>JAKSZT010001178.1:6643085-6747945 GCA_026826555.1 Tolypeutes matacus | reverse complement strand
TACTTTGTATAATCTCAATCTTTCTGAATTCATTGAGTGTTGTTTTGGGGCCTAGCATGTGGTCTATTTTGGAGTATGTTCCATGTGCACTGGAGAAGAATGTAAATCCCGCTGTATTTGGGTGAAGTGTTCTGTATATGTCTATTAAGTCCAAATCTTCTAATGTATTGTTGAGTGCCTTCGTTTCTTTATTGATTCTCTGCCTAGATGTTCTGTCTAATGATGATAGTGGTGTGTTGAAGTCCCCTGCTATAATTGTAGAGGAATTTATTTCTCCTCTTAGTTTTTCCAGAGTTTGCCGCACGTATTTTGAGGCACCTCGATTAGGTGCATAAATGTTGATGATTGTTCTCTCTTCTTGAGAGATTACTCCTTTTACTAATATGTAGTGTCCATCTTTGTCTCTTACAATAGTTTTGCATTTAAAGTCTATTTTGTCTGATATTAGAATAGCTACTCCTGCCCTTTTTTGGCTATTGTTAGCTTGTAAAATGGTTTTCCAGCCATTCACTTTCAGCCTCCTTGAATCCCTGGGCCGAAGGTGGGTTTCTTGTAGACAGCATATAGATGGATCATATTTTCTTATCCATTCTGCCAATCTGTGTCTTTTGATTGGTGAATTTAATCCATTAACATTCAGTGTTATTACTCGTAATGAATTTCTTACTTCAACCATTTTTTCTTTTGGTTAATGTATGTCATATGTTGTTTTGTTTCTCTCTCTTTTTTTTTTTTCAGTTGTTTTAAATATCTCCTCCAACTCTCTCTCCCTTGTTTTTTCCTTTCAACTTGTAGAGATTCCTTTAGTATTTCTTGAAGTGCTGGTTTCTTCTTAACATACTCTCTTAATTGCTGTTTATCTGGGAATATTTTGAACTCTCCATCATTTTTGAATGCCAATTTTGCTGGATAGAGAATTCGTGGCTGGAAGTTTTTTTCTTTTAGTGTTTTGACTATGTCATTCCACTGTCTTCTTGCATCCATGGTTTCAGCTGAGAAATCAGCACTTAATCTTATTGTGCTTCCCTTGTATGTGATGGTTCTCTTTTCTCTTGCTGCCTTGAGTATTTTCTCTTTGTCTTGAGCATTGGACAATTTGACAAGTATATGTCTAGGAGTTGGCCTCATGGGATTTATACTATTTGGGGTGCGCTGTGCTTCCTGGATCTGCACATCCATCTCTCTCAATATAGTTGGGAAGTTTTCAGCCATAACTTCCTTCAACACTCCTTCTGTTCCCTTTCCCTTCTCTTCTCCTTCTGGGATGTCCATAATGCGTATGTTTGTGCGTCTTGCATTATCGGTTAATTCCCTGAGACCATACTGGATTTTTTCTATCTTTTTGTCAATCTTTTCTACAATCTCTTTGATTTCAACTGTATTGTCTTCCATATCACTAATTCTTTCCTTTGCCTGTTCAAATCTGCTGCCATGTGAGTCCAGCGTCTTTTTCATTTCTTGACTTGTGTCTTTGTTCGCTATCATATCGATTACCTTTTTAGGTGTGTTAGCTATTTCTTCAGTATGTTCTCCCAGTGTCTTCTTTATATCCTTAATCTCTTCCTTCATTTCTTTAAGTTGGTCCATGATATTTGTTTGGATAGCTTTGATTAGTTGTTCGATGTACTGCATTGCTTCCTGGTTTTTATTTCGTGCACTGGACTGGTCCATGTTTTCCAGTTTCTCAGAGTCATTTGTATTTTTCTGTTGCCCTCTGGTCATCATATTATCTTGATGGGTTTGTTCAGTTGATTAGCTTTTCTCTATGCTCTAGAATTTTATTTAGCTGTTGGTTCTGCGTGTGAGTTAAGTTTTCTCTTTGGCAGTTTTCCTTCTTATTTTATTTCCTTGCTTCTTTCTATGTTCCCTTGAAGGCAAAAGGTAAGGGCCAGAGGAATCAAAAGATGTAAGGAAGGCAGTAGGATAAGAGAAATGTTGATAAAATTTAGAAGAGGGGTAAAATGAGACTTAATGAGATGAATATTTAACTTGAGTAGACAGTTTAGTGTACTAGGAAAAAATATGGAGTTCCTACAATGGACTGGAAAACAAATGGAGGAATATATATATATATCGTGATTTAGAAGGCTAGAATTTTGAGGAGGGAGAGAAATATTAGAGATAGGTCTGAAAGGAAAAAGTTAATACTAATTTAAAAAAATTGAAAAGAAGAAGAAGAAAACAAAATAGTTGGGATAGAAATTGACACCCTTAAGTTTTGGTCCTATGAAAAAATGTTGTCTCTAAGAGCCACAACAGAAAACAGAAGGCATAAAGATGCAGGAAGGATAAGCGATAGTTTGTAATACAGAATCAATATATACAGCGAGTGGGAAATTACTGAATAAGAAGCCCAGCAAAGAGGCAACCAGCTGGTAGCACCTATTAAAAAAAAAAAAAATAGAAGGAAAAATGAAGTGGGGAGGAAAATGGGAATAATAGCAATAGACCAGAAAGTAACAGAGAGAAACCAAAGATCCACACAGGCAAGAAGTCAAACTGAGCTAAGGGGGTCAATGATTCCCCTAGGGTCCACGTGGATCCTTCCTGCCTACTTGTGTTTATCAATGAATTTCCCCACAGGGTTCTATATGCACGTCCTGAAGTAGCTTGTAGCTATTAAACTAAATTAAAAAGAATTTATTTTTCATTTGTTGAGGTGACTTCACTTTTTTTTTTTTTTTTTTTTTTAGCGAGATGCAGGACCCAAAATAATTCCTCCTCTAGACCAACCCCCTTAAGGAAGGGACCCTAGCTGGGCCCGTGGAAATTAATCAAGCACGTCCCACTTTCCGGACTCCCCAGGTTAGCTGAAGCTCTGATGTTAGTCAGTGAGTAGTGCTAAAGATGGCGGATTCCGCCTCTTCTGGCGCCAAGCTCCAGTGTCACCGGGCTGCTCAGTAAATCAGTTTGAGTGCAGACTCGCGTCTGCTCTCAGCCTAATGCTGCTTCAAGTCGGCTTATCTGCTCCCCAAAGCTATGGGGCAGTGCAGGCAGCCAGACCGATGTCTAAAATTATAAATACCCTTCCCTGTCTTCCAACCGAACCCTCCCTTTTTTGGGAAGTGTCCCTTCCTCCTGTCTCCGCAGCGGCCAGGGTCTTATCCCTGGGTGGCTAGGGAAATCAGCTGCATTGCCCAACCAAAATCGCCCCTCCGGTTCACTGGGTGCTGATTAGCTCGTTTGCTCTGTTCACAGTAGGTCCAAGGGGCGCCAGGCAGCCAGATCCCCAGAAAATAAAACTTTTTCACCCCGCCCGCGGCTCAAAATGGCCGTTTTATTTTTTTTTTCCCTAACCGCGGGACTCAGCCGCCTGTGCCAACCTCCACAGGCAGCCTCAAACCTCACGAATCTCCACCGTTCGGTCCACGCCACCGATCCGCCCAGATAGATGTTCCAAGCCTCTCACTCCACGCGTGCACAGCACAGACCCCCGGGCAGGATCCTGTCCCCAATCCGCCTTGCTCTGGGAGCTTGCAGTGTGCGCCCTCCTACCCTAACGCCATCTTGGCCGCCTCCCTTGAATAGACTATTCTGAACAAGCTGGGTGGATTTGAGAGCCTTGTCAAGAATCACTTGTACATAGATGAGAAGGCTTCTTTCTGAACACTCAGTGAAACTTCGTTGGTTAATATGTTTAACTTTATGTAACTACTATGGTGTTTCTGCAACTCTATATAAGTAATATGCTTTAAAGTCAGGAAGTGACAGTCTTCCAACTTCATTCTTCATTTTTAAAATATTTTGAGCCATATAGTGTCCATTACCCATCCAAATAAATTTGATAATTGGATTTTCCATTTCTACTAAAAAAGCTGTTGATAGTTTTATTGGGATTACATCAAATCTGTGAATCAATTTGAGTAGAATTGACATCTTAATGATATTTAATCTTAAAATCCATGAACACAGAATGCCCTTCATTTTATTAAGGTCTTATTTGTTTTCTTTTAGGAATATGTATCTAAGTATCTTTAAAAAAATAAAAATATATATTATTTAAAGAAAAAGAATGGAATAGGAAGGATTACTAAAGAGTAGAGAGGAGACAAATGAACAAGAGCATAGGAAACCAATAAAGAGAATAATAATAAAAAAAATTTTGAGTCTTTCAATAGATCTTTAAAAATAGTCAATAATTCAATTAAAAAATGACATTGAGAATATTTTCTCATAATTTCCCCTTTGCATACAAATGAGCACCATTTAAAAATCCAAGTATTGTAGTCAAGCAGGAAAGATTTTGTAAATTTGCTACCAAAAAAAAAAAAAAAAAGGAATTGAAGAACATTTGTGGAAGAGGCTAAATTTAGAGTGGAATTTCCATTCTGTAGTAACTTTGAAGGTCAGTGTTCATGATAATGAGATGACACAAAAGTTGGTGAATTTACCTCATTTGAGCAGTCCTAATCATTTTGAAACAGATAGGCTATTGCTTCAAATTCAAATCTATTTCTCTAAGGAGGTGAACCAGGTTTGTTGCTGTAGATTCAAATATTAAAGTAAATGACACTTTTTTAGTCTCTTCAGTTAATGGAAAATGTTTAAATGTGTTTATACAACATGGATATGTACATTTACTTTATCAACTGTAAACATCATGGAACTTTAATTTTTATCATGTACTTCTAATTAAAATTTAGAGTCCAAATTGATAGGTGCAGGTGCTACAAATATACAATGCACATTCAATTACTGACTTAATGAGAAAAAAGAATTTAAAATATGTCATAAATAATTTCATAATGATTATATGGGGAATAATATTTTGATATATCAGATTATATATTATATGTTATTAAAAAAAAGAAATATGTTTTAGTTTTCTGATCATAGGTCCTTTATATCCTTGGTTAAGTTAAAGCCAAAACATTTGATTATTTCAGTCTCTGACTTCATCCTCTGTTTGCTCATTTAGAGTGCATAGAAAAGCTACTGAATTTTGCATATTAATCTTTTATCCTAAGATGTTGCAGTACACATTTATTAGTTCTACTCACTTTGTTTAAATTTTTCAGGACATTGTAGGTACAGGATGATATAATCAGGGAATAGTGAATGTTTTTTTTTTTTTTTTTTAATTTTTCTAAAAGTTACTTAGATTATACAAATGTTACACAAAAAATATCAGGATTCCAGTATGCCCCACCACCCGCACCTCCCACAACTGCCCACATACACATCCTTCATTAGTGTGGCACATTGATTGCAATTGGTAAACATATCCTGGAGTTTTGCCATTAAGCGCGGACCATAGTTCACATTGTAGACCACACTTTCTCCCACACAATTCTGTATGTTATATGATGTTATAAAATGGCCTATATCTATCATTGCGCTGTCATTCAGGACAATTCTCAAGTCTGGAAAAAGCCCCTGTATTATTACTGCTTTTCCCTCTCCCTTCCCCAGAGCCTCCAGTGGCCACTGGCTCCAAATCAATGTTGTAATTTCTTCCATTGCTTGAATCACAAAATGTCTATAGCAGAATACCACTAAGTCCACTCTAGTCCATAGCTCTTCCTCCTACCTTGAGGAGTCTGGGGTGGTGACATCCACTCCACCTTCAATTGAGAGGGGTTTTATATCCCATGGGGAATATGGATGGTACCATCTTGCCTACAGTAGCAGATTCTCTCCATTTCCTGGGATGGCCGGTGTCCATCCCTAAGAGTTGACCTGAGTGAGTCCAATGAGCTGTAGAGTAGGAGTTGCTGCTCCACCAAGGTTACAGGTCCAACTGGCACATGGACAGTCCAAAGACTCAAGTCTCTGGGTGTACACCTACACACTCCAGCATGAAGTATAGGTTTGAATGGAAGGGACAGATGAGCCATGTGCAGGCAAAACATAGCTGAGTCAAACTCTGTCACTCTCAGGAGCACAAACTCCAAAGTAGGGCCCAATGGCAAAGCACCAAACTCCATAGCTATCTGTCCTGACATAGGTCCTGGGTGTCTCTAGAGCTCCCAGGTCCCCACTATTGGGGTGATATCCACTTTGGATATTCAACTCATTTTGAAATCTTTAAGCCATATAAACTCATTTGTCTTTACCTTTTTTCCATTTAATTCAAGGTCTTTTTCCAGTCACAGTGCCAGTTAACACTTGGTAGCAATCCATTGGTGCCAGGGAGGCTCATTCCCGGGAGTCATGTCCCACGCTGGGAGGAAGATAATGCAGTCATATGCTGAGTTTGGCTTAGAGAAAGGCCACATTTGAGCAACAAGGAGGCTCTCAGGAGGTGACCCTTAGGCATCCCATAACAATAGGCTATGTTTCAATATCAAGAGCAAAGACTTATAAGGCTAGTCACCAATATCAAGGACCCATCAGTGGATCATCCTCCCTTGCAAGTCACTGCCCTTGCACTTGGGGAACTGTTGCTGCTCTCTTGAAGAATGTGGCAGAGCTCTCCAGGATGGGAATTCAGTATTCTCTCATTTATTGAGTGATTCTCCACCCATTGTGACAATGCCCTGTAAACATTTGAACATTTTTATATACCTTATATTTATGCTCAGGTGAAGTTCCTTCCATGCATCCCCCATCCCTGACTCCCCACACCAAAGATCTTCCCCCAAGCCCAGTTGTAACCCTTCTGTGATCCAAAGCTTCTTCAAAGATGAAGCCATTAAAATAGCTGAATACAATTAATAGGAAAATGAAATAATAATGATAAGTTTAAATGTAAGAGATAAAATCCATAAAAATTTTAAGAAAAACTAAAAATAAAAAAAATTAAAATATTAGGATATTAAAAAATTGAAAAATTAAAAAAACATTTTTTGACCTTTTGCCCTTCATTTCTGCAATATCTGGTGTCCAGTCTGTACTGTGGCACCTTCCATTTCTCACTCCCCAGTATCTCACTATTTTTCATTTTGTCTTAAATGCAGTTTTAGGTCACAGTAAAGTCACACACAGAATACAGGAGACTCTCATATATCCAACATCCTCCCCCTTTCCTCTCTCCCATAGTAGTACCTTTTTATATGTGGACTGTGGCATTGTTATAACTAATATACAAATAGTGAAACATAGCTACTAAACATTGTCAACGGTTTACACTATGGTTTACATTTTCAACCATACACTTTTAAATTTTTTTTCTTTTATATTTACCATATCCTGTGTCCATCACTCTATGGTAATGAAGGACATTTCCACTGACCACTAAATACCAACTATGAAGGACTTTGGGCAGTTCATCAAAACACTAAATATAGAACTACCATATGATCCAGCGATTCCACTGCTGGGTATATACCCTGAGGAAGTTAAAGCAAAGACATGAACAGAGATATGCACACCAGTGTTCATAGTGGCATTGTTCATTACTGGCAAAAGTTGGAACCAACCCAGGTGCCCATCAGCAGATGAATGGATAAACAAAATATGGTACATACATACAAAAGGAATATTACTCAGCTGTAAGAAGGAATAAAGTGTTAACCCATGGGATAACATGGATGAATTTTGAATACCTTATGTTGAGTGAAGCAAGCCAGGCATTGAAGAATGAACTGTACATGACATCACTGATATGAATTAAGGCAATAGAGCAGAGAGCTATTTTCTGTAAGATTGGTTTACAAGAAATAGAAAGAGAATACAAGATTGTGCACCATCACCCTTATGGACAAAATCTATGGTAAAGTAATAGAGTGTAGTTGTGTATTGAAGGGATAGGACAGGAGGGTAGTGATATTATTCGGTTGGGTGGTGCAGGGTTGACAGGTGGGTAGATTGGGAATGGTGGGTTAGAATGTCCAGGATACTGTGGGGAGGGTTTGGAGAGGGACCAAGTGAACACTGGGAACTTGTGGTTATGAGTTTGAAAGAACAGGAGTATGAATGCTTTTATGGCAATATGACAAGGAAGGATCACTGGTTTAGGGTGTTGGTTGGAGAGGCATTAGGGACAGAACACATCTGGAGTAGCCTTCTAGGGAGTGAGTGAGTGTTCATTCTGTCATAATGTTTTGTATCTGTGGGTGGAGACCCACATAATGAGCAGGAAGGAGTTTGACTACCATCTTTAGGAGGACTGATTTGTTCAGAAATAGATAGGCGGGAGTCTCTCAAGAGCAAGGGCTGTTCCTTATAGGGGAAGACATACCAGTGTGTCAAGAACTCTTGTTGAATGTAACTATGAATCTTGTCACCTAACAAGTCAAGCCAGTGGGTTGTCATGGGCCCTAGGGGGATGGGGTGGAAGGAATAGAATAGTGAATGTTTGTTTCTTCCTTTCCTATTTGGGTGCCTTTTATTTCTTTTACTTGCCTGATTGCTGTAACTAGAATTCTAGCACAATATTGAATATCAGTGGTGACAGTGATCATTCTTGTCTTTTTCCCAATCTCAGAGGGAAATCTTTCAGTCTTTGACCTTTGAGTACAAAGTTTGCTGTGTTTTATTCATATATGCACTTTACCATGTGTTGCAGTTGGGCAGTTTGATGTAATTATGAATTCCAAAAATATAATTGGATCATGTTTGTAAACTGATCTGTTAATTTGGGCATGATTAGTTTATGATTAGGGTGTTGACTGGACCACATCAGTAGGGTGTTGAGCCCCACCCCTTGGTGGGTGGGGAATTGAATATAAAAGGCAATGCCAGAACAGAGTTGAGGCAGTCTTTTGAGAAGTAGTTTTGACATTGGAGAAAAGGCCCCAGAAGAAAAGAAGTGAGCCATTCTCCTGATAGTCTACAGCTGACCATGTGGAGGAACCAGAAGAGCTAAGCTCAGAGAGAAACACAGCCCCGGGAAGAGAGGAACACAAGAAACCTGAACCCTGGCAAACGCCGGCAGCTGTCTTGCTCCAACACGTGGCAATGAACTTTGGTGAGAAGAAACTTAATGCTTTATGGCCTGGTATCTGTAGACTTCTACACCAAATAAATGCCCTTTATAAAGACCAACCCCTTTTTTTGTATTTCACATTAGCACCCCTTTGGCTGACTAATACAGAATTTAGTACCGCGGAGTGGGGAAGTGCTTTCGCATATAACAAAATGTTGGAACGGTTTTATAAATGGGTAAGGGGTAATTTTTGGAGGAATTGTGAAATGCTTGATGGAAAAGGCCTAGATCACTTTGAAGAGACTGTTGGTAGTAATATGGATGCTAAAGAGACTTTCTATGATGCCTTAGAAGTAAATGATGAAATTATTATTGGAAACTGGAGGAAAGGCGATCCATGTTTTAAAGTTGCAGAGAACTTAGCAAGATTAACTCCTGGTGTTATATGGAAGACAGAATTTGAAAATGGCAGACCAGAGCATTTAGCTGAAGAACTTTCCAAGGTAAACTTGGAGAATGTGGCTTGGCTTCTTCTTGCAGCTTATAGCAAAATACTAGATGAGTGAAATACACTAAGGATTGAACATTTGGGCACAAATAAAACAGAAACTGATTCCAGAACTTACAGGTTTCTGGAAATCAAATTCCCAGATGAAAATGCCCCATTTGAAGACTTTACTAAACTTGGAACTTGTAAATCAGAATTGAAGATGCAGTTATCTAGGAAAGACTTGTGGAAAGTCTTATTGTCTGATGGCTTGGATCCCTGCTTTCTGCATGCTAAACCAACAAAGGTTTTGAGAGAGCTGTATGAACAAAACCACTGTCAGCTTGGACAAAAGAGGACATGGAAAGGAGAGACTGAAGGAGAATCAGCTTTAAGAAGAAAACCATGGAAGCAGAGATCTGGAATTAAGACATCTCCTTGGGCCAAGAGAGGAGCTCCACCCATATGTACAGAGAGGGTGAGTTTCCCCAGCAGTTGAAGAGGGTGGATGTCCCCACCCGATGATCTGGGAGAGTTTTGCCATCCCAGGGAGCAGGGAGGGTGGAGCACATTCCTCAAAGATTAGGGTGGCTAAGGTCAACACCCCATAGGTCTGAGAGGGGTGTACCTGTCCCCCATGGATTAGAGAAGGCCAGGTTGTCAACCCATTGCTCTGAGAGAGTTGAACCTGTATGCCAAAGTTTAGGGGGAATGTTGTCTTCACCTCACTGTACTAAGAGAGGTAAGACTCTAACCCAAAGATTGGGTAAGTTGTGGCAATCACCCCCACACTCTTGGATGGTGAGGTCTGAAGCTTGGTGGACACCCAGATGCTTGATGAGGGTGGAACCAAGAAAATGGCCGTTGGGCAAGCCTGTGGAAAGGGTGGGTTCCCATGTGGCCCCAAGGAGAAGAAACCATCTTCCTAAGAATGACTCTCAGACTTTGAAATCGAATGGAGGATGCCCTGTAATTTTACTGAACTGTAGAGGATCCATGACTCATGTTTAACATCCCAATTTCTCCTTATAATATTGAAAATGTTTATCCCTTGTCTTTCCATTTGTGTATTGGAAGCAGTTCAATAGTTTTGTAAGTTTCAGAGGTCTATAGCAGACAGGACTTTGCCCCAAGACAAACTGTATTTCTTAAACTGCCTATGATATGATTTTGTACTTGAATTGTTACTGATTTAAAGTTTTTTGAATATTGCAATGTATTTTTGGAATTCTGAGGGTGGAGTGTTGCAGTTGGGCAGTTTCATGTAATTATGAATTCCAAAAATATATTTGGATCATGCTTGTAAATTGATCTGTTAATCTGGGAATGATTAAGTTATGATTAGGGCATTGACTAGACCACATCAGTAGGACATTGAGCCCCAACCCTTGGTGGGAATTGAATATTAAAGGAAAGGCAAGAACAGAGTTGAGGCACTCTTTTGAGAAGCAATTTTGATGTTGGAGAAAAGGCCCCAGAAGAAGAGAAGTGAGCCATTCTCCTGATAGTCTACAGCTGACCATGTGGAGGAACCAGAAGAGCTAAGCTCAGAGAGAAACACAGTCCAGGGAAGAGAGGAACACAAGAAGCCTGAACCCTGGCAAATGCCGGCAGCTGTCTTGCTCCAACACGTGGCAATGAACTTTGGTGAGAAGAAACTTACCCTTTATGGCCTGGTATCTGTGGACTTCTACACCAAATAAATACCCTTTATAAAGACCAACCCATTTTTTTGTATTTCACATTAGCACCCCTTTGGCTGACTAATACACCATGTTAAGAAAGTTTCCTTCTATTCTTATATTTCAGAGCATTTCTATCAAGAAATATTGTTGGATTTTGTCTAATGCCTTTTCTGCATCAATAGAGATGATCATGTAATTTTCTTCTTTATTTATGTGGTGTAGTATGCTGATTGGTTTTCTTATATTGAAACATCCTTGAATATCAGAGATAAAACACAGTTGATCATTATGTATACTTCCTTTAATGTGATTTTGGATTCAATTAGCATTTTTTCCTCTACATTCATTGGAGAAATTGGTCCATTTTCTTTGTTCATTGTATCTTTATCTGGCTTTGATGTTAGGGTGATTTTGGCATCATAGAATGGGTTTGGTAATGTTACCTCCTGTTCAACATTTTGGGTGATTCTGAGCAAGACTGGTATTAAATCTTCTCTGAATGATTGGTAGAATTCTTCTGTGAAACCGTATCTTATGGGATTTTTAAATTTTGGTAGGTTTTAGATAACTCTTTCAATATCTTTACTTGTAATTGGTTTGCTGTGGTCTTCAATTTCTTCCATGGATAGTGTAAGTTGTTTATCTGTTTTTATGAATTTGTCCTTTTGGTCTACATTGTCTAGTCTAATATCATACAGTTGCTCATAGTATTCTCTTATGATATCTTTTATTTTTGTGGGGTCAGTAGTAATGTTATCCCTCTTATTTCTGATTTTATTTCATTGCATCTTCTCTTTTTTTGTCACTTTAGCTGAGCATTTGTTGATTTTGCTGCTCATTTCCAAGAAACAAATTTTTTAGACTGTCTCTATTGCTTTTTGTTTTCCATTTAATTTATTTCTGCTCTAACCTTTGTCTTTCCTTTTGCTTGCTTTTAATTAGTTTAGTCTTCTTTTCCTAGTTCCTCTAAGTGTGTAGTTAGGTCTTTGATTTTAGCTCTTTTTTTTCTAAATTGAAATATTGTGGCCTATAAATTTCCTTCTCAACACTGCCTTCACTGCATTCCATAGGTTTTGATATGTTGTGGTCTCACTTTCACTCCTCAATATATTTACCTAAATCTCTTGTAATTTCTTCTTTGGCCCACTGATTATTTTGGAGTGTGTTCTTTAATCAACACATATTTGTGAATTTTCCTGCTTTTCCCTCTGTTATTCATTTTCAGCTTTACTCCATCATGATCAGAAAAGGTGCATTATATAATTACATTCATTTTAAATTTAATAAAGCCATTTTTATTACCCAGCATATGGTCTATCTTGGAGAAGAATCCATGAGCAACTGAGAAGAATATATATCTTGCTGATTAAGGGTGCAATTTTCAATATATAGTTTTAGGTCTAGTACCTTTATCATAAAATGCAATCTCTCTTTTTTCTAATTTTTCCTCTTTCCAGAGGTTCTATCCAACTATTTTTCTAAGTTCCCAATTGTTTCTCCCTTCAGTTTTGCCAGGGTTTGCTTCATGTACTTCGGGGTACCCAAGTTAGGTGCACAAATATTTATTGTTATTCTTTCTTGGTTAATTGCACTCTTTAAAGATATAATGACCTCAATTGTCTCTTTTAATAACATTGCTTTTAAATTTTATTTTGGATGATATTAGTTTAGATACTCCAGCTCTTCTTTGGTTGCAATTTGCATGAGATATCTTTTTCCAACTTTCACTTTCAGCTTATTTATGTCTTTGTGTCTAAAGTGAGTATCTTGCAGAAAGCATATAAATCGCTCCGTCTGTGAAGATTTTAAGCTCACCCTCGCGTTTGAATTACAATTTTTCCAGATAAATAATTCTTGTCTGGCAGTTTTTTCATGCACTATTGTAAATATATCATACCACTGCCTTCTTCATGCCATGGTTTCTGATGAGAAATCAACAATTAGTCATTTTGAGTGCCTATTGTATGCTATGACCTGCTTTTTGCTTGATTTCAGAATTCTCTCATTATATTTGTTATTGGACATTCAAATAGTATGTGTCTTTGACTAATGTTGTTTTGTTTGGATTTATTCTGTTTGGAATCCATTTCCATTTATTGATATTGATATTTATGTTTTTCATAAAGGTTGGGATATTTAGTCATTATTTCATCAAATATTCTTTCTGTCACTTTTCCATTCTCTTCTCCATCTGAGACACCCATAGCACATATATTTGTGCATTGCACACTTTAATTGAACTCCCTGAGAGCCTTTTCATTTTTCTCCATTATTTTCTGTCTTATTGCCTGTCATTTCATGTTCCAATATACTGTCCTCTAGTTTACTTATTCGATCTTCCACCGTTTCAGAACTGCTCTTATATAACTCTATTATATATATATAATAAAGGTATTTAGATTACATAAAAGTTACATAAAAATATAGGGGATTCACAAATGACCCACTTTCTACACCTCCCACATGTTCCCACATTAACAGTATCTTTCATTAGTGTGGTACATTCATTACAATTGATGAAAACATTTTAAAGCACCACCATTAAGCATGGATTATAGTTTAGATTGTAGTTTATACTCTCTCCTACACAATTTTGTAGGCTATGGCAAGATATGTAATGGCTTGCTTGAAGTTGTAGACTCTCTCAGTTCCTTGGGATGGTCGTTGTCTATCATCATCTCCTTGTTCGTTGCCCTGGGTGATGCCAATGAACTGGAGAGTAGGTATTGCAACTCCTTTGAATTTCAGGGCCCAGCTGGCACATGGAAAGCCCAGAGATTAAAGTCTCTTGGACATACACCTACCAACTCCAGCACCAACTATAGGTTCAAATAAAAGGGACAGAAGAGGCATGTGTAGAGAAGTCACATCTGAATCCAACTCTGTCACACTCAGGAGCACAAACTCCAAAGTAAGGCCACTGGAAAGGCACCAAGCTCCAGAGCTATCTGTCATGACCTTAGGTCCTGGGTGTCTCCAGAACTATCAGGATCCCCACTATTTGAGGTAGTATCTACCTTGGCTGTCTATGAGATCCTGCTGTGACATGCATAAGCATTAACCCTCTGATGACCTTCTGACTCACTTTGAAGTCTCTTAGCCATATACACTCATTTGTATTTACCTTTTCCACCCTTTTTTATTCAAAGTCTTTTTCTAGTTGTATCACCAGATGGTACATGGTAGTAATCACTCAGTGCCAGGGAGGCTCATCCCTGGGTGTCTTGTCCATGCTGGGGGGAAGGTAATACATTTATATGCTGAGTTTGGCTTAGAGAGAGACTAATGTATTTTTATTTTATTTTTTTATGGGAGAGCGTGAATGCAGTCCCCCACTACCACAAATTATGCAGTCGAGTTTCCCACATTTGGGGAAATCGCAGGGGTCAGCACATCTGGAGTGCAATGGATAAGCCTCACCCTGGGAAAACCACCTTAGTGATCATGGTATCTCCCCTACCAGGTAAGTATACTAATGTATTTTTAATCTCATTCATTGTGTCTTTCCTTCCCAAAAGTTCTATTACTTTTCTTTGCAAGCTTTCAAATTTTTGTCTATGCTCAACTAAAGTCTTTTAAATATTCTTTATCTCTCTAGCCATATTTTCTTTAAACTCCTTGAATTGATTTCAAAGTTTTCTGTGAAAATCATTGATTAGTTATCTTATACCTTGCATTTCATCAGGGTTTTTTATTTGTTCGTTTGCTGGTCCATATATTCCTGTTTCTTAATATGGTTTGCAAATTTTTGTTGTTGTCTAGGTATCTCATTATATTGGTGAACTCATTCTGATGGTCAATTTATCTCTTTTGTCTAGTGATTTTGTTTCATGACCCTTCTTTGATTTTTGTTTCATCTTATTCTAAATCTTAATCAAAAAAAAAAGGTCAGGGACCCACTAATGGACACAGACAAGATCCACGAGGCCCTGGGAATAGCGATATGAGAGATGCCAAAAAGATTTTCTTTCTTTCACTTTTCTAACTTGCCAGCAAATGGAACTTTTTGGTGAATCTTGCCATAGAAGTGCCTCTTTCAACCTCCACTTGCTGGTGTTTCTGTGCCTGCTGCAGGCTCAATTCAAAGTTGTGCCATGCTGTCCAAACTCACTGAAGAGAAACCACATTCAGCCCTCCAGTACACCCTCCCTCTTCCCAGAGAAGAAAAGATCCTTTCCACTCTCAGTTGGCCACCATCAGCCACAGGTTTATGAGTCTTTTCACCATGAGAGTAGGAGTTAGTTATCTTTCCCAGTAAGTGAGTATATCATGGTTTTCCTTTCAGCCTCTTTATCTCACTTTTCCTCTCCCTCTTCAATGTTGGAGGTGGCATATCCTGGTCTACAGATGCCCAAAGAAGCTTGCTCAAATAGAGATTTTTTTATTTGTTCCTTTGGCTGGTCCATATCTTCCTGTTTCTTAGTATGGTCTGTAAATGTTATGCATATAAAAATAACTTACCACATATATAAAAATAGGTTACTCCATGTCAGAGTGATAACATCTAGGACACGGGTGGAACTATAAAGCTGATATGAATGATCACATCCTGAACCTGAAACTACAAGGCTAGCATAAATCATCACAGCCTAGCCCTTTGTAGTATAGCCTCAGAATCAATTATAAAAATCCCCTTCTCAGCATCTGAGGAACTCAGTGAAATCTCCTTAAACCTATGGGAAACAGCCAATCTGCTCTCCCTAAGAACACCCTCTGGTGCCTCTTTCAATGTCTTAAAAACTTTAATATTGACTTTGATCTCCAACCAGAAATACTCATCTTTTACTGTAACACTGCCTGACCTCATTATCAACTCAACAATAAATCCATCTGGCCAAAAAACGGGTCCAAAAACCTCCAAATTCTTACAGACTTCAAAAATTATTGTCAATGCTTACATCCAAGCCTGTTTAAAGCTGTGCAAACACCCCCACCCCCGTTGGTCCTGTCCCACTTATGAAATGGTCCTTCTTCACTCTCCTCCCCCCAAAAACCCTCACCCCCTCCTGATACCTCTTCATAAACATCCTTCAATCTGGTGGACAACTCTATTCTCCCTTCTTATATGCCCCTTCCACCTGCTGCTTCAGGCCCCTCTGTCCCTCCTGCTTTTCTCCCTCATCCAGAAAATCCCCTGGCCCTTGACTCCACTTCCATGTCAGAGTCACCAAACTCCATATGTATCCATGTTTGCTTCTCCCTCTCTCATCTCTCACAGATCAAGCACTGTCTTGAGTCTTATTCCCCTGAATCCTTGTCATTTTATCCAAATGTTTCAATGCCTAACTATCCCTTGTAACCTTAATCAGCAAGATTTTCACAGCATTCTTTCCACCTGTATATCCTAAGATGAGAAAAAACATGCCCAGACACATGCAAATACCCTAAACCAACAAAACACTGCCAACATCCCTGTCAGAGCCATGGCCGTCCCCCAGAACAAACCTAGCCATAAATCCTTCACACTCCAAAATTCCCAGCAGCCACCCCACTCCAGGCAGATAAAATATCTTACTGGGACCATGCCTCAAATATACAAAGACTGGCAATGGGCCAGCAGTGCCCAAACCCATAAACCCCTCTGGGGCCAAGCCCACAGTGCAAGCAAAGAGTCCACTGGAAGTCCAATTTTCCCCAGGCCTCTTAAAGCAAAGGGGCATCAGTTACCCAGTCAAACCAACCCCAACTTCAACTTCCCAGACCTTCTGAGACTGACAATGGATGATTAAATGTGGCCCAAAACTGCACAGGTCCACATGCCCATCTCCAAAGCAGAACCTCAGGTAACTCTCATGGTGTCAGGTAAGCCAATTTCATTTCTTATTGTAATGAAAGCCACTTACACTGCCCTTTCCCAATTCCCTGAATCCTTAACTTACTTCTTAATCTCGTAGTTGGGGTTGATAGAATAATTTCACAAATCTTTTCAGCCCCTCTTTTGCCATGCTCACTAAAATGTCATGTGTTCACCCACTCATTTTTAGTTCTCACCTGCTGTCCTATTCCAATCCTTAAAAGAAACATTTTAACCGGGCTCAGAACACAAATACTCATTCCTTTTCCTCAAAGCCCACATGGTATCTTCGTCCCTTCTCTAACAGACCTATCCCCAACTTTATCCTCTGCTCTCCCTTTTCCAACAAATTCTGTCAATCCAAAAATCTGTAATACTAAGATTCCTATGATTGCCACCCACCATGAACCAATCACAGTTCAACTCATAATGGAATGCTACTTGGACAATGTTTTATGTTTTAATCACATTTTATTTTGATCAGAATTTTTATCAAAGTGTTAAAAGGAACTTTCAGTTTTAAATCAATAGCTTACTCCGGAACTTTGATTCTGTCTTAATGCACCCCTAAAGAATAGTAATCCAAAATATATGTAATACAAAATGTCTGCCTGTCTAAACTGCTAAATTAGCGCTTAACTGCATTCATACTGCTCAAGTATTCCTAATTGGTTGCTGGTTACTAATAAAAATGCTTTCAAGAGTGAACAGGCAACACAATTTGCAGAGGAAATCTTAAAAGGAGTAATAACCAGATATATAAAATAATGGAGAGCTTAAAAACAACCATAGCAAAGAAGTAAAAATTATGAGTCAAATTAATAAGCTTTATGTTTCTGTTGGTGTGTCTTAACACTTTTTGTGTCTGTTTGTTCAGAGTCAGTGTATATTTTAATACAAGTTGGTAATATTAAACTAGCAAATGGAAATTCTTAAAAGAGCTCTATTCAAATGGAAAGTGAAACTTAAATGAATATAGAAAAAAATAAAAGGTTTGTGACAGTGCTGACTAAATTTTGATATGTTTGGCCAAGGAAGTATTTTCGTCCTAAGATAAAATAACTGGTTTTCATAAAATTGGAATAGAAGTATTTAAAACAAAACTGGTAGAAAGAATTATAGGAGGTAACACTAATTAACAGAATGTGTTATTTGAAGATAAACTATAGTAGATGTGGTTATGGATAATTATAAGAAGTTTGTAAAAGCATTGTTTAAACTGAAATATTTAAATGGATAATTCCAGGAAATCATTATTAAACAGGAACTGAATTGAAAATAATAACAAAAAGTAACTTCATAACAGGAAAACCTGTCAAAGGCCACATCAATTTGCATATTGAAGTGGTAGTATGGAAAAAAAACAATCTTGATTCCATTGGGAAACTTAAGTTTTCATGAAGTAATGGAAAACAGTAGTTTGTCCTTTACTGCTAAAATAAAATACCTGTTAATTAATGCAATCATGATAAAGCTGTAAAAGTGAAAAATAATGAGATGGTTAAGTTCATTTGATATGTTATAAGTTGAATGAGAAATGTTTAAAAACTGTTATAAAATTAAAAGGGCTTCTTTAACCTTCTGTTAATCAAAATTGTAATCATGGTTTTAATTATTTCTAAAAATGGTATATGTGAGAGAAACAATCTCTTTGCCTAGAAACCAAGAGGCAGATGCCTCAGTTCATATTTATCTGATTTGCCTCACCTCTGTTAAAGAAGCAGCTCTACAGCTGCAGAAAGAGAGTGGCCATTGGAAGCTGCCAGGGGTGGTGCATAACAATAAATTATTGTAAATTAAAGCAATACCTCTGCTTATGCAGCTGTCCCAAATATTGCTAGGTCATTGCAAAAAAATAATGTCCAGTTATGTCACTATCACTTTGCCTTAGAACTTGCTAAATCTTTCTTTAATATCTCCTTAGGCAAGTCAAGCCAGCCTGCATTTGCTTTCATGTAAAAAGTCTACAGTGATGCTATGGACATTCTAGTATGTGTACTCATTTTTGTTGGATATAACTAAAGAATGTATGAATCCAACAACCCGATGCTGAGTAAAAAGGCCAGACAGTGTAATTACATTTACATAAAGTCAAAAACGGCAAAACTCATCTATGTTGCTAGAAGTCAGGCAGTGGTCCTCTTTTGGGGGGGTGGATAATGATAGGAGTCTTCTGGGAGGCTAGTAATGTTCTGTTGTTTATCTAGGTGCTAGTTACATGGGTGTTTGCAATTTGTGAAAATAGATTAAGCTGTACATTTATGATATATGCCTTTTGCTGTATGCATATTATACTTCAGTAAAATTTTAAAAAGATTTAAAAAAAAAAAAAAAGTCTACAGTGAATTTTGTAGTACTTCCCCAAGGCTGTATGCATAGACAAACCATCTGTCCTGACCTGGTGGCAAAGAATCCGGCTGCATGGAATAAATCTGTGGCTGTAACCTGATTCCATTATATTTATGATATTATGTTAAATAGTAATTCCTTTTACAGAATTAAAAGAAACATCAGAAACAATGGTATCTTATCTCAAGATCCTGGGATGGGCAAACAATTGGAACAAGCTTCAAAGTCCCTGTTGCTCTGTCAAACTCTTAAGTGTTATTAAATATAATGTCTATAAAACTCTGTGCCCATTTTTTTCTTCATTGTAAGGATAATTCTCTCTGATATTTCTGTGGGTATAATTTTTCCAACTTGAAAATTTCCAAAGAAAAGGGCCTATTCCCAAGTATGATACCTAGACTTGCAAGAGATCAATAAATACTTATTGGCTGGCTCATGGAAAAAAAAATATATATAATGTCTACCCACACCACAAACTCCAAAACAATTAATGGCCTTTCTGGGGTTGTTGGGGGTACTGAAAACCCTTCATCCCTCATTTACCTCAAATATTAAAATGATTGTATATTTTAATCAGGGAATGTTATGTATGGAAATGAGAAACCTTCCCCCAGCAAGCTGCTTTAAAAAAAAAAAAAAGTAAAGAAGGCAATAACAGACTCAAGCAGTAAGAAGGGTGGACCCTGACTTACCCTGTGAATTGAAACCATTATTGATTTGGGGTGGGATTTGTGGCAAAGGCAACATTCTAAACAAAATACCCCTTGGTTTTCAGTCAGAGTTGTGGGAAGGGGCAAAAGTACAATATAGCCACTTAGGAAAGTAACTTCATACAAATACCAAACTCTGTTGCAAGTGAAAGGCTTAACCCAATAGAGTCCAGTCACTCTGAAGACTGCCATCCTTATCCAGGGGTGAATTGCAAATATTAAAAATGAGATGGTAACAATGAACTATCATGGGGTACACTCTTTGGGGGAGAAATCTGTGAAAAGACACCTGGGATGGCTGCCAGCAGTGACAGGTAACTCTCTATCATGTCCCTGCCCACTCTTTTAACACCCTTCTCAGAACTGTTTAAGCAGATATCCTTGGAAAACTCCAGAATCATACCATTGAAACCCAAAAAGCAGCAGAATGCCTCCACAGAAAAATGAACATTGTAACTACTGAACCCTGTAGCAACACTTCCAGCTGCCTATTACTCACCAACAGCTTGTGGGCATCACCCACAAGCTGATGCTTAATTTCCTTTATTGTGCCATTCATTCATTTAAGAGCTGCGATTTTTCTAGGTTTGTTTTAAAACTCTTCTTTGTGTTCATACAATGCTTTTTTAAAATATCCTTAATCTCTATAGCGATCTCATTGAATGTATTAAGGAAATTGGTTTGAACATCTATGATTAGTTGTCTCAAATACTTTATGTCATCTGGAGGCTTATCTTGTTCCTTTAACTGGGCCATAACTTTCTGTTTCTTGGTATGGATTATAATTTTTTTGTGGGTTTCTAGGCATCTGCATTAATTCTGGGCTCAATTTCTCTATTTTTTTGGCTTTCCTGCCCTTTTTCATTGTTGGTTGTGTAGTAGGTGCTGAGAATATAGTTGGTGCTGTAAGCTTTGGAAGCTCAAGCTGCCCGTGTTGCTCAGGGACAAATGAACATTCAACCAACTTTCTCCTTTGCTAAAAGTAGGGACAGAGCCACAGCCATTTATAATAATCCAATTCATGCCAGGCAAGACCATCTGTACTTGCCCAGATATACTGATGAAGCTTCAAGCCCTGAACTCCCCTGCCTGGAGCAGAGATGGAGCTGCAAGTGAAGGCAGCACTCTATGCTGTGCAGGTCCAAAATGACCACAGTTACCTAGGCAGACTAATGGCTATTCAGTCTGTACTGGCCAAATGTACCTGCAGTTACTCAGAGAGGCAGGTTCAGGTCCTGCCAGCTTCCTTCTTGACTGAGGTGGGGCTAAAGCCTAGGTGAAGGCTACTGTTCAATCTCAGTAGAAAGAAGCTTGTCCTTACTGTTACTGTGATTTTCAATCCACCCTGCTGCCCCTCATGCTGGGAGCAGAGTCAAAATGTTGTCTACCGGCTCTATCTGACTTGGACAGGTTCAAAATTTAGCTGTTCTTAGGGTTATACTTTAGCTAGCTGAATTTACTTATCAGCAGCTGAAGTTGGTTGCCAACTATCTCTTCCTCCCCTGAGTTTGGGAAATGGAGCTTCCAAATCCAGCCATAGATCAGTTCCTGAGGTGGCTTGTGCAACCAGAGTAGGATGAGCACTGGCCTATATGGTGTGGTCTGCAGTTATCCGGAGAGTCTTGTGCAGGTCCTCCCAGCTTTCTCCCTGCTGGAGGTGGGCCTGGGACTTATGCTAGACTTGCAATCTGTTATGGAGAGAAAGGAGCTAGTCCCTACCAGCACTGTGATTATCAGTCATTCCACTTCCCTTCAGGTCAGGGGTGGAGTTAAAATGGTAGCTACCAGCCTCTTTCTGACTTGGACATGTTCAAACTTTAACTATTATTAGGATCAGACTTTAGCCAGGTGAATTTATGAATCAGCAGGCAAAGTTGGTGCCCAGCTGTCACCTGCCCCCATTCCTCATAAATGGTGTTTCCAATTCCAGCCACAGAAAAATTCCCTAAGTGCCTTGTGCCACTAATGGAGTAAGGACACTGAACTCCATGGTGTGGAGATCTCTACTCATGAATCTTCTTTGCAGATGTGCAGTCTCCCCCTTCCATTTTTTCAAGGATGTTGTAAGATGCTCTTCTGATTTCCTTGAGTCCCCAGACAGGTGCTTTAGAGAATTATGGGTGATTGCTAATACCCTGTTGCATAAGCTGGCTATTGGAGCTCCTTACTCTGCCACCATCTTGCTAGCTGTCCCTCTCTGCTTTCCTTTTAAACCCTCTGTTGAGATGTTCTGTCTAATGCTGATAATGGTGATTAAAGGCCACTATTATCATTGTAGAGACATCAGCTTCTTCCCCATAGCTTTGTCATTATTTGCCTTATGTATTTTGGGGCATCATGGTTAAGTGTATAAGTTTTATGATTGTTTTCTCCTTAATAAATTACCCCTTTTATTACTATATAGATTCCTTCTTTGTCTCTTACAATAATTGTGCAATTAAAGTCTATTATGTCCTATAATAGTTTAGCTATGACCAAACATTTTTGTTATTATTGTTTGCATGTAAATTATTTTACAACCTTTCACTTGCAACCCCCTTTTGTCCTTGTGTCTAAGGTGAATTTCTTCACCTTAGACAGCATATAGATGGGTCATATTTCTTTATGCATTTGCCAGTCTGTTCCTTTTGATTGGAGAATTTAATGAATTAACATGCAATGTTATTACTTTAAAGGCAGTACTTACATAGCATTTTTCTTTACGTTTACATATGTTATATTTTGTTTTTCTTTCTCTTTTTATACTTTTAGTTACTCTTACTTATAATCCTTTCTACACTCTCCTCCAACCCTCTCTCTGCTGTTTCTTTCCTTTCAACCTGAAGAACTCCCTTTAGTATTTCTTGAAAGGCAGGATACTTGTCAACAAACTCTCTCAATTTTTGTATATCTGTCAATATTTTGAACTCACCATAATTTTTGAATGACAGCTTTGCTGCATACATAATTTTGGCTACCAGTTTTTCCCTTTTAGCACTTTAACTATGTCATTACCACTGCCTTCTTACCTCCATAAGATTAAGCACTGCTTAATCTTATCGAGCTTCCCTTGTATGTGATGGACCTCTATTCTCTTGCTGCTTTCAGTATTTTCTTTGTTGCATGTTTGATAATCTGATAAGTTTCTGTCTCAGGGTAGACTTTTTATGATTTATGCTGTTTGGGGTGTCCTGTACTTCCTGCACATATGCATCCATATCCCTCAAAAGAGTTGGGAAAATGTTGGCTATTTCCTCAAACACTCCTTCTTCTATCTTCCCATTCTCTTCTCCTTTTGGGACACCTATAATGTATATGTTTTTGTGTTTCATGTTATCATTTATTTTGCTCACTGTCTGCTGGATTTTTTCTTTTTTATCTATCTGTTCCACTATATGTGCAATTTCAGATGTACTATCTTCTATTTCACTAATTCTTTCCTCTGCTTGTTCAAATCTGCTGTTATGTGCTTTGAACATATTTTTAACTTCTTGCATCTTGCCATTCATCACCATCACATCACTTATCTTTTTATGCATGTTTATGATTTCTTCTGTATGTTCCCCAGGGTCTTCTTAATATTTTTTACCTCTTCCTTCACTTCCTTAATTTGATTCATGAATTTTTTTTAGGCATCCTTGATTAGTTTTTCCATGTTTTGCATCTCTTTCTTTTTAGTTTGTTTATTAGGCTGGGTCATATCTACCTGTTTCTTAGTGTGGTTTGTAATTTTTTACTGGTGTCTAAGCATCTGTTTACCTTGATGGGCTTATTCAATTGGTTAGCTTATCTTTCTAGCCTAGGGTTTTCTTTCATTATGTTTTATGTTAAGGGCCCTCTTTGACACTTGGTTCCACTTATTCTATTTGCTTGTAATTGTGCATGTTCCCACCAAAAATATTAAATCCATAAATAATGAAAGCAAGAAGAGAAAAATGAGTTTGAAAAATGAAGGAAAAGTAGTCATAAAAAAGTTAGGAAGAAAATAAGTAAGAGTGAAATATTGTAAAATATAAAAAGAAATAAGAATATAAAAGGTGAAAAAAGTAATAGAAACAGGAAAAATAAGATAAAATAAAAGAATAAAATATGAGAAAAGAAAGAAAATGAAAACTAAACAAGGAAAGCTAGAACTAAATAAAAGAATAAGAGGAAGGAAAAATGAAAGAAAGAAAAGAAAGAAAGACAACAAGGGGAAAAAAGAAAGAAGAAACAGAAAAATTAGAAAAAGCATTCCTCCCTATCAGGTCATTAGCAACATCTCAGGCAGCCAGTGACCACCAATCATCCAATTGCCCACCCTCCACAGGTACCTGGATGTATAAAATAAAGAATATAGAAAGAAAAGAAAAGAAAAAATTTAAAAACTGAAAAAAAAATTCAACCTTCCCTGTTGCAAGGCTGCTTGTTTTGCAGTTCCACCTCTCCAGGAGCCAGCTCTGGGCATAACAAACCCCTGGCTTACTCTGTGGCTCTCCTCTTTTCTAGTCCATTTGTGCATCTAACAGTTTGCAGGCTGTCTTTTCCCATGGTCTTTTCCCTCAGACTCACTGTGCTTCTGATGGCTTGCATGTTGCCACATGGCTTTCCTTTACCTCATGTCATTTAGACATCTGGCAGCTCACAGCCTGCATCTCCTGGCTCCCCTTTCAGCAGGCTGTTGTCTGTCTTACAGTCCACCCACACACTGAGCCAGTTCCTTTCTCTCCTAGCATGGGTGGGTGCGACTGCCTGCCTGATCAGCTCACCCATCACCTCTCCTTTAGAACCACATCAGTGTGAGCTAATATCTTTCCTTTTCCCAGATTGGAAAATAGAACTGAATGAGATCTGGTTCATCTGCCCTATCTCCCCTTTCCTCTTACTCCTTTCTCCCCCTGAGCTAGATACTCAAATATCCTTTCTGCCCCCTTTTCATTCTCTTCTCCTTCCTGGGCACCAATATCACATATGTTTGCTCATTTTGCATTGTCATCATTTCCCTGAGACCCTGTTCCATTTTTTCCACTCTTTTCTCTTTCTGTTCTCCTGTCTTTTCAAGTTCAGATGTTCTATCCACAATATCACTAATTGTGTCTTTAATCAATTCAAAATTGCTGTTATGTGACTCTAATGTATTTTTTAAAGATTTATTTTGTTTATTTATTTCTCCTCACTCCCTCATTGTTTGCTTTTGCTGTGCCTGTTTTCTGTGTGCTTGTCTTCTTTTTAGGAGGCACCAGTAACTGAACCAGGAACCTCCAATGTGGAAGGGAACTCCATTGCTCCCTGATTGGTTGTGAATCTCATTATGTTTTCCTTGTATCTCCTGTTGCATCATTTTGTTGCCTCAACTCACCAAGTCTGCCCATCATGTCAGTTCACTATCTTCCTTGTCTTTTGTAGGAGTCACCAGGAACAAAACCTGGGACATCCCATGTGGTAGGTGGGAATTCAACCACTAGAGCCACATCTGCTTCCCACTCTAATGAATTTTTAATCTCATCCATTGTATCTTTCATTCCCATAATCTCTGTTAATTTTCTTTGCAGTCTTTGAAGTTGCTCTTTATCCTCACTCAGTGTCTTCCTAATATCCTTTATCTCTTTTGTCATATTTTCCTTAATACTTTCAATTGTTTAAGGAGAATTTTATGATTATCAATGTCTTGTATCCTGTATTTCATCAGGATATTTGGTATATCCCTTTGGTTGGGCAATCTTTTCCTGTTTCCTAGTATGGCTTGTAATTTTTTGCTGATGTCTAGGCATCTGAATATGTTGGTGAAAGTTCTCTGATGGGCAATTTCTCTCTCTTACCTAGTGATCTTTTTCTTTTTACAACTCTTCTTTACTTTTTGTTTCAATATATTCTGAGTCTAAAATTATCCTCCCTAAGTTATCAGAAAAAGGCCAGGGGCTTTGTAATGGGACAAAAATTTTCTCCCAGCAATTAGTGTTAGGAGAGCTCTAAAAATAGTTTTTCTCCTTGCAGTTTCCAGCCAGCCAGCATATGACACACATTGGTGAACCTTCCCATTGAGGGGTTTCTTTCAACCTCTGTTTGCCAGCATTTCTGGTCTGTTCACAGCCAAGATTCAAAGGAAGCTCTGACAGCCAAATTCACTAAACTGAAACCACTCTTCTAACTGCCAAATCCTCCTTTTTCCCAGGGAGGAAGACATCTATTGCCCTCTCAGTCAGCTGCAATTGACAATGGGTTTTATCCAGGCTGCTATTCTTGAGGATGGGGGATGGATTTCCTTCCCTGCCACAGCAGGGTTTTAGTAATTCAGAGTTCTTGTTTTGGGTTCTTTGTCTTTCAGTCCCTTATCATCCTTGGGGTTGACAAAATCCCTCTATGCTGGGAATTTGATACCTTGATTTTGTGCCTTTATTTAACAACTATATCCATATTTTTTAGGAGCAACCAGCCAACATCATTATACTTTGTAATTCCACAACATTCTGTGAAGGTTTCAAATTCACTCAAACTTGCCTTTTATAAGCAATTGATTAGCAGTATCTGATGTCAATACTTTGAGTACATCTTTTGCCAGTTCATGCCATAGACTCTCATGATCATCATAAATAGTGTAGATCTTACATAAGCCTGAGAAACCTGTTAATAAAAACTATTTATATTTTTCAGGAACAGCTAGAACAGTCATCATTTTATGGTGGAACCCTATTGTAAATACCCACATTTATGTTTTGGTGAATTTGTTATAGCAGGGTTCATGGACTGAATGATAACTGGTGGACTATGATCAATCTTTAAGCATAAACCAAGGAAAAGTAGCAAGCTCAGATCTGTTTCCCAAAAAATGGTATTCTGCTAAAGCAGGCATTACGTTCTACCAAATTGTTAAGTATTTGTCTTGAATCTGTGTGTTTGGGTGAACTACAAGCAATAGATGCAATATTCCCATCTGTCCCAACATTACAAACACAATTAGATCTGTTCGGTCAAATGGCCCCAAGCATAGATTTTCTAACACAGCATCCTTGACCTACTTTAGATAAGGTAGTATTAGTGATGATATAGTGCTGACACTGACAGCAGGTATTCTAATAACTATAGAAGAAATGAAGAAGAAGAAGAAATACATAAACATGTACTATGTTTTATTTAGGTATTGTGTAATTTTTGTATTACTCAGCATTCTCTAAGGAATCAGAACAAACATGAGATATCAGTAAATAGTAGAAGAATGTTTGTTTCTCATATGGGAATGATTTTCTATATTTTTTATTTTTAAAGAAGTTTCAGATTACATATATGTTACATAAAATATATAAGGCTTCCCATATGCCCCACACTCTCCCTCTCCCACACTTTCCCACATTAACATCATCCTCTGTTAGTGTAGTATATTTGTTACAATTTATGAACCCATATTGAAACATTGCTACTAACCATGGATTACAATTTACATTATAGTTTACCTTCTGTCGAGAAAAATTTTGTAAATTATGAGAAAATATACAATGGCTTGTATACTGTCACTGCAATATCATGAAGGACATATCCAATGTCACAAAATGCTCCCATATTTCAACTATTATTCCCTTCCCTATCGTTGAGAACCTCTGATGGCCACTGTCTTTACATCAATGATAAGAGTTCTTCTACTGCTAGAATAATAATAAGTCTATAGTAGAATAATAATGTCTACCATTGTTCATTCCTCAATCTTGAAGATTTGGAGATGGTTATGCCAGCTATGTTTCTAAATGAGAGGGGTCTTAGACTCATGGGGCAGATAGATGGAATTATCTTGCTTGCAGTTGCACTCTCTGTTCCCTGGGATGGGCGTTGTCCATTATCATCTCCTTGTTAGTTGTCCTGGTTAAGTCAAATAGACAGGAGAGTAGTTGTTACAACTATGCTGAAATTAAGTACTAAACTGGCACATGGAATGACCAAAGATTTAAGTCTATGGAACATATATTTATCAAGTATAGTGTTAATTATAAGTTCAAATAAAAGGGTCCGTAGGGATATTTGTAGAGAACCTATAAATAATTTTAACTCTGTTACAATGGGGAGCATAAATTTCAAAGGAAGGTCCCCTGGCAGGGTGCCAAATTATCTCCTTTTTTTTTCTATCCAATGCAAAAACAGTTAAAACCTTCCATTAGTCACCCAAATGGGCACTGATGCAAAGTACCAGAAATCTGTTGGCTTTTATAAAGTGTATTTATGTGGGGTAAAAGCTTACAGTTACAAGGCCCTAAAGATTCCACATCAAGGTTGCTTTCTCACCAAAGTCAGTTGCCATGTGTTGAAGCAAGGTGGTGGGCAATCTTTATCTGATGTTTCCTTCCTTCTTCCTCTTGAGGATCCGTGGGCCCAGCTTCTTCTGATCTCAGCTATTGGCTGATAATAGGGCTCATTTCTCTGGGCTTCTGGCATAGGACATGCTGCTTTCCAGGATTTCTCTGCTTCACTGCTCAGCTGAAAACAATCAGGCAAATGGCTCAACCATCCCTGGCCTTTAGCTGTTTCAACCTTCACTCCTCTGGCATCTGTGGAGCCTTCTCTTTTCACATGTCTTCTGTGTGTTTTCTTGAGTGAGTGTCCATTTTATAGTCCCACCGAGAGGATGGGAATTCACTCGAGTTACACGTACTGATGATGTCAAATCAAAGCCATAATTTTTATCAAGCAAATTAAAATTTTTTATTTAATACAATCAAAGGATTTCTTTATTAACCCTCTACCCAGATGTTCAATCCAATCCTGAGAGTGGAGTATTGATGTCTCCCTTCAGTTTTGCCAGTGTTTGCCTCATGTAATTTGGGGCATCCTAATTAAGCCCATATATGTTTATGATTATTTCTTCCCAGTGAATTGCTCCTTTTATTAATATACAATGGCCTTCTTTGTCTCTAATAACAGTTTTATTTTAAATTCTATTTCTTATGATATATGTATAGCAACTATAGCTTTTCAAATTAAATTAAATTAAATTTATTTTTAAATTTTATTTTAATTATTTGGTTACTGTAAGCATGGAATAAGTTTTCCTAGCTTTTCACTGTCAATTTATTGTTATTCTAAAATCAAAGGTGAGTCTCTTGTAGACAGCATATAGATGGCTCAAATTTCCTTATCCATTCTACCAGTCTGTGTCTTTTGATTGGGGAGTTTAACCCATTAACATTCAATGTTATTACTGTAAAGGCAGTTCTTATTTCACCCATCTTGACCTTCCAGTTTTATCTGTCATATTTTACTTTCACCACTTTTTTGACACCTTTAGTTACTTTTTCTAATATAATCTTCATTTCTAGACTCTATTCCAAGCCTATCTCTATCTGTTTGGAGATTCCTTGAATGATATGCTTCACTTTTCTCTTTCTGCATTCAGAATTTTCTGCATTCTTTTTCTTTGGCATTTGGCATCCTGATAATTATGTGCCTTAGAGGTAGTCTATTCAAATTTATTCAAATGAGAGTACATTGTGCTTCCTGAACATGTATATCTATGTCTTTCAATAGGGCTGGGGAATTTTCTACCATTATTTCTTCCAATATTCTTTCTGTCCCTAATCCCTTCTCTTCTCCTTCTGGGGCACCCATTACATGTATGTTTGCACATGTCTTGCTATCATTTAATTCCCTGAGATTTGTTCAAATTTTTTTCCATTGTTTTCTTCATCTGTTCTTTCATATGTTTGGTTTTGGAGACCATGTCTTCAAACTCACCAATCTTTTCTTCTGCCTCCTCAAATCTGCTGTTATGTCTCCAGCATATTTTTATTTCATTTTTTGGAGTTTTAATTCCCCTAAGATCTGTTAGTTTTCTATATATGCTTTCAAATTCTTTGTGCTTATCCTTGTCTTCTTAATATCCTTAATAACTTTAGCCATCTCATTGAATATGTTAAGGAGGTTTATTTGAACATCTGTGATTAGTTGTCTCAAATTCTTTAAGTCACTCAGAGGCATATCTTGTTCCTCTGACTGGCTATATCTTCCTTTTTCTTGGTATGGATTATAATTTTTTGTTGGTGTCCTTTCTCCCTTACTGGTTATATAGTAGTAGCTGAGATATAGTTGGTACTGTAACCTGGAGGCTGAAACTTCCTGCATTGCCCCAGGAACTGATGATGTTTCTACCACTGTTCTCTTCTGCCAGGGGCAGGGACAGTGCCACAGCCATGTGTAATAATCAAAGTTCGTAAGCTGAGACTATTTGTAGTTGCCTGGAGATATTTTCCCCCACCTGGCATGTGGTGGAGCTGCAGGTTTGGGCAGAAATCTATGCCATGTGGGTCCAAAATGACTGCAGTTGCGAGGTAGACTGACATAGCTACATCTCCCCTCTTTCCCTGCCAGGTTTGGAGATGGACCATCCAGAATGCCCAGCAATCTAATCCACATGGGTCAAATGCCCCTGCAGTTGCCCTAAGAGGCTGCTGCAAGTACCCCAGCTTCTTCCCTCCAGTATCAGGGGCTGGAGCCTAGGCTAGGTTTGCAATCCAATCTGGGTTGATAGAAGCCAGTCACTACAATCACTGTGATTTTCAATTAACCCCACTTCACCTCATGCAAGAGGTAGAGTTAAAATGGTGTCAACTAGTCTCTTTTCTACTTGGACAGGTTCAAACTTTAGCTTTTCTTAGGATTAAAATTTAGCCAGCCAAATTTACTAATCAGTAGGTGAAGTCTGTGCCCAACTATCTCTTACTTCCCCATTTTTGGAAAATTCAGTTTCCCCTCCAGCCATGGAATAGCTCCCAATTTGGTTTGCACCATCAATGGAGGATGGATACTGCCCTCCACAGCATGGAGTGCTCTACTCATGCAACTTCATTGCAGATGTTCAGTCTCCTTCTTCCATTCTTTCAAGGATGTTGCGGGATGCTCTTCTTGTCTCTTGGGCCCTACAGATAAGTGCTTTAGATAGCTCTGTTTAGATTACTAACTACCTGTAGCAGAATCTGATCCTTGAAACACCTTACTCAGCCACCATCTTGCCCCAATTCCCTATTGTATTGGATTTAAACACTTTATTTTAATTTTTTCCTAATAAAGTTTTAAAATTAGAAACTCCAAATTTGCTGAGGTATCAAATGTGTAGCTATAAAACATGGCAGGCAAGAGCACAGGGCCTGGGACAGGATAAATACATTCAAATGTTGTCTCCTCCACTTACTCTTTGGGAAACTTAAGTAACCTCAATATTTTTGGAATGCAGCCATTTGTTCAGTGTCTTCTGAATAGGGACATTGGGAGTTTTGAAGATTATATTTGTTTATATATGTGTTATCACTAAGAATTCTGACTGTCACATAGGAAGCACTGAATAAGTGTTAAGATTCATTGAATATCATGTGCAAGTACAAGGACAAAAAATTCCCTTTGAGTTGTAGACACCCTAAAATCAGGTCTACTCCAACTAACCTCACCACATGCCTTAATCTTTCCCCAGTAATCAAAACGCAGTCAGAGGTTTCCTTCTGAATTTTTGAAAGGTTATTTTTCTTTCTTTTCCACATCCCAGGTATATAAATATATAGATAAGTGCATACATATACATTTATACACATATACATATACATTATAAGGATCATTTTAGGATTAAAATGTACAGGTTAACTTGAAATATGGGCATTACATGAATGCAAAATCAAGTAGCAATGATAAATGCATATTTCAGTTTGAAAGAAGCCAAGGAACTTTAAAAATATATGTGTTTATTTGGTGTCAAGTATATTTGGAAGTTGCTCTTCTCACTTGTAGAATCCTATCACTATCAGAGAAATCAAACTGAGTTAGCTTTTTAGAAATCTAGCAAGGTTCTCCTTGTCTCCCTGCTGGCAGCAAGCCATCTTCCAGGAATATAAGTGGGGCTATTCTAGATCATCTAGACCCTACTGAGAGAAAAGTGAACACAAACACTTGAACAAGACAGCTGAGAGCAGACAGGTTTGGCACAGACAGAATTACATAATTGAAATGACACCTAAGTTCAAAATCAGATTCCACTCCTTGGAAGCTCTGTAATCTTGGGAAAGTGTTTCAGCAACCCCCAATCAAAGACTCTTCACTTCAAAGGTATGCCAGGTTTACATGGCACAACGTATTCTCTAACCTATTGGCCAAATAAACCACAAGTTCATCCCAGATAAAGAGGTAGAAAAACAGACTCCACTCTTGAAATCAAGGAATGTAAAGATGTGGAACCATTTTTTCCCCCAACATAGGTATAAATCATTAATTTCTGGTTTCATACTATTTCTAATCTATTTTAAACATCAGAATGTTGTTACTACAATACAATGTTATGACTTTGTGGTATAATTATGTTGCACACAGGTCTTTTAATGGAGTATTAAAAGCTTTCATCAAATTAAATATATATATATATATGTGTGTGTGTGTATATGTTTACAGAGCATATTTGTCATTCTTTTTAAAAATAAGGATGCCCTGATATTCAGGAAATGGTATCAAGCATAGTTTATTGAGTAAAATATAAAAGTCACCAGTTTGTGTATTTGATGGTAGTAGAGGAAATCTATTGATTATGTAGCAATTAATACTCCTCATTATATTTATTCATAAAATAAAACAATCAAACTCATCATCATATTCTGAAACATTTAGGAAATGCCATGGACCTGGCACTGTTTCAAGAGATTTGCCTTAATCAATTCACTTTATACTCACAAAACCCTATGCCACACACTGCCTTATTACCACATTTTATAAAAGAAGAAAAGGAAAAAAGAAATTTGAGGTAAAAAATAAGTGGTGAAACCATGAGCGAAATCTACTCAATTTGGGTCACTAATGGTGGCCGGTAATTCTGCACTGATAAGGCATAACTATGAGGCTGAATTTCTTCAATAAATGAATTACTATGTGACTGACAACTATATTTCTTGGCTTATTTCCAAGGAAACAGACTTGTTTGATGTGGGCATTAGAAGGACAATGAGGTAATGTTGTTTTGTACTACCAAAGGGATCAGAGGAACAAGCAAGGGACATTTTCTCTGAGTACAGGTAAAACTGTAAATTGGCTCAACATCTGTGGTGGAGACTTTCATGGGGTATTTAACCTCCTTGCCCTGGCATCAGGAAAAGATGGATCTCTCTGAACACTGTTCTGTATAGCAGTTCCTTTTATCTCAGTAGATTTCTGATGATATTGTGATTAAGAATTAAAAGGAAGTTTCCATCTATTCCTATCTGTGGTGGGAGGTGTGGGAGGTGGGCAACATGGGAATCCGAGTGAGTTCCGTATAATATTTTAGGTAATCTAAGCACCTCTTAAAATATATGTATATATATATATAAAAAATAACATTTTTGTAAGCAAATACACATATATGCATATATATTTATATATCATTTTACAAATGTTTGTATGTATTGTAAGAATTTTGATTTTTACCCATAATAAAAAAAAAAAAAAAAAAGAATTAAAAGGAAAGATATTCTATATATAGTACTTCTGGAAAAATATAGGATTTTATTTTAAATGAAAAAAAATCAGTTGAATGATAACATTTATGATGACAGAGAAAATGCAATGCTGAGGTGAGTGGGTAATTTAATTAACATAATCAGATTAGCTTTTGCAATACACCTGAAAGCAATGTTACATAATTTATTTTAATATTTGAGTCAGTGTAAAAATTATTGAAATTGAGCAAGGCTTTTCAATACAGTTTTATATATTCATTGCATATATTCATTGGATATGTTGATATCACATAACGTTATGATATACATATATCATGAAGACAATCCGGATGATCCATATATTCTTCAAAAATTCTTCAATGGGAAGAGAAGAAACACGCTTCTCAGACAAATATTTTTTCTTTTTTTATAAAAAAGAGTAGGAAACACTGACACGCGGAGTTGACAGTTAAGGGAACAGGAAACCAGACAGGAGCATGTAAGACAGAAATGGTTATCATCTATTCAGGTGGTCTTGCTTGTAGTTGTGGTGGTGTCCTAAGTGTGTGTTTGTCATCCTGTCTGCTGTTAAATGTGAGTTACTCTTACTAATGAAATAAGTTTGTACACATAGTATACTTTATACAAATCCCGTGAGCGGTGTTCCAAAAAATAAGCTTTAGAAGCAAAATACATTTTTAAATTGGTAATTTCAATGTGTGATTCTGCATAGTGCTGTTAACTTTGCTAGGATAGATGAATATTTTGTAATTTGATTACTATCCATGAGTGTTCTCTAATAGTTTCAAATATATTGTGAGTGCATAGTCATTGAATATCTTTATTTATTTATTTATTTTTTTATTATGGGTAACAATCAAAATTCTCACAATACATACAAACATTTGCAAAATGATATATAAATATATATGCATATATGTGTATTTGCTTACAAAAATGTTATTTATATATATATATATATATATATACATATATTCCAAGAGGTGCTTATATTACCCAAAATATTACATGGAACCCACTGGGATTCCCATGTTGCCCACCTCCCACACTTCCCACCACATCCCACACAAACAACTCCCACAGTGTGGCCCACCACCCTCTATGAACTTACACATCCTGGAGCGTTGCTACCAACCATAGACCACAGTTCACCCTGTAGACCACACTCTCTCCCACTCAGTTCTGAGTGGTGTGTGCTGATTTAAAATGGCCTACATCCGTTGCCACAACAGTACTCAGGACAACCTCCAACTCCCAAAGAAGCCCCTGTATTTCAACCGCTCATCCCCTTCCTACCCCAAAAGTGTCAAGTGGCCACTGGCTCCACCTCATTGTTATAATTACTTGCATTGCTAGAATCACCATATGTGAACAAGAGAATACCATCAAGTCCATTCTAGTCCATAGCTCTTCCCCCAATCCTGAGGGGACTGGGATGGTGATGTCCACTCCAACTCCAAGTGAGAGAGGGCTTATATCCCATGGATATAGTGGGTGGGATGATCGTGCCTGCAGATGCAGGCTCTCTCCATTCACTGGGATGGCCATTGCCCATCGTTGTCTCCTCGCCAGGTGACTTGGATGAGTCCATTGAGCTGTAGGGTAGGAGTTGCAGCTCCACCTAGATTTCATGCCACCTGGCACATAGGTAGGCGGGAGGCTCCAGTCTCTGGAAGTATACCTAAAAACTCCAGCATCACATGTAGGTTTGAAAAGAAGGGACTGGTGAACCATGTGAAGGGAGGACTTATTTGAGTCTAATTCTGTCACTCTCAGGAGCACAGATTCCAAAATAGAACCCACTGATAAGGCACCAGTCTCTGGGGCTATCCCCCCTTATATAGGACCAGGGTGTCTCCGGAGCTCTCAGGAAACCCACTGAGTGGGGCAATAGACACTTAGATGTTCTATGAGCTCCTACTGAGGTGTGCGTAAGAGAAACCTCTGGGATGACCTCCCGACTCTCTTTGAAGTCTCTTAGCCACTTGAACTCATTTGTCTTTACCATTTCCCCCTTTTATTCAAGGTCTTTTTCCAGTTGTGTTGCCAGTTGGCACTTGGGAAAAGTTTTCAATTAGCAATAATCACGCCTTGGATAAACTTCATTGGCTATGATACTGCCACTGCACAAAGCTGCCAGTTGGCACTTGGTATTAATCCCTCATTGCCAGGGAGGCTCATCCCCAGGAGTCATGTCCCATGTTGGGGGGAAGGTAATGCAATCATATGCTGAGTTTGGCTTAGAGAGAGTCCACATTTGAGCAACAAGGAGGCTCTCAGTTGGCAACCCTTAGGCACCCCACAACTGCAGGTTAAGTCTCATTTACAAGAACAAAGACTCACAAGGGTAGTCATCAATTAAAAAAAAAAAAAACATCAGTGGGTCATCCTCTTTTGACAGACACTGTCCCTGCACTCGGAGGACTATTACTGCTCCCTTGGAGACTGTGGCAGAGCTCTCCAGGCTAGGAATTCAGATTCCCTCATTTACTGTGTGATTATCCACCCATCGGGACCATGCCCCATCCCCCGATCCTTTGAATGATTTTGTATATCTTTCATGTATATTCAGATGAACCAATTCCCATGAAAACCCCTCCAGACACCCCCCCCAATAATCCCCCGCAGTACCCATTGTAACCCTTCTGTGCTCCAAATCCTCCATGAACATTTAGTCCATAAAATAATCAAATATACTTACTAGGAAAAAGAAACAAGTGTGATAAGTTTTCATGCAAGAGACAAACATAAGGAAACTCAGGGGAAAAAAAAAAAGAGAGCAGGAAAAAAAACAAATAATCAAACAAAGAACAAACAAAATAAAATATAATTAGTGGATTGGGACATTCAAAAAATGGGCAAAAAAGCAAAGGAAATGCCTTAAAAATATATAAATATACATATATATATATACATATATATATATATTCATGTTTTTTTTCCTTTCTCTCTTCCTTTTTCCCCTTTTTCCTTCCCTTTATCACTGTGTTATCGGATGTCTGGTGTGCCATGACACCTTCCTCCTCTCAATCCCCATTGTCTCCCAATTTTTCATTTAATTTTCAAAGAAGTTTTAGGTCACAGCAAAGTCACACACGGAGTGCCGGAGACTCCCAGATACCAAACCACCCCCCCTTCCCCACCCCATATTAACTCCTCCCCCTTTTTTTTGGTTGTTAGCATTGTTATAACTGTTATGCAGATAGCAAAATATAGCCACTAAACATTGTCAGTGATTCACAGTATAGTTTACAATTTAGATGATACAGTTTAATAATTTTGATGATATTTACCATGTCCTGCGTCCATTACTGTAAGGTAATGAAAAACCTTCCCCATGACCACCAAACAACCCATTAGATCTTGACTGTTCCCTTCTCCCCAGCCCCGCAGGGCCCATGATACCCCACTCTCCCAACCCATGGAATGTCAAGATTCACAGTTACATGCCCTGGGGATTTGAACCAGCCCTTCCTAATCCACCCACCCCCCAGTGCTGCACCGCTAAATCCAGGAACACCACCACTCATCTGCCCCATCCCCCAACATGCAACCACACTCTATCCCTTTACCATAGATTATGTCCATATGGGTGATGGCTCAAAGCCTGCTCTTCTCTTACTCTCCTTTGTTAACCTATCTTTCTGACAATGGTTCTCAGAGACTGCTCACTTTACTCAGTTCAGATCAGTGAGGTCATATACTGTTCATTCTTCAGTGCCTGGCTTGCTTCACTCAACATAAGGTGTTCAAGATTCATCCATGTTATTCCATGTGTTAGCACTTTGTTCCTTCTTACAGCTGAGTAATATTCCATTGTATGCATGCACCATATTTTGCTTATCCATTCGTCTGTTGATGGGCACCGGCGCTGATTCCAACTTTTGGCAATGGTGAACAATGCCGCTATGAACATTGGTGTGCATATATCTGTTTGTATTTTTGTTTTCAGTTCTTCTGGGTATATACCCAGCAGTGGAATTGCTGGATCATACGGAAGATCTATTGCTAGTTTTCTGAGGAACCGCCAAACTGTCCTCCACAGTGGCTGGACCATGCCGCAGTCCCACCAGCAGTGGATGAGGGTTCCTATTCCTCCACATCCTCTCCAACATTTAGTTTCTCCTGTTTTTTTAATAGCTGCCATTCTGATGGGTGTAAGATGGTATCTCATTGTAGTTTTGATTTGCATTTCCCTGATAGCAAGTGATGTTGAGCATTTTTTCATGTGCTTTTTAGCCATTTGTATTTCTTCCTTGGAGAAGTGGCTTTTCAGGTCACTTGCCCATTTTTTAAATGGGTTGTTTGTCCTTTTATTTTCGAGGTGTAGGATTTCTTTATATATGCAGGATATTAGGCTCCTATCAGATATATGGTTGCCGAATATTTTTTCCCATTGGGTAGGCTGCCTTTTTATTTTCTTAATAGCATCCTTTGAGGTGCAGAAGTTTTTAATTTTCAGGAGATCCCAATTATCAATTTTTTCTCTTGCTGCTCGTTCTTTGGCTGTGAAGTTCATGAAACCATTTCTTATTACAAGGTCCTGTAGATGCTTCCCTTCATTATCTTCCAAATTTTTTATGGTTTTGGCTCTTATATTTAGATCTTTGATCGATCTTGAGTTGATTTTTGTATAAGGTGTGAGATGGTATTCTTCTCACATTCCTTTGGATATGGATATCCAGTTCTCCAAGCACCAATTGTTAAAGAGGCCACTCTCTCCCAACTGAGTGGGCTTCGTGGACTTGTCAATTATCAGATGACTGTATATGCGAGGATCTATATCAGAACTCTCAATCCGGTTCCATTGGTCATTAGGTCTATCCTTGTGCCAATACCATGCAGTTTTGATCACTGTAGCTTTGTAGTATGTTTTAAGGTCAAGTAATGTGATACCTCCAACTTCATTTTTCTTTTTCAATATATCTTTGGCAATTTGGGGCCTCTTGCACCTCCAAATATATTTTGTGGTAAGTTTTTCCAGTTCCTTAAAAAATATAGTGTTGACTTTATTGGGATTGCATTAAATCTGTAGATTAGTTTGGGTAGGATAGACATCTTGATGAGGTTTAGTCTTCCCATCCATGAACAGGGAATATTTTTCCATTTATTTAAATCTTCTTTGATTTCCTTTAACAGTGTTGTGTAGTGTTCTGTATATAAGTCCTTTACATCTTTAGTTAAATTTATTCCTAGGTATTTGATTCTTTTGTTTACTATTGTAAATGGTATTTTTTTTTCCTGATTTCCTCCTCAGTTTGCTGGTTATTGGTTTACAGAAATGCTACTGATTTTTGAGCGTTGATCTTATAGCCTGCAACATTACTGAACTCCTTTATAAGTTCTAGAAGCCTTGTTGTTGATTTCTCAGGGCTTTCTATGTATAGGATCATGTCCTCTGGAAATAATAAAATTTTTACTTCTTCTTTTCCAATCTGGATGCCTTTTATGTCCTTTTCTTGTCTCAGTGCTCGTGCAAGTACTTCTAAGACAATGTTAAATAGGAGTGGTGATAGTGGGCATCCTTGTCTTGTTCCCGATCTCAGACGGAAGGCTTTTAGGATTTCACCATTGAAAATGATGTTAGCTTTGGGTTTTTCATATATACCCTTTATCATTTTCAGAAAGTTTCCATCTATTCCTATCTTTTGTAGTGTTTTTATGAGGAAAGAGTGCTGTATTTTTTCGAATGCTTTTTCTGCATCTATAGAGATGATCATGTGATTTTTTTCTTTCAGTTTGTTTATGTGGTGTATTACATTGATTGATTTTCTTATATTGAACCATCCTTGCATACCTGGGATGAAACTAACTTGGTAATGGTGTATAATCCTTTTGATATGTTGTTGAATGCGATTAGCAAGTATTTTGTTAAGGATTTTAGCATCTAGGTTTATTAGAGAAATTGGTCTGTAATTTTCCTTTCTTGTGGTATCTTTATTTGGTTTTGGTATTAGGGTAATGTTGGCATCATAGAATGAGTTAGGTAATATTCCTTCTACCTTTATTTTTTGGAAAAGCTTAATTAGAATTGGTGTTAGCTCTTTCCGGAATGTTTGGAAGAATTCAGCTGTGAAGTCATCTGGTTCTGGACTCTTCTTAGTTGGGAGGTTTTTAATGACTGAGTCTATGTCTTTACTTGTAATTGGGCTGTTGAGTTCATCTATTTCTTCTTTCATCAATGTCGGCTATTTGTGGGTTTCTAGAAACTTGTCAATTTCCTCTAAATTGTTATTCTTGTCGGCATCAAAGTATCCTCTTATGATACTCTTTATTTCTGTGGGGTCAGTAGTGATATCACCTTGCTCATTCCTGATTTTATGTATTTGCATCTGTTCTCCCTTTTTCTTTGTTAGTCTGGCTAAGGGTTTGTCGATATTGTTGATATTCTCGAAGAACCAGCTTTTAGTTTTGTTTATTGTTTCCAGTGCTTTCTTATTCTCTATTTCATTTAGTTCTGCTCTAATCTTGGTTATTTCCTGTTTTCTACTTCCTTTAGGTTTAGTTTGTTGTTGATTTTCCAATTCCTCCAAGTGTGCAGTTAGGTCTTCAATTTTAGCTCTTTCTTCTTTTTTAATATGTGAATTTATGGCTATGAACTTCCCTCTCAGGACTGCTTTCGCTGCATCCCATAGGTTTTGATATGTTGTGTTGTTGTTTTCATTAGTTTCAAGGTAGTTACTGATTTCTTTTGAAATTTCCTCTTTGACCCACTGTTTGTCTAAGAGTGTGTTGTTTAACTTCCATATCCTTGTGCCTAACCTGTTTCTCTGGCCCTTATTGATTTCCAACTTCATTCCGTTGTGGTCAGAGATGTTACTTTGTATAATCTCAATCTTTCTGAATTCATTGAGTGTTGTTTTGTGGCCTAGCATGTGGTCTATTTTGGAGTATGTTCCATGTGCACTGGAGAAGAATGTAAATCCCACTGTATTTGGGTGTAGTGTTCTGTGTATGTCTATTAAGTCCAATCTCCTAATGTACTGTTGAGTGCCTTCGTTTCTTTATTGATTCTCTGCCTAGATGATCTGTCTAATGTTGATAGTGGTGTGTTGAAGTCCCCTGCTATAATTGTAGAGGAATTTATTTCTCCTCTTAGTTTTTCCAGAGTTTGCCGCACGTATTTTGAGGCACCCCGATTAGGTGCGTAAATGTTGATGATTGTAAATGTTGATGATTTCTTAATTTTAATGTAATATAACTTCACAATTGATTTCTACAGAGGATATGAAGATAAAAGTCATGGTTTAGTGTTTTATTCAAAGGGATTTTTAATTTTCTCCATTCTGTGAATTGAAAAAATGACCTTTTATAGACTAATTTGCATTACTGATATAAATTTCAAAAGTGATTTTTATATAAAGCAGGAATAGTTTTGAAACTTGCTACGTTAGTCATCAATTTTTCTGTCTTTGCCACACTATCTTAGTAAAAAATATTTTTATACCTAATCATATATCATTTATTGCTATTTTGATTCATTAACTCTCAAATTACACCTAAATGTGGTGAATTTCAAACTTAAATCTCTAAACTTATGTTTATCAAATGAGATCCTCATTAATATATCTAAAACCTTCTTACATTCCCACTTGAATATTTATTATTTATCTCAATATTGACTTGTCAAAACGTTTAAATCTCTATTACACCTAAAATTTGCTTCTGCTCCAGTCATATCCATTCCAGCAAAAGTTGTAATATCTACCCAGTTGTTCAAAGAACAAACCCAAGATTTATTTTGATTCTTAATTGTTCTGGTTTGAGTCTTTTGTAGACCCCAGAACATCCTGTTCTTAAAGCAAACACATTCCTGGGCTGTAAACCTGCTGCAGGTGGGACCTTTTGATTAGATTCAGTAAAGAGACCTTCCTTTCTTAATCCCTTTACTGGAGTCCTTTATAAATGGGAGAAGCATACAGAGACAGAGAAGAACCCAGAAGCTGAGAGAGAGGTCCTGGAGGCCAGAGGTAGGAATCAGCAGAGGACAGAGGCCAGGAAAGAGGGCCACCAAGAAGGATGCCCAGAGTAGATGGAAGAGATGACTGGACCATGCCCACAGGTGAGCATGGGGGAAAGTGAGCCTGGAGGATGAGGAAGAGACTACCAGAGCTGCCATTGTGTCTTGCCACATGGTAGGAGTCCAGGATTGCCAGCAGCCAATCTTCAGTGAGACAGAATTTCTGATGACGCCTTGATTTGACATTTTCACAGCCTCAGAACTGTAAGCTTTCAAGTTAATAAATTGCCATTATAAAAGTCAACTCATTTCTGGTATATCACTCCCAGCAGCTTTTAGCAAACTAAAACACTAATCTTTCCTCACCACACAAGTTCTTTTAGAAAATACTATTGGCTTTATCTCTAGAATAAATGACTGATTTACATATATATATTTATATATTTTTCTTTTTCCATTGATAATTCCCTAGTGCAAATCAGCACCTGATTAACTTCAATAGTCACTTTTACTTCCACTTTTGTCCCCTAGAGTCTATTTTCTGCACAGCATATGGAGTGGACCTATAGAATTATAAATTGGATTTTTTAACTTAGTCAAAATATCCTATGATTGAATTTAAAGTACTTAATATACCTTAGGTGATTGTTAAATAATTCAGAAAATCTCAGGAAAAGAAATTCCTATTTCAGATTTTCTGCTTTTGCTTTTTAGGCTGACTAGAAAATATGGCTATGCTATAACTCAGGATCACTGGTTTCTTTCTTTCTTTTCTTTCTTTTTTTTTTTTAATCTGAGTCCAGTTTAGGGACTAGAGTAAGGCAAATGAGGCACTTGGTATAACATTTTATTGAGACACTTACTTTTATGTGCTGATTCTGCCCTTACATAATACTGAGTGAATGACTTCCTAGTGATATGCCCTAGACATATCATTATCTCACTCCAATGTCTGCCTTGTATATAGCCATGCAAATTTCTCAAAATTAGGAAATTAATGTTGAAATTATACTATAAGTACACTACAAATCCTGTTACATTTCATTAGCTTTTCTTATTATGTTCTTTTTCTGTTGCAGGAGTCAATCCAAGATCCCATATTGCATTTAGTTACTATGTCTCTCTAGTGTCCTCCAGTTTGTGAGGTTTCTTGCTGTTTCCTCTTAAATGGAATTTGATTAGGCTTATCTCCCAATTTCTGAGTAAAGCATCTTAATTTTTCATTTTTGTTCTGTGTGTCAGAATCTGTATGTATGAATGGAAGTTCTTTCACACATATGAGAAATGCTGGCATTATGGAATATAAAGTTAATTTTAATTTTAAGCCCTATTTTTAAAAATAAATAACTACTCCTTGCCACAATTTTCTTAGAATAAGATATTCTAGAACATATATTATATATTCATAAGTGATTTTAAATAAGATATTGTTGAATGCTGATGTTTTACAGAGAAAAGTCATAATGTTTTGTTATGATATATATGATATTTCAGTTTTTAATTTAAGGGATTGTGGTAGTTTGATATTACTTATGAATTCCAAAAAGGTATTTGATTATGTTTGTAAATTGGTTTGCTCCTCTGAGTTTGATACCCTTTGATTATATTAGATTCAGCTCAGATGGTTTTGATTAAATTATCAAGATTAGGGCTTTGATTTGAGTCCCTGCTACCTTGGCGGGCTATATAAATGATGCTTAATCAAGAACACAGTAGTAAATGCACATATGTAGATACATATAGAAGATACACAGAGGAAAAGAGACAGCTCCATAGACATGGTAGAGGATCTAGGAAGAGACATGACCCATTTGACTGATGGTATACAGCTGATGTTGTGAAGAGAACAGAGCAAGTGAGCCCAGAAAGAAGCCAGCCCTGGAAGAGAGATGAGGCCTATGCTAGTGTACAGCTGAAATCGGAAGAAGGTGGAACCATGATACCTTAAGAGGAAAGAGGAAGACTGAATCCTCACAGATATCACCCAGCATCTTACTTCAACACATGGCAACAGACTTTGGATGAGGAAGTACCTCTTATGGTACTTTGAGTTGGACTCTTTAAGGGCTTGTAACTGTAAGCTTTTACCCCAAATAAATACCCTTTATAAAAGACAACAGATTTCTGGTACTTTGTATCGGCACCCCTTTGGCTGACTAATGCAAGGGCGCATTCCAATATTTCAGACACTCATCTTGTCTTATTATATTTGTTTCAAAGTGTTAATTGAGATATATTATCTCTTTCTTCCTCCTTTATTGTATATACCTAAGCTTATAATAATATGATTATTTTGAAAGAGATTACTGACTTTTTAGATCAGTATGCAAACGAACTAGAATATCATTCTGCTATAGCAATGATAAATAAACTTTTGAGATGAATTGTTTTTGAATGTGATAAATGTAGCACACTTGCAGGATTTGCATAAGGGAAACTAAAGACAGGCCATAAAGCTTGTGATATGTTCTGCCTAAATTCTGACACATGTTGGTGATGTGAGATAGTATGAAATGAATAATTCTCTACCACTCTTTACTCCTGCCATACTAACAATATTTAATTTCAAATTTTTAATGCAACTGTGTATAAATAAATAAATGCATATACATGCAGATATACATTTATGTATAAATAAATAGCTTAATTAGCTACCTACAATATCTACAGATTTTGTATTTAAATATATAATACTATGTATATATAAATATATTTTTTTTCAATAAGACATAATTGGATAGATAATTTTAAAAACCTGGTGTGGGAAAATCATTGAAAGCAGAGCAAAAAAAAAAAAATTCAATGTCATGAAAAAGAATAATAATGCTGTCCATAATGCAAAACAAAAATATTTTTGAATAAAATAAAGAATAAACTGACAATGTACTAGAGACAATTTTTTCTAAAAATTGATAACTTTAGAATATTAGCATATCTTGAAAAATTTTAAGGAATTTTTTAAAAATGAAGAGTCATATATTCTTCCTATAGCTCCAGAATCCCTTGATCCAGGCTACATTAGGACACACCAACACCTGTCAGTTGGTACTGTGCCTCTGCTTCAGGAGAAAGTTGAGTTATCACTTAGGATTACATTCCTTTACTTTTCTTTCCTGTGAATGAATTTTATGATTGTTCTTAAATCTGGCCAAACATGACTGATGATAATTATTGAAGGTCATTAATCCCTGACCTCCCAAACATCTTAAAAAATTCAGATTTAAGAGAATTTATATTGGGTTCTTCAGTATCTATGATCTCTAACTATCAGGAACTGATGTGTATTTATTCATATTTGATTCCTCTAAAATAGTAATTTCAGTTGTTCTCCACATTCAGTCTTTCAAATGCTTAATGTCTAACCTAGCTATGATAATATGTAAAATAGTTTTTTTAAATAGTATAGTGCCTTGTTTATCTAGCATGCTTAAATTACCCCAAATCTGTTTTCCAGATTCATTTTTGAATATTTAGAAGATTATTACCTTCTCAACTCCAATACCTGGTGTTGGCCACTGCTCAATAGGTAATGGAAAATATTTTATATTTTAATTAATAATATTCCTGATATTGCAATGCATATACAAGTAGTTTTTTAAATTAAAATAATGCTTTTAAAATTTGGGAAAAATCGATGTTCATTTATGAAAGGTAAACTTCAATAAAAATGTTTAAAAATATTGCACTTGTGTAACAGTCCTAACTAAATAGAATGGCGAGAAAAAAAAAAAAAAAACATTTGGAGAGCACATGTAGCTCAGTGGTTGAGTGCATGCTTCCCAAATACGAGGCCTTGGGTTCAATCCCCAGTACCTCACAATGAAAAAGGTATTATTTTCTCTTTTCTCCATGCATGAGTGAAATGAAGGGCAAACCTTAGCAAACTTGGTAAGCTGGTCTATAGTTTTTCTTACTTTTCTTAACTCTATGAGTTTTATACATGTTAGAGAAATCTTTCTTTTTTGATTTCCTATTATTTATCTCTTCTGCTTATGCTTTTTCCTAAGGTATAATCTATTTAAAAATTAACAATGTAGTAGTAGATCAAATTCCAGTCAACTCAACTGCCACCTTAAAATAGCATGAAGGTTAAGGTGATTATAATAATTTTTTTCTGAGCTAATGAGTCAAAAGTTTTTATAAGACCTCATACTTAACATTTTATACAAGAACAACCTCAAGAGACATTAAACTTTTCCATTTTCAATGGAATAGATTCATAGTAATAGAGTTATAGGGAGTAGACTGATAGTATAGGGGATATGGTGTTTTGAAAAGGTATGTACTGCAGAAAAACACGTCCCTAAACTTAACCCTTTCAGGTGGGCATAAACCACTTTTAGTGGGACATTTTGATGAGGTTACTTCAGTTAAGGTGTGGGTCTTTGTACTCTTAATCTAATATCTTATAAAAGAATGAAATTCAGACATGAAAGACAAAAGCACAGAGGGAACAGCTATAAGCTGAACCAAAAGAGAAGGGAGAGAACAGGAGATGCTGCCATGCACTTTGCCATTTGACAAGCTGAGGACAAAAGCTGCCACATGCCAGCACCAAAATAAGACAATTCAGGGAAAAATCTTTGCTTTAATGATGCCTTTATTTGGAAATTTTTCCTAACTTTGAAACTTTGAGCCATTGAAATATCATTCTTTATCCTAATCCATTTAATGTCATTTGCCTTAGCAGCTTGGAAAACAAAAATGACCTTTTCTCCCCATTCCCTATATAAACACAGTATGTCCTCTTCATTATGTGCTCAGCATCCTCTAGAATCTCTCTCCTCCTCTTTCCATCTTTTAATTTCCCTTACTTTGTTAGTGATCCTCAGACCTTCTCCTAAATTTTTACTCTTTTCCCAATTTTAAAAAATATTTTCTATAACTTATCTAATGTATAAACCCCAAATATCTTAGCCTCATTTTCAAGAGCCTTAAAATTTTCATTGTCTTACTTATAAATTTAATCTTGCACTAATGCCCCATATATTTTGTCTTTTAATCTCCAGAGTTACATATTTTCCAATCGCTGGGACATTTAAGCTGCTATTTTCACTTACAACTCCATTATCTGGTCCATCACTGATGGGTAAAATTCTCCACACTTTATTTTAAAACTCAATATCCCTCAAATCCTTTTAATTGCCCAAATTGTTTAATATGCCCCCTCCTTTGACATCTCTTTCCATATATCTGTCTTTGTCTATGTATCCCCCTTAAAATCCTCTTTTGAAGGCATTTATCTCTCTTTACCTTATACTATCCCTATATTTTGCTTATGATTTTTATCCTTTTGTGGTCCTTGAACACAGTTCAAAAGATTAATTTATTATTTCCTTCTTTACTGCCACTGATCAGTCAAATAACAGCTATATAGTTCATAGTTTTGAACAGAATTGCATTAGAACAAGGCCATTTTGTACAAGAAAACACAAATATTTAGCTATTCCTTTGGACTAAACGGTAATTGCTACAATTTCCTTTATGTATATGATATTAAAGAGTCTCTATTTCTCTAATGTTTTTATAACACAATTAGCTTAGTAGCAGTGATAGAAGTAGATTCCTAATGGCTGGTAATCCATCATGTAAAATAGCAGGAGGTAGAACAGATATTTTCATACCAATGTTCATCATGGTATTATTCACAATTGCCAAAAGAAGGAAGCAACCCAAATAACCATCAACAAATGAATGTTTAAATAAAATGTGGTCTATTCATATAAAGGAATAATAATGATGTTCTGATGCGTGCATAAATCTATAAAGATGCATGGCTCAAACTTGAAGACAGTATGTCAAATGAAATAAGCCAGACAAAAAAGGACAAATATTGTATAATCTCCCTGATACAAACTAATTAGAATAAGCAAACTAATAGAGTCAAAATCTGTAATATATATTACCAGGGAAAAGGGTAAGGATAGGGAATGGGAAGTTAATTCTTAAAATGTACAGAATTCCTATTTGGAATGATGTAAATGTGTTGTTATTGAATTGTGGTGATGTTAGCACAACATTGTGAACTTATATAACAGCAATGAATTATATTTCAATGTATTTATAAGAGAAATTTTAGGTTTTATATATATATGTGTGTGTGTGTGTATGTGTAGCAGTTTGATATTGTTTATGAATTCTGAAAATAAATATTGGTTTATGTTTGTGAGCTCGTGTGTCCCTCTGGGAATATTAGATTGTATTGGATTCAGAGGTTTCACTTTTACTTGATTAAATAATGATTAAGGCTTTGATTGGGCCATGTCAGTAGTATAAGTCCCCAGCCCCTTGGTGGGTGGGGACTCACAGAGAAACCACACTAAAAGAAGGGAGGTTTGGAATTTTGTACTGGAGCCTGGGAAGTAAACACAAGGGAGAGAGCAGAGCAGCTGAGCCCAGAGAGAAATGAGGCCCAAGAGAGAGATGAGACTTATCCCAGCTTACAGCCGATATTGGAAGAAACTGGAACCATGGAGACTTACGCAGAAGAAAGTTGAACATTGACAGCCATCTTGCTCCAACTCATGGCAACAGACTTTGGTGAGGGAAGGAACTTACACTTTATGGCCTGGTAACTGTAAACTTCTACCCCAAATAAACACCTTTTATAAAAATCAACAGATTTCTGGTATTTTGCATCAGCATCCCTTTGGCTAACTAATACAATATATTACATAAATAAAAATAAAATTAAACCACAAAGGGCTGTAAATACAATTAGTGAAATCTACCATAAACTATAACTAATAGTACAATAATAATAATAATATTTCATGAATTGCAGCAAATATAGCACTCTAATGCAAATTGTTAAAGGGTGGTTTATGGGAATCCTGTAATTTACAAATGATTTTTCTGTAAATCCACTTCTCTTCTAATTAAAAAAAGTTATTGGTTTTACATCTATATTATTCCAACCCACAATTATTTTTCTCACCCTAGCCAACTAAATAAACTTACTTGGTGATTAAATTTTGTTCATAGATGTGTTTCTAATATCTGCCTCTGTATTTTCTTTTTCCTCATCTTTGCTATCACCTGGAATGCCTAAATGCTTTTTATCTCCATATTCTTCCTTATCAGTTTTCTGAAATTTATGAAGAACTTTATTTTCTGCAGGGATTACAGTTAAAAATATCCTTTACTCCTTCTTTTGGAAGACTATTGCCCAGAAGAAAAGATGTTTGGTTTTCAAAACCAAATATGCACCAGAACATAGAGGGATATTGTCTTTGAAGGGCTAAGCCCTTCAGTCTTGAATTCATTGAAATTAAATGCTATGAAAAGGACTTTGAGAGCTCTTTTGTGTTCCATGAGACTCAGGCAATATCTGTATTGCCTATGCCCTTCTTGTCAAAAGATAGAAGAAGCCATCAGCAAGATCATAAAAACAACAACAACAACAACAACACAAAAATAAGAATTATGTGATACATGCAGTCTAAAGATTACTCTGAAACTACACAAAGTGGAAACCTTGCCTGGAAACAGAATATAAAGCAAACAGATCAGTAATCTGCAGAAATAATTTAAATGCCACAATTCTGATTCTCATAGTACCACCTTAAGTGCCTTCCCAGCCCAATCTCCTTGTTACAGCAACCAGTCAGAAGATGGCTCAAATACAGAGAGGGCTTCTGACTCTAACAGAACACCAGTTTTTTCCTTTTTAGATCTCACACACTGGAAAAGACAGAAAATATGCTGTGGGATTATCATTATGGGCCATTTTGCAGAAGTCCTCATCAACATATCTTTTTCAAGTCTCACTGAAGCAATAAGAAAACCTCTGCTGAGAAGCTGGAGAAGGAAGTGCCAGAGCCTTTGCCCATCTCCACTCAGAGGTTGTGACAGATATTAATGTAGTAGTAAAAATCTCAAGCTATCTAAAAAATAATTTGTTCCAGTATTCAAGATGGTATAAAGCAAAGGTTAATACTCTTTGAGGTATATTTGTTAGAGGGCTTGCTGAGTGTGTATATGATCAACTTTTAAAAAATATATATTTATTGAAGTATATCATTAATACATGATCATACATAAACAACAAATATGTACTAAAATTTGAACTTACAAAATAAACATGCATAACATCATATAGGTGTCCCAAACATCACCTCTCCATGAACACCTTGAATTGTTGTGATACATTTGTTACAAACTATGAAAGAGCATTGTCAAAATGTTACTACTGCCCCCTCTCACTTGGAGGTGGAGTGGACATTACCATCCCAAACTCCTCAGGATTGGGGGAAGAGATATGGACTAGAGTGGACCTAATGGTATGCTGTTGTAGACATATTGTGATTCAAGCAATGGAAGAAATTACAACAGTGAGATGGAGCCAGTGGCCACTGGATGCTTTTAGGGCAGGGAAGGGAAAAGCAGTTGTAATACAGGGTCTTTTTCAGGACTTGGGAATTATCCTGAGTGACATGACAATGACAGACACAGGCCATTTTACATCAGCATATAACATGCAGAACTATGTGGGAGAGAGTGTGTTCTACAATATGAACTATGGTCCATGCTTTGTGGCAAAGCCACAGGAAGTGTATATCCATTGCAGGTGACATGCCACACGAATGGAAGTTGTTTATGTGGGATGATATGGGAAGTGTGGGAGGTGGGGAACATGGGAATCCTTGTAATTTTTGTTTAACATTTATGTAATCTAAACATCTTTTAAAATATATATTTAAAAAAAAATTAAAGGAGAAAAAAAAAATAAAGGATGAGATAGCATGTAAAAATAGCACCTAGCTTAAATACTTACTTGACATTATAATAAATGTTAACTATCCATCCCTGTTGCTAGTTAATATTCTGTCTCTAAAAATATTTGGTGAAAATATCATTCCCAAATCCTGAATATATATTTAAATTAATGATACATTGCTTCCTAATGATTTAAAAGTTAAATTGATATTTTAAATGGAACATTATCTGAAGTAAAACAAATCTGAAATATTATGAAAACAAAAAAAATAATGGTTAGGGTCCTTTAAAATTCCTCAAGTAACAACATTAAATCCAGAAACTTTACTTCTATAGCCCATATCATTAATTCACCCAATGCAACTTTATTTTTCTTCAATTATCATCCCATACCCTGAATATCCATTCCTAAAAATATTGTCTTGATTTCTGCCTGTATAAATTGAAAAATCATGCACTTATTTTTGTTTGTAGCACACCTCTTCATCAGTTATACTACATGCCTCACCTTTCAGCCTTCTTGGGAATGCAGTCTAATGTGCAGGAGTTGGCAGATGGCAGTACCATTGGCAGTAGGAAGAACTGTTGCACAATCTGGTAAAGTACATGAAATCTAAGTGGAGCTGCAACTCCTACCCTACAGCTCAATGGACTCATCCAAGTCACCTGGTGAGGAGACAACGATGGGCAATGGCCATCCCAGGGAATGGAGAGGGCCTGCATCTGCAGGCAGGATCATCCCACCCACCATATCCATGGGATATAAGCCCTCTCTCACTTGGAGTTGGAGTGGACATCACCATCCCAGTCGCCTCTGGATTGGGGGAAGAACTATGGACTAGAGTGGACTTGATGGTATTCTCTTGCTCACATATGGTGATTCTTGCAATGCAAGAAATTATAACAATGAGGTGGAGCCAGTGGCCACTTGACAGTTTTTTGGGTAGGGAGGGGATGAGCAGTTGAAATACAGGGGTTTCTTTGGGAGTTGGAGGTTGTCCTGAGTACTGTTGTGGCAATGGATGTAGGCCATTTTAAATCAGCACACACCACTCAGAACTGAGTGGGAGAGAGTGTGGTCTACAGTGTGAACTGTGGTCTATGGTTGGTGGCAAGGCTCCAGGATGTGTAAGTTCATTGAGGTTGGTGGGCCACACTATGGGAGATGTTTGTGTTGGATGTGGTGGGAGGTGTGGGAGGTGGGCAACATGGGAATCCGAGTGGGTTCCGTATAATATTTTAGGTAATCTAAGCACCTCTTAAAATATATGTATATATATATATAAAAAATAACATTTTTGTAAGCAAATACACATATATGCATATATATTTATATATCATTTTACAAATGTTTGTATGTATTGTGAGAATTTTGATTTTTACCCATAATAAAAAAAATAAAATAAAATAAAAAAAAAAAAAAAAAAAAAGAAATTAACAGGAATCTAAAAAAAAAAAAAAAAAGGCCCATCTCTATATGGAGAAGCAGATGCTCTCTATTGGCATATTAAAATTGATTTTGTCATCAGTGGGAGTCATTACACAGAAATATAAATTATTTTTTCATAATTAAATAGATGATGATGTGATACATCAGGTCAAGAACGGTGAATATACTCCATTTTAGTGCTGCCAAGTGAATGTGTAAAAAACAAGAGGATTTGTAGGAAATCTAAATCTATCATAGATCTAGAGTGTGTGAAGATAATTTCAGACAACACTGGTCTTTTCTTTTGATATAAAATATAGATTCACTAAATAAAGTTGAGAATAAGCATGAATGAATTGATTATACCAGTATGTACATCCAAAACATGTTAGACAAATATGACTAATGTGACTGAGTTTTGCTGTTGCTTAAACAAAGACAGAATATCCAAGGTGCATAACTTTTTTCACACAGAACAAATATCATGAAAAAATACAACAAAAGAAATACAGACACAATGTGAACAGGAGATATTTTGGGGTTTTGTATTAAAATGTACTGGGTTTTTTTTGTAAAAAAAAAAAATGTTACTACTAACTAGAGTCCATATCTTACGTTTGTGTATTTTTCCCGCAACACATCCTATTGTTTTAAAAAAATCAATTTTATTGATACATATTAATAAAGCATACAATTGACTTTTGTTTGAGTTATAAAACTGGTGACTTCACTGAAATTCAATTTTAGCTTAGGATTACTTCAGTTGACTTTTGCAAAAGTTTTATCTGTGCAAAGTGGGTGCTTGAATTGTTTTTAACTTATTCAAGGTGTTTTTTCTTTCACTATATTTAAAATAAAATTCCAGAAGAAAAGAGACATGTGTTAATGCTGAGTGGGTTGGTTTTTGTTTGGCTTCTTTTAATCATGCTTTCTAAATGTTGACATGTTAGTTGATAAATCATGAAAAATGGAGGTCTTTGATTCTAAAATCTCCATTAAATACTTCTCTCCTGAATCCAAGACAAAGTATTCTCATTGCCTCATTTCTAAAATTCTAGGAAAAAGAATCACCAGTTCAGACTTTTCATGAGGGAGGAATATTTTTACTTAACTTTTAATAACATGCCAATGCTAAGTTTTAAAACTGGATTTTAAAAATTGGTTAGTATAAATAACAACAAGGAATGAACCATTTATAGTGATGGCAGAATATACTATAATATGATTCATCTCTACTTCTGTATTTATTTATGATTATATCTCAACGTTTTCCTCTTCTACAGTTCTTTGCCTACAAGATGTACTGAATATAGTCATTCACTTTGTAATACTATGTTAGAAACCTACAAATCTGTTTTGTATTTGTACTGATGGAACATTTATTCCTTCCCTTTTTTATATCAAGTAGTACTTCACTGTCACAAGCCAAACAAGGCAAACCCATTCCCAATTAGAAGTTACAGAACACCATTGTCACATTTCTTTGCTTTCTTACCATAGGATCTGTGGAAATAAGGCACAAATAGTACTGAAGCTCTTCCACAGAGAAGATTATGGGAAATGATATATCAACATATTCTGAGAGACTGCAGTAAAGAATATGAATTTTAAAATTTTGTCTGTATTTGAAAAGAAGATGTTAACATAGATGAATTAATACAAAAGGTCCAACAGTTTGATGGATAAATTCAAAGTATTAATTTTTAATCTTTTATTTGGTAACTTTTATGTAGGAAATTTAAACAAATTATCTTATGGGTTTTGTTAAGGCAACAAAGATAAAGTAATTTGATAACTTGGTTCCATCAATCATATTTCTGAGGTAAAAACAGCCAGAAAAATTACTCATAATATTTAATTTGCTATCACTTTTCTTTCAAACAAGAAAAAAAGACATTTTCCCTTTTCCTCCTCTTGGAACATAGAGATAGAAAGTAGAAAAATGCATTTAAGGTTTGAGTCACAATGCTGGCAATTCCTCTGCCCCAAGAGACACAGAGTAATTTCATGGTGGATAGAGAGTTAAAGTTGAGGAAGGTTAAAACAGTTTAATGAGTCCCAGTGCTGCCAGTAACTCTTCCCCAGGAGGCGTAGGACAATTTTGTGGCTTAAACTGATTCAGATAATTCTGTTTCTGAAGGGGGAGTCTTGCTTCATATTCTCTGCGTAAGCACACAAATCACATTTTTCCCTAAACCCTCAGACTGGGCTTCCCCCACTGTGATATAAATGCGACTTAGTTAATTTAATTCAATTAAACAGTAAAAATCTTTCTACATTTTACTCTGAACAGCTCATTCAGTTTTCATTTCATTGGTTGATATGATGACTGAGAACTATAGCAAAGCTTAGGAAAATCTAAGAAGAGTGAGATTTCATAGTCTATTCCAGTTTCCACTAATGTTACAGCCTAAAGGTACAGTAACAATGTCAGTAGCAAAGATTAAGATTATGTCAGAAAAATGGGAGAAAAAAATTGGAAACCACATATATGATACAAGTTTAATATCCAGGGGACGGATGTGGCTCAAATGGTTGGGCATCTGTCTCCCATATGGAGGGACCTGGGTTCGATCCCCGGGACCTCCCAGTAAAAATTAAAACAAAACAAAACAAAACAAAACAAAAAAGTTTAATATCCAGAATAAAGAAGTCCTTCAACTCAGTAAGAAAAGATCAAAAACACAATTAAAAAAAAATGGGCAAATGACTTGAATAGACATTTCTCCAAAGATATACCAATGGCCAGAAAGCTCATGAAAACCTGGTAAACATTTATTTAGCAAATCAGGGAAAAGCAAATCAAAACCACAATAAGGTACCATTTCACACCCATTACAAAGACTGCTTTTACAAAAAGGAAAATAAGTTCTGATCCAAAATGGTATCAAAATAGGGAGCTCTAACAAACAGCTTGTCCCACAAGGCAGCTAATAATCAGTATCTGTCTGTATCAACTGTTTTGGGTATTACAGAAATAAAAAGAACACCATAAATGATCCAGAAAGAGCAGAAGGAGGAAACTGATAATCTGTTCTGAAAATTCTTGAGTAGATCCCTCCATCCTCCAGAGGCTGGTGCCCATACCCAACTGGCAAGATAGGCCACCCTAGGACCCACTCCCTGGTTGGAAGGAGAAGCTCCCTTTCCCTTAAAAAGGTTAAGGAAAATGGTCTGAGACTGAATATGGCTATTGATTAGCAGATTCAGCAAACTGACCACCAATTCTGAGCACAGCTGAAGTTTAAACCTGCCCAAGCCACAAAGATTCTGACAGCCTTTGTTTTATTTCCACCCCTGTCAAAAGTGGAAACAGAGATGATTGAAAAACACACCAGATTTCCAGGATGTTAGGGATTGGGTTCATTGCACCCAGGTTGGAGAGCCAATGGTGGCCACTGTTTAAGTCCCTGTGCACAGCAGGAGTGGAAGTTGAGTGCAGTTAGATCACTATCTTGGGGCAGAGAGGGCAGGTTCACCCTGTCCACCTTAAAGGACAAGTGATCCCATACTATATGCTCCAGGCAGGAAAAGATTCAAGGCTTAGTTTGAACAAACTTTTGAGGCAGGCATTTCACCCATCTCAGGGATCCTAGCACGGGTTTTAGCAGTTGATTAGAGAACCCTGTTCAGAGCACAATTTCATTTAAGCAAGGCTGGCAGCTTCAATCTCAACCATGTACCCATCAGGCATTACCACAGCTGAGAATTTAAAAGCACAGCAACACTTTAGGGCAGTGGGCAATAACTTGCTGAAGAGCACTATGTCCTGGTTATGTTAAAAAAGCATAGATTTGCAGAGATGGCAAAGAGAAGGTTGGCTGCATTTAGGGCCTCCCCTCCAGAGGATATTGGAATTGATGTACAACTCTTTCATTGTTCCTTGGGCCAGTTTTTGCTGGGATATCTCATTTGGGGAGTCTGTCTTCAGAAGGACACTGAAAAATTAATCCTTCAGATAATAGCAGCTTGAGAAAATAAAAGGTGCATTAAAAAGATACAGGGGCAACTCAAAAAAAAATGGAACAAGTTAACATTATTGGAGGAGAAACAGGGGAAAGGAAGCTCTTTCTTGTGGATTAAATAAATTAATCTACAGATCAATCTCAAAAATTGTACCATATGTTCAGTGTAAAAATCAGATGAATAAGAGCAGGAAAATATTATTTCTTAAGCATGGGCTATTATAAAATTTCAAAATAAGTTGAACCATGTATCAAATAGAAGATTTAGAAAAAAAAAACAAATAAGAAAGCATTAGACTAAAGAAACTGAGCATAGACTGAACATATAAACAAATCAGATAATGAACAAAATATTACAAGCTATTCTAAGAAATGAGAAGTTATGGCCCAGTCACAGGACAAAATCAAACCTCCAGGAAAACCACAGGATTTGAGAAACCTAATCACAGAATCACAAACATATTTTATTAGCAAAATCAATGAGATGACTAAAGAAATTAATGATATTAAGAAGATACTGGATTAACACAAAGATTTGAAAACTTGCAGAGAAAAGAATCAGATCTTACAGGAATGAAAGACACAAAAGAAGAGATTAAAATATATGAGAGAGTTCTTGCTTCAGCAGCACATCTACTAAAATTGGAATGATACAAAGATTAGCATGGACACTATGCAGAGAAAGCATGCAAATTCATGAAGTATTCCATAATTTAAAAATAAAGAAAATATACATTAATGCATACAACAGCAGATATCCAATGGCAGAGGAAAAAATAAGTGAATTAGAAGACAGAGCATCTAACTTGAAAAGAAAGGTCAACCAAGAGAGAAAAGACTGTTAAGAAATTGAGCAGGTTCTCAGGGAACTGAATAACAGCATGGAATTAAAAATATATGCTTTATGTGTGTTTTAGAAGGAGATGAGAATGGAAAAGTGGAAGAAACAATATTTGAGAAAATAATGGCAGAAAATTTCACAACCCTTCTGAAAGACATAAATATTAATACCCAAGAATGACAACTGCTCCAAGCAGGATAAATATAAATAATCCTACTCTGATTCATATTCTACTCAGAATGCCAGTTGTGAGATATAATGAGAGAATTCTGAAAACAGTAAGAGTAAAGCAATTCATTACATGAAAAGGATGTGCAATAAAATTAAATGCCAAATTCTAATCAGAAACCATGGAGGTGACAAGGCAGTGGTGTGATCATTTTAAGATACTGAAAAGAAAAAAAAAAAACTGCCACCCAAGAATTCTTTATCTTTGGAAAGACCTTTCTTCAAACATGAGAATACGATTAATGTGCCACACATAAACAGAAACTGAGAGAGTTCATCATCAAAACACTGGACTTTCAAGACATACTGAAGAGATTGCTTGAGCCTGAAAGACAGGAGAGAGAGGCTTGGAAAGAGTGTAGAAATGAACATGATTAGTAAGGGTAACTAAAAGTGTGAAAAGATAGACAAAAGAAATATATGAAAATTGAAAGCCAAAGAATAATCTGGGCAAAGAAATGCCTTTAAAATAAAAAAAATTATGTTAATGGACTTAACTCCTTAATTGAAAAACACAGACTCTCAGAATGGATAAAAACAACATCTCTCTATATGCTTTCAATAAGAGGATCACCTTAGATGCAAGGAAATGAAAAGGCTGAAAGTGAAAAGTTGAAAAAAATTTTTTTCATGCAAATTGTAACCAAAAATATGCTGGGTTGTCTACACTATTATTGGACAAAATACATTTTAAATGTAAATATATTATAAAAGAAGAAGGTCAATATATATTAATAAATTGTACAATTCACTAATAAGAAATAACAATAATAAATATTTATGCACCTAAAGTGGGTACCCCAAAATATATGAGGTAATCACTGGCAAAGCTGAAGGAAGAAATAGATGTTTCTAAAATAATATTTGGAGACTTCAACACACCACTCTCATCAGTGGATAGTGCATTTGAACAAAAGATAAATAATGAAAAAGAGAGATTAAAAATACAATAAGGGAGCTAAACCTAGTATAAATATATAGAAAATACCAAGACTGAGATGCAGCAGAGGCAATGATAAGGGAGGAATTTATAACCCTCAATGTTTACATTTTTAAAAAGGAGAACTAAAATCAAAGACCTAAATCCACATCTAGAGGAACTAGAAAAAGAACAGCAATTTAATTCCAAAGCACAGAGAAGGAAATAAATAATAAATATAGCATAAATAAATGAAATGTAGAACAAAATAAAACAACTGAGGAAACAAAACCAAAAGTGGGCTTTTGAGAAGATCAACAAAGTTGACAAAACATTAGCAAGAAAGACAAAGGAAAAAAGAGAAGATGCAAAAAAATACAATCAGGAATCTGACAGGGCACATTACCACTGACCACCCAGCGCAAAAAGAGATAATAAGAAGCTATTATATATAACTCTATGCCACCAAACTAGACAACATAGATGAGACAGACAAATTCCTAGAAATACCAAAACAACCTACAATGACCATAAAAGAAATAGAAAGCCTCAACAAATCAAGCACATGTAAACTTGAAACAGTAATAAAAAATCTATCAAAAATAAAAACACAGGATCAGATGGCTACACAGTTAATTCCAACAATCATTCAAAGAATATTTAATATCAATCTTCTTCCAACTCTTACAAAAAAGTGAACATGAAGTGATGCTATGAAACTCATTTTGTGAAGCCAACATCACCCTACTACCAAAGCCAAATAAATATACTACAAAAAATGGAATTTACAGACCAAGTTCTCTAATGAATAGAATGGAAAAATCATCAATGAAATACTTGCCAATAGATTCCAAAAGCACATTAAAATAATTACACATAATAATCAAGTGGGTTTTAACCCATGAAGGCAGGGGTGGTTCAACACAGGAAAATCAATCAGTATAATAAATCACATTAATAAATTAATGAAGAAAACTCATATCATCATCTTGATGTATGGTATGATTGATTATTTTTTGTAAATTAACAACTTCTCCAATAAAAAAGAAAGAAAAAAGCATGGACTGGGCTTTAGAGTAAAACACACATGCTCAAAAGGCAAAGATGTTTGATTTTAGGGAAGTCACTTGGCCTCTCTAAGCTTCTGCTTCTTTTTATCTTTGAAGTGTGGGTAATTGCGAGTTTTATATGAGATAAGGATTAATTAATATCCTTAGCCTAAAAGTTGGTGAATCAGGAAATCAGTAAAAGCAAAGTGTCATTCTTTTTATTTCATTCATTCAAAAAAACTTACTGTACTAAGTCTCTTTATGAAAGCCATTGTGCTAGGACTGTTTTAGGTACAAAGGTGATGGAAAATGGTATTATGCTAATAATGTTCATGTAGAATAAAATAAATTTTGTTTACCAATAAAATGTACTCTGTCATATTCAATGCTATATCCCTAACAATATGTCTCAATAAATGCCTTGAATCAATATTAATAATGAAAACAAATATATAGGATATAGAGCAGATAGAAAAAAGAATGAAAAAAATGTGGGCAGTGCCTAAGGGAAACTATAAGACTTCATGAAGCATGCAAATATACATATTATTGGAGTTTGAGGAGAGGGGAAGGAAAAAGGGAGAGAAAGGTATTTAAAGAAACAATGACTGAAAACTTCCCAAAGCTGACAGAAGGCATGAATACACAAATCCAAGAACCCCAATGGACTCTAAATAGGATAAAGACATTTAGTCTTATTCCAGCGTGTATAATCATCATATTATAAATTGGAGTGTGCCAGTTTACAGATTTTGTAAATCCCAGAAAAGATCATGTTCTTAGAGCAAATCCATTCCTGTGGGTGTGGGGCACTTTGATTGGATTGAATTGTGTTGTGGGTCTTTGATTGGAATACTTCAGTGAAATGTGACCCATGATGGTTTTTGGTCCTCTTGCTGGAGCCCTTAAACATAGGAAAAAATATGCAGAAACACACAGAGAAAGAAAGTTGCCATGTGAAATAGTACATGTTGCAGTTTGGCAGTTTGATGAAGTTATGAATTCCAAAAATAGATATTGGATTATGCTTGTAAACTGATCTGTTCATTTGGGTTTTGATTGCTCAGTAGAGCCTGAGAAAGAGGCTGGAGCCTGGAATCAGTAGAACAACTGAAGCTGAAGCAATGAACCCCTGAGGAGAGGGGAGAAATGTGTGGCTACCATTATTTCCTGCCTTGTGCTTGATGGCCCACAGCTGAGCCACAAAAGAAAGCATTTTTAGATGCTGCTGGCCTGTGCCTGTCTGACCACAGATGCATCTTGGTAAGACAACATGCTTTGATGCCTTGATTTGAACATTTTAATGGTCTTGGATTTGTAAGGCTTTATCCTAATAATATAAAAGCAAAACCATTTATGGTATATTGGCAGCCTTCTGCAAATTAAAACATGAAGCAATCTGACAACTGAACAAACTGTCCTTTTGGACTGCTGCCTCTCATGTCAGCTCAAAGACTTCTTTCTCTTATATTTCTAGAATCTACAAGAATTTTACTGACCATTTCTTGGGAGGAACATTTCCTATATTAACTCAAAGGTTCACATTTGACTGTAAGACAATGAAAAGGGCAGATGGTCCCCTGCTGGCAATCATGTAAATGGTCTCTAATTTATCCAACACTTGTGATATTTAACCTTTATGTGTCCCACTCTTTGACTATTTATGGACATTGGCTTTGTTGGGGTACATTTTTCAATATTTTTATCAGCATATTTGCTGAAGCAATTTACTTTGATTCCAGGGACGTTAATGTTTTAATTGTGAGATCACTTACTAGAAAAGTTATCTGTACTATCTTTCTTATCAAACTTTAAATTTTCAAGGCATGAAAATTATGCTACAGAAAACTGTTAAATTTATGAAAGTAACACATTTAGGTGATAGTTTTCTTTTTTCTTACAACACCACATGATATTATATGGACATATTCTTTCCATGGTTTTAGGGTGTGGTAACAATCTCTAACATGACTTGACCTTTGAAGGAGCTATTAACATCATATGCTTTATATCAAAGCATGACCAAATTGCAACTATTTACATTGTCACACCAATGATTAATACCCAATCATCTTTGCCCTAGGTACTTATTGGGTCTGGACAATGTTGAGGAGTAATAATTGATTTATTCAATCAAGGCTAATTCATATTTGACAGGAATTCTAACAGGGATAACTATTTAATTATATTGCATATAATTATAACGTAATTCCCAAGACCTAATATACTTCATTGGACAAATTGAAGAACAATGTTTTCATATACAGGTATCTCCATTCTTTTCTATTTTCTGCAGATGGCAGGATTGCTTAACTTTTTGAACATTGACATCTCTGAGACAGGAAGGCAATATGAGCATTTCATCAGATTCTGCGTCTCTGTGTTTCAATTATTCTTATTCAGCTGAGAAAATAATTACTGGACTGGAATATACTGAATTTGGGATTTTGGTGTGGCTTTCTGAAATCAAAGATCTGTTTGCTGCCTAATGTCAATAAGCAGCCAATTATTAATGATTTTCTAAGAGCAGCATCTCTTAGAATAAAAGTAAGCATTTTCCTTTCCCAGTGCCTAGTTTTCTCTGCAAATAAGGAGACATCCTTAGGTGTCCTGTTGGGTAAAGTTCAAAACTTCCAGTAGAAATTTTACTTCCATAAAATCTTGGAGAGTTATAGGAGGGCTTTCCAAGTGTAATAGCCTCCTTTCCATTGTAACTTTCCTTCTCTATAAGTTAATTCAGGCCCAAAGAATGGATAAAAGATGGCAACTTTCTCTTCCATGGCTGAAATCAGGACTTAAGTACTCAAACCAGACTATCATTGGTTTAACAAGCCTATAAGACACTTTAGCTGTTAATAAGAGTTGAGACCAGCTTTTGTTGGTTTCACTTCTCTATATCAACAGATTATGAATAAAGACTGTCCTCTCACCTTACTTACTGTCCATTCTTTTCTTTGAAAATAGCAAGGTCACCCTCTGAAATATCTGTGGAAATGCAGAATATAAGTCCCACCCCAAAGATAATAAACCCTATCTAATCCATTTACAAAAAGTAGTAACACGTGGTCTTTAGCCACAAGGTGGCTGATACTGTGTGTCAAATTCTTAAGCAGTTTTGCCATTTAAAATTGATGTAGCATAGAAAATAGTGAACTCACAATGGATCAACAACCTAAGTATAAAGGCTAAATTCATAAAACCATTAGAAGAAAATAGAGAGGATAATTTTCTGGACATTGTATTAGGCAACGGATTCTTAGATATGACACAAAAAGCACAGAGAAAAAAAATTAAAAAAATAGATAAATCTGACTTCATAAAAATTTAAAACTCTTGTAAGTCAATTGACAGTATCATAGTCTGACAATGTTCTTTCATCAATTGTGGCAAATGTGTCTCAACAATGTAGGATGTTCATCTTAGTGTAATGTATGGGAATCCTGTATGGTATGCATAATTACTTTGTAAACTCACAACTTCTTAAATAAAAAAGATAGTGAAAATATAAATCAATATGGTGATGTATGACACCCCCTGGAAAAGTCTTCCCTCAGAACCAACATATAAAGAGAAATTCCTCTTGCATAAAATTTGGAAGATTATAGAGAGTGGAGAAGGACAATTGCTGAATTGAAGAAAATTAAAAAGAGTCACCAAGATCAGGTGGAAATTTCTTTCCTGATCTTGAAAATTTAGATTCCTTTTTCAAACTTGGTCCTGTGCAGCTGGACAGAAGCAGACTGTAGGGCCACTCACAGCAGAAAGTTTGAGCCCCATACATATCCAGGCACAAGGACCCAAGCCCATAGAGACCCAGAGCAGAAAACAAGACACTAAGTAATGCTGCACACTAAAGAACCCCCATGGGGGTAGAGAAAGAGCCTATAACAGCACTGTTGGCAACAGGTCCACACAATCAGTTCAGTTTCTGATGGCTGGCACATAGATGCAAAACAGATTTTTTGAATGGCCTATTGTTCTGGTTTGACCCCATTTACCTTCTTGGGACATGATACCCCAACAGGGAATGAACTAGAGGCAGAAAAGCTATGAATAAAAAGGTGTATTAAACTGGACAGTCATAAAACGGAAATGAAAAATGTAAGGAGAAGGGTACACAAACTTAGGGAAATAATTTAAACAAACCACAGGAGTTGAGGATAAATTTCTGCACAACATCAATCAGAACAGACCAAGATTCCCAAAGAAATAACAACAAAAAAAAGGGATCTTTAACTTGGAGGTGAAGCAACTGCAAAAAACTTCAACCTTAACATTTGTACTTGTTAGCCATAGCAAAAAAACAGATGAAGAAGAGCAGAAAAAACCTGAACAGTTAAAGATGGGTTACACTAAAGGTCTAAAATAAGATGGACCAAGCATCAAAGAAAAGACAGCACAAAGCCAATTAACAATAAAATACTGACAAGAGTGAGAAACTGACCTTCAGAGTTGACTTACTGTATTAGATAGGGTTCTCTAAGGAAACAGAAACTACTGGAGATATCTGTAAATAGTATATGATTTTATAAAATTTTCTCATGTAACCATGGGGATGCACAAGTCCAAATACCGTAGGCATGCTGTAAACCAGGGGCTTGGATGAAGGTACTTGATGAGTTCCCCAGGAAACACTGGTTATCTGAAGTAGAGATGGGAATTCTTTCTAAATGCTGAAATCACTTCCCCCTATAAAACCTTCAACTGATTGGATGAGACATCACACATTGCTGATGCAATCTTCTTAAGTGATTGAAGATGTAAAGAGTCATCTATACAATCAACTCACTGATTATTAAAGTCTATGAAATGCAAATAGTACAGTACTTGATTGACCAAACAACTGGGCACCTGTAGCAGTTTGATATTGTTTATGAATTTCAAAAACAGATATTGGATTATGTTTGTAAACTGGTCAGTTCTTCTGGGCATATTAGATTACATTGTATATAGAAGTTTCACATTTACTTAATTAAATAATGATTAAGGCTTTCATCAGTCCATGTCAGTAGGATGTTGAGTCCCCACCCCCTTCATGGGTAGGGACTCACAGAGAAAACTGCACCACAGAGAAGGGAGGTTGGACTTTTTAATGCTGGAGCCCCAGAATGTAAATACACAGAGAAGCAGATATGTGAGGAAGGATGGAAGGCTTTCTTAGACATGGCAGAGGCCCCAGGAAGAGGCCTGGTAGTATTGAACTGGCCTTGTGGAGAGACCAGAGCAACAGAGCCCAGAAAGATTCGAGCTCTGGGGAGAGAGAGAAAGACTGAAGGAACTGGGACCATGGACCCTTAGGAGGAAGAGGGAGGCTGAACCCTTGCAGAGACCAGCAGCCATCTTGCTCCAACACGTGGCAAAAGACTTTTGGAAGGGAAGTAACTTATGTCTTATGGCCTTGTGAGTCTAAGATTTTAATCCAAATAAATACCCTTTATAAAAGCCAACCAATTTCTGGTATTTTGTATCAGCACCTGTTTAGCTGACTAATACAGAATTTGGTACCAGAGATTAGGGTTGTGCTTTTGCAATTATCAAAATACTGCAATGGTTTTATAAATAGGGAGGGGGTATTTTTTTTTGGAGGAACTGTGAGATGCTTGGTTGAAAAGACCTACAGGGCTGTGAAGAGACTGTTTGTGCGAATATTGATGCTAAACAGACTTTTTATGAGGCTTTTGATGTAAATGATGAAATTATAATCCGAAACTGGAGGAAATGTGATCCGTGTTTTAAATTTGCAGAGAAATTAGCAAGATTAACACCTGGTGTTTTATGGAAGGCAGAATTCAAAAATGGTGAGCCTGGGCATATAGCTGAAGAACTTTCCAAATTAAACTGGAGAATGCAGCTTGTTTTCTCCTTGTAGCTTATAGCAAAATGCTAGAAGACAAAGTTAGGGCGAGAACTGAATTGTTGTGCACAAAGAAAATGGAAACTGACTCCAGAAATTCCAAACCTCTGGAAATCAAGTCCTCAGATGATAGTACCCCATTTGAGAACTTAACTAAACTTGGAACTTGTAAATCAGGATTCAAAATGCAGTTAACCAAAAAAGACTTGTAGAAAGTCTTACTCTATGATGGTTTGGGCCACTGCTTCCTGCATGCTAAATGAACAAACTTTTTCAGAGAGCTGTATGAACAAAATTGCTGTCAGCCTAGAATAAAGGGGACATGGAAGGGAGAGACTGAAAGAGGACCAACTTCAAGAGGAAAACCATGGAAGCTGAAATCTGGAATTAAAACATTGCCTTGTGCCATGAGAGGATCCCCACCCATTTGTACATAGAAGGTGAGTTTGCCCTGGCAGTTGAAGAGGGTGGATGTTCTGGTCCAATGTTTAGGGAGAGTTTTGCTGCTCCAGGGTATAGAGAGGGTGAAACAAATTCCCCAATGATTAGGGAGGTTGAGGTCAATGTCCCATACGTCTGAGAGGTTTAGCCTGCCCCCATGGATTTGGGATGGCCAGGTCACCAACTTGTTACTCTGAGAGTGTTGGACTTGTATGTAAGAGTTTAGGGACAAAATTGCCTTCAACTCACTGTACTAATGGTGTTAAGTCTGTAACCCAAAATTGGTTAAAGTGTGGCAATCACCCCAATGCTCTTGGAGGGTGGGGCCTGGAGTTTGGTCACCACCCAGATGCTTGATGAGGGTTGAACCAAGGAAATGGTCACTGGGCAAGCCTGTGGAATGGGTGGGTCCTCATGAGGACCCAGGGTGATGAAACCATCATCTTAAGAATGACTCTCAGAATTTAAAATAGAATGGAGTATGCCCTGCTGGTTTACTGAACCATACAACACCTGTGACTCATGTTTCCCTTCCAATTTCTCCTTATGGTAATAAAAATGTTTATCCTTTGTCCATTTGTATATTGAAAACAGATAAATTGGTTTGTAAGTTTCAGAGGTCTCCTGTCAACCTGGACTTTTCCCCAAGGCAAACTATTTCCTTTAAACTAATTATGATATAATTTGTTCTTAGTATTGTTACTGAAATAAGGTTTTTTGAATGTTGTAATATCTTTTAGGAATTCAGAGGGTGGTGTGTAGCAGTTTGATATTGTTTATGAATTCCAAAAATAGATATTGGATTATATTGTTAAAAGGTCTGTTCCTCTGAGCATATTAGATTATATTGGATTCAGAAGTTTCATTTTTACTTGATTAAATAATGATTAAGGCTTTGATTAGGTCATGTCAACAGAAAGTTGTGTTCCTGCCCCCTTGGTGGGTAGAGATTCACAGAGAAAACTGCACTGCAGAGAAGGGAGGTTGGGGATTTTAATGCTGGAGCCTCAGGAAGTAAATACACAGAGAAACAGGTACATGAGGAAGGAGAGAAGGATTTCTTAGACATGGCAGAGGCACCTGGAAGAGAGACAAGCTGTTTGCATGGTAGTCTACAGCTGACCTTGTTGAGAGAACAGAGAGGCTCAGCCTGGAAAGTATCAAGCCCCAGGGAAAGAAACAAAACTGAAGGAATTGGGACCATGGAGCCTTAGGAGGAAGAGGAAGGCTAAACCCTCACAGAGACCAACAGCCATTATCCTCAAACAAATGGCAAAAAAAAAAACTTTGGTGAGGGAAGGAACTTATGCTTTATGGCCTTGTGACTGTAAGCTTCTACCCCAATAAATACCCTTTATAAAAGCCAACTAAATTCTGGTATTTTGCATCAGCACCCCTTTAGCTGACTAATAAAGCACATTACCTGGCTGATTTGTCATATTAGCCTAACCATCACACTCATCAAGATAAGCAGATGCCCATATATCCACAAATAATTACAAGAAATAGTAAGAAACCGGATGATATGGCTCTTTCACAAGAACAAATTAAAACTTCAGGGGAGAAACAAAATTTGAGACAGGTAACCAAATATGTTCAAACAAATCTCCTCAGTGAATTCAAGAAGATAAATGAAAATATGAATATAGAGCTAAACGATATTAAGAAGGCAATGTGTGAGTGTAAAGAAGAATGTGAACATATAAAAACATAATTTATGGAGATGAAAGGCATAGTAAAAGAGATTTAAAATATACTATATTTATACAATAGGAGATTTGGAAAGGCAGAAGGAATAATCAGTGAACTAGAAGACAGTACAATCAAAAGCACTCAGTGAAAAGAACAGATAGAGAAAAAATAGAAAAAGTTGAGCAGTGTCTCAAGGATTTGAGTGACAACATGCAGCATGCAAACATATGCATCAGGGGGTTTCCAAACTAATAGAGAAGGGCAAAGTGGCAGAAAGAATATTTGAGGAAATAAAGGCCAAAAATTTCCCAACTCTTATGAAAGATGTAAATATATGTGTCTAAGAAAAGCAATGTGCTCCCAATAGGATAAATCCTAATAGACATACTCTGAAACACATACTAATCAAGATATCAAACACCAAAGGAAAAGAGAATACTGGAAGCAACAAAGGAAAAGTGGTATGGAAAATACAAGGGATCTGCAATAAGAGTAAGTTCCTATTTCTCTTTGGAAAACATGCAGGAGAGAAGGAAGTGGTATGATATACTTAAGGTATTGAAATAGAAAAAAATACCAACTTAAAATTATTTATACAGCAAAATTGTCCTTCAATAATGAGGGAGAATTTAAAATATTCACAGATATAAAGAAACTGAGAGAGCTCATCATTAAAAGACCTTCCCTAAAAGGATTACGAAAGGGAATCCTACAGGTTAAAAGGAAACGACAGATGAGGGTGGTTTTGAGTAGTTTGAAGAAATGAAGGATATTAATAAGAGTAATTAAAAGTTTAAATGCAATGCCCAATAGTGCTGTGTCCTCAATAAGCAACACTACACTTTTATTCAAGGGTAACCATAAAGAAATTATGTAAAATATATATAAAACAAAAATTAGAGAGGCATAAGTCAGAAACATCACAAAAGATCAAATATACAGAACAGGTGACTGCAATAAAGAAAAAAGAGACAAAAAATGACATGACATTTAAAAACCTAAGCTCACAACAGCTAAAGTAAATACTGTATTTCTAGTAATAAAACTGAATGTTAATGGAATAAGCTCCCCAATCAAAAGACACAGATTGGCAGGAGGATAGAAAAGTATGTTCCAAATATATTTTGTTTGCAAGATAGTAACTTGAGACCCAAAGACATAAAAAGATTGATAGTGAAAGACTGGAAAAAGGCATTCCATGCAAATAGTAACCAAAAAATCTGGGGTGGCTTTTCTAATATATGACAAAAAAATTTTTAAGTGAAAAACTGTTATAAGAGATAAAGAAGGACAATATAATATGAAAAATGTATCAATACACCAATAAGAAATAACAACCAAAAATATTTCTGCACCCAATCATGGTGCTCCCAAATAAATGAGGCAAATACTGGCAAAACCGAAGGGAATAGACACCTCTACTATAATAGTAGGAGACATCAATACACCAAACTCAGAAATAGGTAGACCATCTAGACAGAAGATCAATAAAGAAATAGAGAACTTGAATAATATGATAAATGAAATAAACCTAACAGGCATATGCAGAACATTTTACCCCTAAATAGCAGGATATATATTCTTCTCAAGTGCATATGGTTTCATTCTACAGGATAGACCACATTTGGTTACAAAATCTCAGTATTTTTTAAAAGTTTGAAATTATACAAAGCATCTTCTATGAATACAATAAAGCTGTAAACCAATAACAGAGAGATGAATGGAAAATATTCAATTATATGGAAGTTAAGTAACATACTCTTAATAATCCCTGGTTAAAAGAAGTAATTGTAAGGGAAATCAGTAAATATCTTGAAAGGAATGAAAACAAAAACACAATATACCAAAACTTATGAGGTAAATTGAAAGCAGGGTTGTGAGGGAAATGTACAGACCTAAGTTCTTACATTAAAAATGAAGAAAGCAAAATATGTGTTAATAATAGGGGTGTATTTAATAAATATGCCAAATGTGTGCTATGGACCATAGTTAGTGATAATTGTCTGATGATATTATCTTGTAACCTGTAACAAATATTCCAAAATGGTGCAGTGTGTTGGTGGGGAAATGTTGTATGGGAATTCTACTCATGTGCATGAATGTTTTGTGAGTTAACAACTTCTGTAATAAAAATATATTTATTAAAATAAAAAATTGTATAAAAGATAAAAAAAAATCTCAAATCAAAGAACTAACTCCATGCCTGGAGGAGCCAGTAAAAGAACAGCAAACTAAATCCAAAGGGAGCAGAAGGAAATAACAAAGATTAGAACAAAAATTTTAAAAAGAATAAGAATGAAAAACAATAGACAGCATAATTACACCAAATATTGGTTCTTTGAAAAGATCAATAAAATTGGAAAATGCTGAACTAGACTGACAAACAAAAAAAAAGGGAAGCTGCAAATCAATAAAATTGGAAGTGGAGGTCATTATACTGAACCCACAGAAATATAAAAAAGGTCATAAGAGGATATAATAATGACTATATATCAACAAATTAGACAACCTAAATGAAATGTACAAATTCTCAAAACACATGAACAATCCACACTGAGGCTAGAATAAGTTGAAGCTCTCAACAGAACATTTACAAGTAAAGAGATCAAATTAATCATCAAGAATCTCCCAACAAAAAAAGCCCAAGACCAGATGGCTGCACAGATGAATTCTACCAATCATTCCAAGAATTACTATGAATCTTACTCAAACTCTTCCAAAAATTAAAAGGAATGAAAACTACCTATTTTATTCCATGAGGACAACATCAACCTAGTACCAAATTCAGATAAAGAGACTACAAGAAAATAAAATTAGAGACCTTATTCTACTATGAATATACATGGAAAAGTCCACAAAAAATACTTACAAATCAAATACAACAGCACAGATAAAAAGAATTATACACCATGATTAAGTAGGTTTTATCCTTGATATGCATTAATGGTTCAGCATAAGAAAATTAATGTAATATGCCACATTAAACAGGATGAAGAAAAAAAAAAACATATGATGTCAATTGATTCAGAAAAGGCATCTGACAAAATTCAGCAACTTTTCTTGATAAAAGCATGTAGAAAAATAAGAATAGAAATAGTCTTCCTGAAAATGATAAAGGGCAGAGATGAATATCCCAGAACTAACATTTTACTGAATGGTGAAAGACTGAAAGCTTTTACTTTAAGATCTGGAACAAGACTAGAAAGCCCCCTGTCATCATTGCTCTTCAATATTATACCAGAATTTCTAGGCAGAGCAGTTATGCAAGAAAAAAAAATAAAGTAATCCAAAATGGAAAGGAAGAAGCAAAATTTTCAGTATTTGCAGATGACAAAATCCTATGTATTGAAAGTCCTGAAAAATCTACCTCCAATCCACTAGCTCTAATAAACAAATTTGGCAAAGTGGCACATTACAAGATCAAAAGTTAAATATCAATAGGGTTTCTATACACAAGTAATTAGCAATTGGATCAGGAAATGAAAAAAAAAAATCCATTAAAAATGCTAACTAAATCCATAAGGTATGTTAGTTGTAATTTTCCCATTTATTACCAGATATGTAACACTTTGTAATTGAGAACATTCTTATTCTACCTACCACAATCTCCCTCCACCACCATCACTATGTTATGCAGTCCCTACATTATTATCTACCTTCCTTTCAGTGGAAATATTATATCCAAGACTACCCCTTTCAAAAGTCACAATCACATTTATAAGTCAACAGTGTTAGTTTTACTCACTATAATGTATTACCATCAACCTTATTCATTTCCACACATTTACAATAAATCTTTTTAAAAATTCTATAAACATTAAGCATCAGCTCCCATTCTCTGCTGACATTCAATTTCATAGTAACCTATACTCTAGACCTTACATCCATAAATTTACTCATCATTTTAGTCAATATTAGTGAGACCATATATTTGTCCTTTTCTGTCTGACTTATTTCATTCAAAATAATGTCTGCAAGGTCCATCCATGTTATCACATGCATCCCAATTTCCTTTCTTCTTACATCTGAATAGTATTCCATTGCATGTATAAACCACATTTTATTTATCCACTCTTTTTTTGATGTACACATGGGCTGTTTTCATATTTTAACAATTGTGAATAATGTTATGAACATCAGTGTGCAAATGTATGTTTGCATCCTTGCTTTAAGTGCTTCTGAATATATTCATAGTAAAGGGATTGCTGGATCATAGGGCAAGTCTATATTTAGTTTCTTGAGGAACCATCAAATTGTCTTCCATAAAGACTTCACTACATCAACAGTGAAGGAGTGTTCCTATTTCTCCACATGCTCTCCTATGCTTACAACTTTCTGTTGTTGTTGTTTTTAACTAATGACCATTCTTCATCTCATTGTATCTCATCAGTTTGATCTGCATTTTCATAATAGGTAATGATGTTGAACATTTTTTCTTGTGCTCTTCAGCCATTTGTATTTTGTCTTCAGAGAAATGTCTATTCAAGTGTTTGGCCCATTTTTTAAATTGGGTTGCTTGTCCTTTTATCATTGGGTTGTATGATATCTTTATACAACATGTATATGAAAACTTTATTGGATATGTCATTTCCATCTTATAGATTATAGTTAACAATAATATTGTAATTTTTTGCAGGAATGGCAAAGAATATATTATATTAATTCTAAGTGATAATAGGAGTAAGATGGGATATGGGATTTTTCCCTTCGGGGAATTGAAAACATTCTAAAATTGATTGAGGTGATGACACAACAACTTTGAAATGAATATGAGAGCCATTTAGTGTACACTTTGAGTGAATTGTAGAAAGCATGGGACTGTAAAACACTGTGTAAAACACAATGAATTCTGTGGTGGAAGATGGACTATGGTTAACAGAAAAAATAGGAGAACATTCTCTAATGAACTGTAATATGTCTATAGAACTAATTCAGGGTATCAATAACTGGATGGATTTGAGAAAAATACACCAAATGTAAGATATTAACTAAAGTTAGTAGGAATGTTTTGAAGATGCTCTTTCATAGTTTTTAATAATTGTTTCACAACAGTGCAAGGAGTTGGCTCTGGAGTAATGTATGGGAACTGTGTATGATGATGTACATGTTTGTTTATAAGTTTATAACTTACACTATGCATTTAAATTTATGTATTTTCATGAATGAATAATAACTTCAATAAAAAATTAAAAAATTAACACTGCAAAAATATCAACTAAAGAATCAAATATTTAGGAATAAATTTAGACAAGTATGCAAAAGAATGTTAGCAGGAAAATATAAATCACTGCTAAAATGAATCAAATAAGACCTAAATATATGGAAAGATATTACATTTTCATAGATCGGAAGACTGAATATCATTACAAGTTCAATACCCAAGTTGGTATAAATATTCAATGCAATTCCAATAAAAATTCCAACAAAGTACTTTACTACAATGGAAAAAATAATTTTCAGATGTATTTTGAAAGAAAAGGGGCTCAGAATAGCCAAAGACATCTTGAAAAAGAATATCAAAGTTGCCAGAGTCACACTTTCTGGCTTTGAAGATTATTACAGATCTTCCATGGTCAAAGCAGCATAGTACTGGCCTAAGGATATATATATAAAGAATCCTACCATGTCACAATAAAAAGACAAACAACCAAATTAAAACTGGGCCAAATACTTGAATAGATGTTTCTCCAAAAAGGATATGAAAATGGCTTAATAGCACAAGAATATATTCTCATCATCACTAACTGCTTTAGTTTGCTAGTGGTTGCCAATACAAAGCACCAGAAATGGGTGGGCTTTTATAATGGGAATTTATGAAGATAGTCTTTTAGTTCTGAAGCTGTGAAAATTTACACATCAAGGCACCATAATACTCACCAAAAGTTGGATTTTGCTGAATATGTACTCATGCTATGTGTTAAGTCAAAATGGCAGCTGGTTTCTGCCTTTTCTAGGCTCAATTTCTCCCTGACATTGGCTATAGTTGATCCAGCATATGGCTCATCTCTCTCCTCAGGGCTGCCCAGTAATACCAACTGCCAGCCTCTTCCTCAGTTTCTTTGGGATTCTCTGTCTCTCTGTACCTTCAGCAGATCTTGGAGTCCTATTTCATATGGCAGGATAAAATGGTGGCTATACTTTGTGTGTCTCTGGAAGTTAAACAACATGTTCTTAAATAATCAGTTGATAAATGAGGAAATTGCAAAAGAAATCAGTAACTACCTTGAAATAAATGAAAATGAGAACACACATATCAAGACCTATGGGATGCAACAAAAGCAGTGCTGAATGGGAAATTTATAGCCATAAATGCTTATAATAGAAAAGAAGAAAGAGCTAAAATCAAAGACCTAATTGCACACCTGGTGGGACTAGAAAAAGAACAATAAACTAAGCCCAAAGCAAGCAGATAAAGGAAATAAAGAAGATTAGAGCAGAATTAATGAAACTGGGAAAAATTTTAAAAAATAAATAAAGCCAAAAGCTGGAGTCAGGGGCAGGATGGCATCAGTTTAAGTGGTCACTCACCATCTTCCTTGAAAAAGATGATGGCTGATAGGGACAGAATCCAGCCTGAGTGAGCTGTTCTGGGAGCCACAGAGCAGGAGCCTTTGGGGCATCTATCTGGAGGGAGCTGGACAGGGAGCTAGATTGCTCAAGATAAAACTATGAGTTTTCAACCCTGTGGTAATCAAGGACGGCTAAACCCAACCCTCAGGACAAAGATCCTGGGTGAGCCCCTACTCCCGCTGGCCACCAAGAGAAAGGGAGCATTCTCTGAGGGTGGGAGGGTTCTGGCCAGGGGAAAAGAGGGGTTTCCTTTCTGTGGGTTTTATTACTTGGATCCCCTTAGAGCTTTGGGGAACACAGCAGCCAGCTCGAAGTGGCACCAGGCTGAGGGGAGAGATGAATCTGCTGAGGAAGCCTGATTTACCTAACAGCCCTGGGATACAGAGAGTTGGCTTGAGAGAGGGTGGAGTCAGCCAATTTAATAGCTCCACACTGAAGACTATCAAAATTTCAACTCCACTAAGGGGGTTAAGTGCTAGTTAAGTGCTTAAGAAGTTTCCAAGATCCTATTTAGGGTCCCCAGGGAGGAGGGGATGATGTAGAAAAGGCATGAAAAGTCACTTTGGTGCAGAGTACTCAGTAATCAGGGACCCATTTGAATTTCAAAAGGGAACTCAACCTGATCAGGAGAGGGGAGGGCACATCTGCTCATACACCCTGCTAAATCTAGCCCCCCAGGAGAGTAAAATCTGCCCAGAATGAAGTGACCGAATAGCTTTCTGAAGAGCTGGCTGATGCAGTTGGAGGGGTAGCTCAGTGGATGAATTTCTGCCTTAAATATATTATGTCCCTGGTACAATTCCTGACTCCTCTAAGAGTGGTGATCCACAGGGATATCAACCTCCAACTGATACTGTAGGACAGGGAAAACATAGACACTATTTTTCTACTAGCTTTTTTTGGGGGTCCTTTATTTTTCCAAAAAAAGTTACTTAAAAAAGATTAGTATACTTGATAAAATCCACCTCAAAACCTGCAGAGAGAAGAATGCAGGGTAATTGATTGATGAAAACAGGCAGCCTGAGAGGCTTCTCAAGGGCCCAAGAAGGAGCTCTGTTATTACTTAGATTTGTTTGACTGCTTGTTTGTGTGTTTGTTTGGGGATTTTCTTTGTTTTGCTTTGTTGTTATTGTTGTTTTGTTTCTTATTTTGCTTTCCTCTTCCCTCCCCCATCTTTTTTTTTTTTTAATTAGGTGCTGCTGGCTTGTTTCTTCTTTGCTGTGCTTCTCCTTCCTTGATTCCCATTTTTCTGTGTATACTGATTTTGTCTAACAACGTTATCTCTTTTCCTTCCTTCTTCTTTCTATCTTCTGCTTTCTGTCATGGTGCTTACATTCCACTTTTTAAATTAGTCTTCAACTTTACTGGTTTTGATTTCTATCTTGTCTATTCTTTTTATTATTATTATTATTATTATTAACTTTTTTCTTTCTGTCCTTTCTTTTCTCTTTCTCTCCTTCTCACCATTCTGGCCTCTTAAATCATTCTATATATTTTTCTCTATTCAGTTTCTCATTTCATTGTCGGTACTGTACTTTTTTACTCCTATTTCTCTACAATGCTTACATGAGATAAATATTCATTTTACTAAGTCTTACTTAGCCCCTCTTCTAACTTATATTAATTTCCCTATTTTCCCTTTTCTTTTCTTCCCTATTTGATTTCTCTTTTTCCTTCATGGGAACATAGAAAACAGCAAGGAAATAGAACAAGAAGAACAAAGTGTCAAAGAGAAAAAAGCTAATCAACTGAATAAACACATCAAGGCAAATGATGACCAGAGGGCAACAAACAATTACAAACAATTCTAAGAAATAGGAAGACATGGACCAGTCTAATGAACAAACTAAAAACCAGGAAAAGATGCAGAACATTGAAGAACTAATCAAAGCTGTCCAAACAAAATCATGGACCAACTTAATAAAGTGTAGGAAGAGATTAAGGATATTTAGAAACACTGGGAGAACTTACTGAAGAAATTGAGAAAAACATAAATTAAAAGATAACGGATATGATCATGATGAATGGCACAATCTAAGAAATCAAAAAGACACTGGATTCACATAACAGCAGATTTGAACAGGCAGAAGAAAGAATTAGTGATGTTGGAGACACTGTATTGAAATCAAACAAATAGTAGAACAGATAGATAAAAACATAGAAAAAAATCCAGCAGGGACATAGGGATTTAAACGACAACAATAAATGCACAAACATATGCATTATAGGCATCCCAGAATGAGAAGAGAAGGAAAAGGGAACAGAAGGAGTGTTGAAGGAAATAATGGTTGAAAATTTCCCAACCCTACTGAGGTACATGTACAGGAAGCACAGCACACCCCAAACAGTAAAATTCCTAACAGGCCTATTCCTAGACATATACTTGTCGAAGTGTCCAATCCTCAAGACAAAGAGAAAATACTCAAGGCAGCAAGAGAAAAGAGAGCCATCACATACAAGGGAAGCTCAACAATATTAAATGCTGATTTCTCATCTGAAACCATGGAGGCAAGAAGACAATGGTATGACATAGTCAAGGCACTCAAAGAAAGAATCTTCCACCCATGAATTCTCTATCCAGCAAACCTGGCATTCAAAAATGATGGAGAGATCAAGATATTCACAGATAAATAGAAATTACGAGAGTATGCCAATAAGAAATCCACCCTGCAAGAAATACTAAATGAAGTTCTAAAGGTTGAAAGGAAAAACAGGACAGATAGAGTTGGAGAGAGTTAAGAAAAACCAAAAAGACAAAAAGAGAAATAAAAACAACATATGGCATTCATAAACTCAAAGAATATATGGCTGATGTAAGAAATTCCTTGAGAGTAATAACACTGAATGTTAATTGATTAAATTCATTAGTCAAGAGACACAGATTGGCAGAATTGATAAAGATAGATGACCCATTTATATGTTGTCTACAAGAAACCTACCTAAGACCCAGGGATTCAAGGAGGCTGAAAGTGAATGGCTGGAAAAAAAATTTTACAAGCAAACAACAGCCAAAAAAGGGTAAGAGTAGCTATCCTAATATCAGAAAAATAGACTTTAAGTGCAAAACTCTTGTAAGAGACAAAGATGGCCACTATATTTTAGTAAAATGATAATCTTTCAAGAAGAAAGAACAATTAAAACATTTATGCACCTAATCAAGGTGCTTCAAAATACATGAGGCATGCACTGGTAAGACTAAGTGGAGACAAAAATTTCTCCACAATTATAGTGGGGGACTTTTATAAACCATTATCACCACTACGCAGAGTATCTCAACATAGAATCAATAAAGAAACAAAGACTCTGAACAATACACTAGAGGACCAGAACCTAATAAATATAAAGAGAAAGCTACACCAAACTTCAGCAGTATATACATTTTTCTCGAGTGCACATGGAACATACTCCAAGATAGACCACATTCTAGGCCACAGAACAACTCTCAATGAATTCAGAAGGGTTGAGATCATATAAAGTAATTTCTCTGACCACAATGGAATGAAATTAGAAATCACTAAGGGCCAGAAAACCAGATTGGGCAAAAATATATTTAAGTTAAACAACACACTCTTAGACAAACAGTGGGTCAAGGATGAAATCTCAAAAGAAATCAGTAATTACCTTGAAATGAATGAAAATGAGAACACAATATATCAAAACCTATTGGATGGAGCCAAAGCTGTACTGAGAGGTCAATTCATAGCCATAAATGTATATATCAAAAAAGAAGAAAGAGATGAAATTGAAGACCAAACTGCACACCTGGAGGAATTGGAAAAAAACAACAAACTAACCCCAAAGGAAGTAGAAAGAAGGGAATAACAAAGATTAGAGCAGAACTAAATGAAATAGAAAATAAGAAAGCACTAGAAAAAAAATGAAAGAAAAAAAAAGCTGGTTCTTACCCTAATAACAAAGCAAAAAAAACATGCCTCAACACAGGAAAATTATAAATCAATGTCTCTAATGAACCTACCTTCTAAAATCCTCAACAAAATACCTGCTAATAGCATTCAACAACATATCAAATGACTTATACACCATGACCAAGTGGGTTTCATACTGGGTATGCAAGGATGGTTCAACATAAGAAAACCAGTCAATGTAATACACCACATAAAGAGATTGAAAGAAAAAAAAAATCACATGATCATCTCTATAGATGCAGAAAAAGCATTCAACAAATACAGCACTCATTCCTGATATAAACACTCCAAAAGATAAGAATAGAAGGAAACTTTCTGAACATAATAAAGGGTATATATGACAAACCCAGAGCTAAAATCATCTTCGGTGGTGAAACCCTAAAAGCTTTCTCTCTAATATTGGGAATAAGACAAGGATGCCCACTATCACGAACAGATATATGCACACCAATGTTCATAATGGAATTGTTCACTCTTGCCAAAAGTTGGAATCAACCCAGGTGCCCATCAACAGATGAATGGATAAACAAAATATGATACATACATACAATGGAATATTTCTCAGTTGTAAGAAGGAATAAAGTGCTAACATATGGGATAACATGGATGAATCTTGAAGACCTTGTGTTGAGAGAAGCAAGCCAGGCATTGAAGCATTAGCAGTACATGACCTCACTGGTTTGAGTTTGGGAAATTGAGCAGTCTCAGAGAGCTATTGTCTGTAAGATAGGTTTACAAGAAATGGAAAGAGAAGAGAAGATTGTGAGCCATCACCCATATGGATGTAAGCCGTGGTAAGGTGATAGAGTTTAGTTTCATATTGAAGGGATAGGACAGGAGGGTAGTGATATTATTGGGTTGAGTGGTGCAGAGTTGACAGGTGAAAAAAATGGGAAGGGTGGGTTAGACTGTCCTGGATACTGGGGTGAGGTTTGGGAGAGGGACAAGGTGAACACTGGAGATTTGTGGGCATGAGGTCGAAAGTACAGAGGTGGGAATGCTCTTATGGCAAAATGATAAGGTAGGGTCCCTGGTTTAGGGTGTTGTTTGGGGGCACATTCGGGACAGGGCACTCCTGGAGCAGGCTTCTAGGGAGTGTGTGAGTGTTCATTCTATCTTTATATGTTTTATCTGTGGGTGGAGACCTACATAATGAGCAGGAAGGAGTTGGACCCCCATATTTGGGAGGACCTATTTGTTCAGAAATAGACAGGCAGGAGTCTCTCAAGAGCAAGGGTGGTTCCTAATGGGGGAGGACAAACCAGTGAGTAAAGACCTCTTGTTGCATGTTCCTATGAATATTTTCATCCAATGAGTCAAGCCAGAGTGTTTTCTTGCACCCCAGGGGTATGGGGTGGGAGGAATAGAATAGATCACACAGGGTATTTAGTGGTCAGTGGAAATGTTCTTCATTACCATACACTGATGGATACAGGACATGGTAAATATCATCAATTTTATAAAATTGTAAGGTCTAAAATGTAAACCATATTGTAAACCATTCACAATGTTTAATAGGTATGTTTGACTATTGGTTTATCAGTTATAACAATGTTATCATTCACATATAAAAAAGTATTAATATGGGGGAAGAAAGGGGGAGGATGTTGGGTATATGAGATCCTCCTGCAGTTTGTGTGTGACTTTGCTGTGACATAAAACTTCTTTGAAAACAAAATGAAAAATAGTGACACACTGGGGAATGAGAGGGGGAAGGTGCCTTGGTACAGACTGGCCACCAGATATTGCAATCATGAAATGCAAAATGTCAAAAACATTTTTTTAAATTTTTTTAATATCCCAATCTTTTAATTTAATTTTATTTTCAGGTTTTTAAAAATTTTTAATGTATTTTATCTCTTATATTTAAACTTATTATTATTTCACTTTCCTTTTATTTGTATTCATCTATTGTAATGGCTTCATATTTGAAGATTTGCATAACAGAAGGGTTACAACTGGGGTGGGTGAGGATCATTGGTGTGGGGAGTGGGGAATACATGGGAGGAAGTTCACCTGAGCAGAAATATAAGGTATAGAAAAATGTTCAAATGTTCACGGGGCATTTTCACATTGGGTGGATAATTACTCAATAAATGAGAGAATACTGAATTCCCATCCTGGAGAGCTCTGCAACATTCTTTAAGGGAACTTCAACAGTCCCCCAAGTGCAGCAGCAGTGGCTGGTGAAAGAGGATGACCCACTGATGGGCCCTTGATATTGATGACTAGCCTTAAGAGTCTTTGCTCTTGAAACTGAAACACAGCCTATTGTTATGTGGTGCCTAAGGGTCACCTCCTGAGAACCTCCTTGTTGCTCAAATGTGGCCTTTTTCTAAGCCAAACTCAGCATATAAATGCATTATCTTCCTCCCAGTGTGGGCCATGACTCCCAGGAATGAGCCTCACTGGCACCAATGGATTGTTACCAAGTGTTAACTGGCACTGCGCCTGGAAAAAGATCTTGAATAAAATGGAAAAAAGATAAAGAGAAATGAGTTTATATGGCTAAGAGACTTCAGAACGAGTCCAGAGGTCATCCCAGAGGTAACGCTTATGCACATCTCAGTAGGATCTCATAGAATTCCAAAGTGGATATCACCCCAAATAGTGGGGCTCCTGAGGGCTCTGGAGACACCTAGGTCCTATGTCAGGGCAGATAGCTTCAGAGTTTGGTGCCTTGCCAGTGGGCCCTACTTTGGAGTTTGTGGTCCTGAGAGTGACAGAGTTGGAATCAGCTATGTCATCCTTGCACATGGCTCATCTGTCCCTTCTATTCTAACCTATACTTGGTGCTGGAGTTTGTAGGTGTACAAGCAGAGACTTCAGTCTTTGAGATGTCCATGTGCCAGCAGGGCCTGGAGCCTCAGTGGAGCAGGAACTCCTGCTCTACAGCTCATTGGGACTCACCCAGGACATGTGGCAGGGAGATGATGATGGACAATGACCTTCCTAGGGAATGGAGAGAGTCTGCAGCTGTGGGCTGGATAATCCCATCCATCTTCCCCATAGGATATAAGCCCCCTCTCAGTTGGAGGTGGAGTGTATATCGCTATCTCAGACTCCTCAGGATGGGGGGAGGATCTATGGACTAGAATGGACTTACTGGTATTCTACTAAGACATATTTTGATACAAGCAATGGAAGAAATTGCAGCATTGATGTGCAACCAGTGGCTATTGGGGGCTCTTGGGGCATGTAGAGAGAAAATCAGTTGTAATACAGGGGCTTTTTTGGGACTTGGGAGTTGTTCTGAGTGACATTGCAATAACAGATATAGGCCATTTTATATCATCATATAGCATGCAGAACTGTGTGGGAGAGAGTGTGCTAAAAAATTTGAACCATGGTCCATGCTTAAAGGCAAAGACCAACGATGTGTTTATCAATTGCAATTAATGTACCACACTAATGAAGGATGTTTATGTGGGAGGTTGTGGGAGGAGTGAGAGGTGGGACATATGAGAATCCCTATATATTTTGTGTAACATTTATGTAATCTAAGTATCTTTTTTAAAAAAGAAGTAAATAAAGCATTTACAGAAAAAAAATGCTGCTTCTTTAAGAATAATAAAATTGACAAGCCCTTAGATAGACTGTCAAATAAAATTAGAGATAATATGTAAATATATAAAATTAGAGAGGCATACAATTTGGAGACATACAATTTGATAAATATATGTCTGGGGGTAGCCCATTTAGAAGTTATACTGTTTGGACTGTGTTGCAGTTCCTGGAATATACATCCATATCTCTCAAAAGAATTGGGAAATTTTCAGGCATTATTTCTCCAACACTACTTCTGCCCCCTTTCCGTTCTCTTCTACATTTGAGATGCATATAATGCATATGTTTGTATGTTTTATGTTGTCATTCAATTACATGATTTTCTTTCTCTTTTAATCTATTTGTTCTGCTATCTATCTAATTTCAGATGTACCATCTTTGATATCACTAATTCTTCCCTCTGCCTGTTCAAATCTGCAGTTATGTGCTTCCAGTATATTTTTCATTTCTTGCATTATGCCATTCATCACGAGTAGATCCATTATTTTTTATGTGCATTTACAATTTCTCCAGTATTTCCCCCCAGTGTCTTCTTAATATCCTTTATCTCTTCCTTCAATTCATTAAGTTGATTCATGTTATTTCTTTAGACATCCTTGATTTATTATTCCATATTCTGCATCTCCTCCTGTTTTGTCATTTTTTCATTAGACTGGGTCATTTCTTCCTGTTTCTTTGTATGGCTTGTCATTTTTTGTTGTTGTCTAGACATCTGTTTATCTTGATTGGCTTATTCAGATATTTATATTCTCTTTCTATTCTAGGGCTTTAGTTTGTTTTGTTTTGTTTTAAGGTTCCTCTTTGACACTTGGTTCCACTTATTCTATATCCATGTAGTTGTCCCTGTTCTCTTGACAAAAATTATGGCCATAGGAAAGGAAAGGGTGTAGAGAAAAAGACAGAAAAAAAAAACCATAAAATGCCAGGAAAATATTAAGTAATTAGAGTGAAAAATCACAAAATGATACAAATAAATAAGAGTAAAATGGTGGAATAAAAAAAAAAAAAACAAGAAAAGTAGAATAAAATGAAAGACTAGAATGATGAAAAGAAAAATAAAAAATGAAGATAAAACAAGAGATGGTGGAATGAAATAAAGGAAATAGAAAATGAAAAATGAAAGAAAGAAAGAAAAGAAAAGAAAGAAGGAAATTAAGAAGAACAAATAAGGAAAAGAAAAAAGGAAACAAAGAAAGAGAAAATACAAAACAAAATAATAAAAACTCAGGGAAAACAGGCTTCACTATTACCCCGGGGAACAACTCAGGCAGCTGGTGTTCATCAATAAATCACCCTGAAGCCTGCCTTCCACTGGTAAGGTTCCTGAGTGTGGGGAAAAAAAAGAAGATTAAAAAATAATATAAATAATAAAAAATATAAAATAACACATAAAAAACTTAAACAAAAAATACCATTATATAAGTTCCCTGTCACAAGGTGTCAGGTTGTTAGGTACCTTCTGACAGGGAAGTTATTAATAAGCACCTGGATCACTCTCTAGATTGCTTCTTTTAAGAGGTACTGGGAATTGATCCAAGGCCCTAGTATATATGAGGCAGGTATTCCTTCATGACCTACAACATCTCCACAGATTAGCTAGGTTTCCTAAAGTTTATCTGGCTATCCCTGCCCACTTTTCAGTTAGGTGTGTTGGTCTTCTAACAACCTGCAGGTCATCTCCTAGTTTTCATCTCTCCAGGCTGTTTAGGAGCCTGTCCACCAACACCCTCAGTGTCCTAGTTCTTCCCTCTCCAAGGGTGGTTGGGTGAAATGCACTCCCACTCCATAGGTACACTTCAGTGTTGGCTGGAGTATTTTTGAGATTCCAAGGTGGAACAGCTGGCCAAAAACCACTGAAGTTAAACCACTATCTGCTCTCCACCAAATTCTTCTTCTTCACAGATATGAGGAAGCTCTTTCCCCACACAGTTGGTTGCAGTGAACCAGTGGTTTTAACCAAGGCTATTTGACTTGAGGTTGGGACATATGTGCCATTCCCAACCACAGTGGCAAGTAAATCACCATTTTCATTTCAAATTCTTGTCTCTCTGTCCTTCACCCTCTTGGATGATGGACAGTACTCTCCTGGTCTACAGATCTTCAAATCAGCTCCCTCAGACAGTATTTTGTCCTTCCTCCATTGTTTTTAGGAGAGTTGAGTCATGCCTATCTACTCTGATGCCATCATCCCAGAAGTCCAAATAACTAATCCTGAAACAAGCAGAAAGAAGGAAATAACAAAGATTAGACCAGAACTAAATGAAATTGAGAGAGTGTGGTCTACAGTGTGAACTGTGGTCTATGGTTGGTGGCAAGGCTCCAGGATGTGTAAGTTCATTGAGGTTGGTGGGCCACACTGTGGGAGATGTTTGTGTGGGATGTGGTGGGAGGTGTGGGAGGTGGGCAACATGGGAATCCCAGTGGGTTCCGTGTAATATTTTAGGTAATCTAAGCACCTCTTAAAATATATGTATATATATATATATATATTTAAAAATAACATTTTTTTTAAGCAAAAAAAAAAAAAAAATGAAATTGAGAATAAAACTCTCTACAAAAATTAACAAAACCAAAAGCTTGTTCTTTGAGAAGATTATTTAAATTGAAAGACCTTAAATAGACTAACAAGAAAAAAGGAGAGAAGACCCAAATATATAAAAATAAATAAAAATTGGGAAGGGATATTACCATTTATCCCACAGAAATAAAGAGTAACATAAAAGGATATTTTGAAAAATTATATGCCAAAAATATGAAAAATTTAGAAGAAATGGAACAATTTCTAGATAAACACAACCAGTCTACATTGATGAAAGAAAAAATTGATGAACACAACAGAACAAATACAAGTAATGTGATTAAATTCATCATCATAAACCTCTCAACTAAGAAGAACTCAGGACCAGATGGCTTCTCAAGTAAATTCTACCAATCATTCCAGAAAGATCTAACACCAATCTTGCTTAAACTTCCAAAAAAAAAAAAAATAGAATTGGAGGTAATATTGTCTAACTCATTCTATGAGGCCAGCACTACCTTAATACCAAAGACACATAAAGACTCCACAAGAAAGGAAAACTACAGAACAATCTCTCCAATGAACCTGAGTGCTAAAATCCTTAACAAAATACTTGCCAATCATATTCAACAACACATTAAAAAATTATAAACCATAATCTAGTGGGTTAAATCCCTGATATGCAAGGATAGTTCAACTTAGGAAAATCAGTGTTATACAACACATCAACAGATTGAAAGAAAAAAATTACATGATCATATCTATTGAATTGGAATAAGAATTTGAAAAACTACAGGAAATCATGAAGAAATTACAGTTACAATAACAGCTATAAGAATTAAATATCTCATAATAAACTTAACTAAAGCTATAAAGGACTTGTGTAGAGAATATACGGTCAACTCATATTCAACAAGCCCACACAACTAGAAAGAATGTCCTCTTCAAAAAAGTGATGCTTGGAGAACTTGATATCTATATCCAAAAGAATACTAGAGGATCCCCATCTCACATCCTATACAAAAATTAACTCAAGAAGATCAAAGATCTAAATATGAGTCACAGTCATAAAGTTCCTGGGATATAATGTAGAGAAGCATATATGAGACCTTGATGTAGGAAATTATTTCATAAACTTTACAAACAAATCATGAGCAACAAAAGAAAAACATATATAAATAGGATGTCCTCAGAATTAAAAACTTTTTTGTTTCAAAGTAGTTTGTCAAAAAAGTGAAAAGGCAGCTTACTCAATGGGAGAAAATGTTTGGGAACCACTTATCCAAAAAGGGTCTAATATCCAGCATGTATAAATAAAGCCAAATCTTGAAAATAAAAAGAGAAACAACCAATTTAAAAGATGGTCAAGAGATTTGAACAGACACTTTTCAAAAAAGGAATTTCAAGTGACTAAATAAAGATCACATGAAAAAATGCTCAACATCACTAGCTATTAGGGAAATGCTTATCAAAAGTGTATGGGACAGAATGTCCCAATCTGTTAATTATATTTTATTTTTAGTTTTGTGGTTATTTTTTTCTTCTGAGTTTCCTTGTATTTATCTTTTGCATTTAAGCTTATCATTATTATTTCTTTTTCCTATTAATTGTATTTGGTTATTATATGGGCTTCATGTTCAAGGAAGGTTTAGATCACAGAAGGGTTACAATGGGGGCTGCAGAGGACCATTGGTGGAGGATGTCTGGGATGGGGGATTCATGGGAGTAAGTTCATCTGAATATACATGAAAGATATATAAAATTGTTCAAATGATCAAGGGATGGGGCATGGTCACGGTGGGTAGACAATCACTCAATAAATGAGGGATTCTGAATTCCCAGCCTGGAGAGCTCTGCCACAGTCTCCAAGGGAGCAGCAACAGTCCCCTGAGTGCAGGGGCAGTGTCTGGCAAAAGAGGATGGCCCACTGTTGGGTTCTTGTTATTGATGACTAGCCTTATGAGACTTTGCTCTTGTAATTGAAACTTAACCTACTGTTATGGGGTGGCTAAGGGTTGCCACCTGAGATCCTCCTAGTTGCTCAAATGTGACTTCTCTCTAAGCAAACTCAGGATATGAATGCATTACCTTCCCCTCCAATGTGGGACATGACTCCTGGGGATGAGCCTCCCTAGCAATGAAGGATTAATACCAAGTGCCAAATGGCAAAACGATTGGAAAAAGACCTTGAATAAAAGGGGGAAAAGGTAAAGAGAAATGAGTTCATGTCACTAAGAGACTTCAAAGAGAGTTGGGAGGTCATCCCAGAGGTAACACTTATGCATACCTCAGTAGATCTCATAGAACACCAAATTGGATATCACCTTACACAGAGGGACTCCTGAGGGCTCTGGAGACAATCAGGTCCTACATAAAGGGGGATAGCCCCAGAGATTGATACCTTATTAGTGGGCTCTACTTTGGAATTTTGCTTCTGAGAGTGACAGGGTTGGACTCAAATAAGTGCACGTGGTACATCAGTCCCTTCTATTCAAACCTATATGTGATGCTGGAGTTTTTAGGTGTACTTCAAGAAACTGGAGCCTCTGGCCTACCTATGTGCCAGCTGTGCCTGGAATTTCAGTGGAGCTGCAACTCCTACCCTACAGCTCAATGGACTCATCCAAGTCACCTGGTGAGAAGACAACGATGGGCAACGGCCATCCCAGGGAATGGAGAGGGCCTGCAGCTGCAGGCAGGATAATCCCATCCACTGTATCCATGGGATATAAGCCCTCTCTCACTTGGAGGTGGAGTGGACACCACCATCTCAGTCCCCTCAGGATTGGGGGAAGAGCTATGGACTAGAGTGGACTTAATGGTATTCTGTTGTAGACATATTGTGATTCAAGCAATGGAAGAAATTATAACAGTGAGGTGGAGCCAGTGGCCACTGGACACTTTCGGGGCAGAGAGGGGAAGGGGAGTTGAAAAACATGGGCTTTTTCTGGACTTGGGGTTGTCCTGAGTGGCGTTGCAGCGACGGATGTAAGCCATTTTACATCAGCATATACCATGCATAACTGTGTGGGAGACAGTGTGGTCTACGATGTGAACTGTGGTCTGTGCTTGGTGGCAAGACCCCTGGATGTGTATATCCATAGTGGGTGATGTGCCACACTGATGAAGGATGTTTGTGTGGGATGCTGTGGGAGGTGGGGAATATGGGAATCCCTGTAATTTCTGTGTAATATTTAGCTAATCTAAGCACCTTTTAATATATATATATATATATAACATTTATGTAAGTAAATGCACATATATGCATATATATTTATATATCATTTTACAAATATTGGTATGTATTGTGAAAAATTTGATTTTTACCCACAATAAATAAAAAAAAAAAAGATGTGAACTATGTTATCACAAATTATTAAATTCTAATTCTTTGGAATGTTATATTGAGTTCTTTGTTTTTGTGATTAATTTTTTTAATTTTGTATTACTTTATGTTAAAATTTGTTCTATATAATTTAAATGAAAAAATAGATTTGGGTATATTTCCCCATCCCACATTTGTAACAAATATTCCACAGCAGTGAAAGGTGTTGGTGTTGAGGTGATGTATGGGAGCCCTGAATGTTATGCATGACTGCTTTATAAGCTCACAAATCCTGTAGTAAAATATAATTGCAGATGAAAAAAAAAATGTATGGGATATCATCTTACACTTATTACTGGTGGTTATTATGAAAACAAAAATCTACAAGTGTTGTGGAAAATGTGGGGAAAAGGCAACACTCATCCACTGCTGGTGGGAACATAGAACGGTGCATCCATTTGAAGAATTGGTTTGGCAATTGCTCAGAAACTAATTATAGAACTCTCAGGTAATCCAGCAATCCTACTGCTGGGTACAAATCCAGAGAAATTGAAAGTAGGGGTATGAATGTTCATAGAAGCATTAATTACTATCGCCAATAGATGGAAGCAACCCAAATGTCCATCAACAATTAATGCATAAGCAAATTGTGGTGTATACACAATTGAATATTATTCTGCTTAAGAAGGAATCAAATATTGTTACAACTTAAATGCTGTCAGTGGGACTTTCCTTGGAATTTATTCTTCAAAAATTGCAAATTTATAGCAGATACTGTTGGAATAAAGGCCAGGCTTGCTTTTTCTGAATAGTTGTTATAAAGAAGGACAGGTTTATTTGCCTGGTAATAAAGTAACAGAAGTGGTCACACTGATTATGCAATGAACAGGTTTGTGCAAGTTAATGAGGTTTTTATTTATTGCTTTTGTAAATTAAAAAAATAAAAGTTTATGTAAAAAGACTGCTGAATCCTGTATTATCACAGCTACTAAAAATGTAAACAATGCATTCACTGTAACTTTTAAAATATTTTATCTATTTCTAGATATGACAATTTTCACACATTACAGAAACATAACTGCATATTCTTCAATTGCTTCAGACTAAACACACACACACACACACATATATATACACATACAATGTAATTCTAATTACCCTATAACTATTAATTTAGGTAGTTTCTACTGTGCAATTTGAACAAAGGAATGCAAAGATATTTTTCAAAAATAAACTTGTTTATTTTTATAACAATGCGTTTGACGTGGACCAAATTCACACCAGTTTCTATAACAGCCTTTTTTCTCATAGTACAATTACAGTTTAGAAACAAAATTTGGTCCTGTCCTTGCTTTTTAAAATGAATGTCTAGATTTTTACTAACCATGTTTCTTTTGAAATTGGTAATTTCCTGTCATTTTCCTTTCATGTTACAAGTAAAATAATTTCACGTGACAAAATTCCTGAATGGGTGGAATATGTGGTTCAAGTGCTACTTTTAAGTCTTTGTTTCAGATTCAACTTTCTCTAAATCTTAAGATGGTAAATAATATTTCACATATGAGAAAAAGTAACCCAGCAAGAAACTAAGCTGAAATTTATTCTCCTGTCCAAGTCCATTAGGGAGAAGAACCAGAATTAGTTTTTTTGTATTTGGTGTGAATAAATGAAAATGATTTACATTAGGAAAAAAATTGCAAGCTAGTCGTTACCATGAATTACTAGGGGAGGAGAATGGAAGAATTGATGGAGCATGGGACATTTTTATGGCATTGGAATTGTTCTGCATGATCTTTCAATGACAGATACAGGCCATTATGCATTTTGTTAGGAATTATAAAAGTTTATGATGCAAAATGTGAACCACAATATAAACCACTGATGGTGATTAGTGGCACCATCACTTGGTAATGCTTCAATATTTGTTTATTTGTTCATCAATTGTAACAAATGCACCATGCTCAGGAATATATAGGGGAAAATGTGAGAGGGGGAAGGGGTGGAATATATGGGAATCCCCTATATTTTCTATGTGAGTTTTCTGTTACCTAAAGCTTTTTAGAAAAAAGTGAAATAATAAAACATTGTGGGAAAACACAGAGAAATTATCACTGTACATAATTGTTACTGTACATAAAAGATGAAAGATTTTATAGGACTGAAATATACAATGCAAATTTTAAAAATACACAATGCAAATTTTAAAAAAAATTATATAGATATTTTAATTTTAATTTTATTTCATAATTTTTATTATTTTTATTAATTTTGGGGCTTTGTTTTGGAGAAGTATTTGGCTTGCATAAGATTTACAACTATGGCAGGGAGGACAACTGGTGAGTGGTGTCAGTGGTAGAGGGGTTTGTGATTAGGTATACACCTGGGGCATGCCTCTATGGAATATGAATGTGCTCAGTTTTTCATGAGGTGTTGTCTCAATTGGTGGAGGGAACATTATGTAACTGATTGTATGATGCCAAAATCACTGCAATACCAAAGCCACATAAATATATCACAAGAAAAGAAAACTACAGACCAATCCCTCTAATAAACTTAGAAGATAAAATCCCCAACAAAATATTTGCTAATAATATTGAACAACACATTAAGTAGTTATACAACATGCTCAAGTAGAGTTCATCCCTGTTATGCAAGGATCATTCAACATAGGAAAATCAATGTATTAATAATACTCCACATTAAGAGATTCAAAAAACAAAACAAAACACTGGAATATCTCTCTTGATGTAGAAGAAGCATTGGATAAAATACAGCATCCTTTCATGATAAAAGCACTACAAAAGATAGGAATAGAAGGAAACTTCCTCAGCATTGTAATGGTTGTATATGAAAGCCCCACAACTAACTTCCTATTCAAATCTGAAAGCTTTCCCTCTAAAATATGGGACAAGCCAAGGGTGCTCATTGTCTCTCATATGAACATTGTGTTAGAAGTACTAGCTCGAGCACTTAGACAGGAAAAAGTCATAAAAGACATTCAAATTGGAAAGGAAGAAGTAAAAATTTCCCTATTTGCAGATGACATGATCCTATATGTAGAAAGCCCTAAGAAATCTACAACAAAGCTTTTAGAGCTTACAAACAAGTTAAGTAAAGTGTCATGATACAAAATCACCATTCAAATATCAGTAGCATTTCTGCACACTAATTATAAGAAATCTGAGGAAGATATCAAGAAAAAAATTACATTTACATCAGCAATCAAAGAATCAAATATCTAGGAAAAAGCTTAACTAAGGATGTAAAGACTTGTACACAGAAAACTACACAACATTGTTAAAGGAAATTAAAGACCTAAATTAATGGAAGAACATTCTATGTCCATGGATTGGAAGACTATACATCATTAAGATGTCTGTCCTACCCAAATTGATTTACAGATTTAATAAATTCCTATAAAAATTACAACCACATATTTTGTGAACTGGGAAAACCAACTATCAAATTTATTTGGCTGGGGAAGAGGCCCCAAATAGCCAAAACCATATTGAAAAAGAAAACAAAATTTGAGGATTCACTCTATTTTACTTTAAAACATACTACAAAGCTACAATAGTCAAATCTGCATGGTATTGGTGCAAGGATAGACATACTAACCAATTGAACCAAACTGAGAGTTCTGATATAGATCCTCATGTATACAGTCAAAATATATTTGACAAGACTACCAAGCCCATGTAACTTGGACAGAATGGCCTCTTCAACAAATGGTGGTTGGAGAACTGGATTTCCACATACAAAAGAATAATAGAGCATCACCATATCATGCCCTATACAAAAATTAAATCAAGATAGATCAAAGACCAACATATAAAAGCCAAGAAAATAAAATGTTTAAAAGATTATGTAGGGAACCGTATGAGACCTTGTAGTAGAAAATGTTTCCATAAATCTTACACCCAAATTAAAACTAAAATTTTTTTCTTCAAAGGAATTTGTCAAGCAAAGGAATGGTATCTTTTCTACTCAATGGTAGAAAATATTTGGGAATCATTTATCTGAGAATGGTCTAATATCCAACATATAAAGAAATTCTTCATCTGGAAACTAAAACGACAAATGACTCATTTAACAATTGGAAAGAGGTTTGAACGTATATGTTTGAACATATATCTTTCCAAAGAAGAAAAAGCACATGAAAAGATGTTCAGTCTGACTACCTATTAGGGACATGCAAACCAAAAGTACAATGAGATACCACCTAACACCTATTAGATGGGAGGCTGTTAAAAAATAAGAGATGTACAAGTGTTGGACAGGATGTGAAGGAAAGGGAACACTTATCCACTGCTGGTGGGAGTGTTGAATGATGCATCCATTGTGAAAGATAGCTTGGTAGATCTCAGGATGCTAACAAGAGAATTTGCCATATGATCCAGCAATACTACTACTGCGTATATACACAGAAGAACTGAAGGCAGGAACTTGAGCAGATATATGCACAGCAATGTTCATAGTGGCATTATTTGCTATTTCCCAAATTTGGAAGGAACTCAAATGTCCATCAACAGATGAACGGATAAATAAAGCGTGTTATATACATACAATGGAGCATTATTCAGCTGTAATAAGGAGTGAAGTACTGACTCATGGGACAATATTGATGAACTTTGAAGACCTTATGCTGAATTAAGTAAAGCAGTCACAGAAGAACAAATATTGCATGATTTCTCTGATATGACCTAAGCATATTGAGAAGACTCACAGTGCTATGGCCTGGAATATAGGTAATTGGGAGACAGAATGGGAGTAGAGTGTGGTGAGCCTCAATATGGGAAAAACCCATATTAAGATCAAGGGTGCTTTGGCAGTGGTGGGGGTGATGGTGGTGCAGGGATGTGAGTGGGGTTGGTGTTGCTGGTAAGTAAGAGTGAGAATGGTTGGTGGTTGTGTTGGACTATTCATGGAAATGAGAGGGTTAGGGGAAGGAACAGGTGAATGCTGGGGTTTTGTAGGTCTGTGGTTGAAACTACAATGTTATCTTGTCAAATAAGCCAGGTGAGGTCCACTTGTGCAGTGTGTTTGTGGTGAAGGATATGTGAGAAAGAGTGCTTCTATGGAAAATGGGTCTGTTTATCTTGTCATAGAGTGTATCAGAGGGTAGATACCCACACAGTAAACAAGAACATATTAAACTCTCACTTTGGGGAGTCCTGTTACATTCTCAAATACATAGGCAAGAATCTCTTGAATACATAGGCAGTTCCAAATAAAAGAATAAAGATCAGCTATTAATGTTTATAACCATGAAATGTATTCTTCAAAAATTGAAACCTGTGGTTGCCATAGATTCTTATGGGAGGGGAGGAAAGAAAGTGTGGAACACAGGGTATTTTGGGAGCATTGGAACTGTTTTGTATGATATTGCATTGACAGATACAGGCTATTATAGAGCTTGTCAGAACCTATAAACATGTACTGTGCAAAATGTAAATCATAATATAAACCATTGACCATGATTAATAGCAATTTTTGATATTTGTTCATCAAATGAAACAACTGTACCGTAGTCATTTATTATGTTCTTGGTATGGTTGAATGTGGAAGGGGGTTGTGGTATCTTGGAATTCTCTATATATTTCCTATATGACTTTTCTGTAACTAAAGCTTCTTGGAAAATATAATGAAAAAAATAATACACTGTGGGAATATACAAAAGAAATTGTCAATATACGTAAAAGATAACAGATATTACAGTGATTAGAGGTACGATGAAAAAATTTATTAATTTTTAAATTTAAATTTAAATTAAATAAATTAAATTATACTTTAATTTAATTTTTTTATTGTATTGTATTTTGCTTTATTTTGTTATTTTACTTTATTTTATTTATTTTATTTTGTGTCTGTGATGTTTAGGCTAATGTGTCAACTCAGCAAAGTAATTGTGCCCAGTTGTTTGGTCAAGCAAGCACTGGGCTACTTGTAATACAAGGACATTTATGGCCTTTAGTTACCAGTGGGTTTATTGCATAGATAGCTGATTACATCTAAGTCAGCCAGGAAGATTGCCATGAGCAATGAGTGACACTTTAGCCAATCAGTTGAATGCCTTACAAGGGAAGTGATTTCAGCATTCAGAGAGAATATCCCAGCTCATCTTTGGAGAGCCAGCATTTCCCAGAAACTCATCAAGTACCTTCATAGGACTTTAATCCGAACCCCTGATTAACAGCCTGCCTGTGGAACCTGGACTTGTGCATCCCCATTGTCATATGAGACACTCTCTTAAAATCTCATACTATTGACAGATATCTCCTGTTGATTTTGTTTCCCTTGAGAACCCTGACTAATATAGTGTCATTATTTTTTGGCATTGATTTTGGTGAAGTTTTTAATTACAGAAGGATTGCAACGGTAGCAGGGGAGCATTATTGGTGTGGGGTGTCAGTAGTGGGGAATGTGTAGGAAAAACATGCCTTTATGGAATATGAACGTGTTCCTGTGTTCATTTGGTGTTGTCTTGGGTGGGTGAAGACCCACAAAATAACCCAAAGAATATTGAATTCCCACCCTGGGGAGTCCTGCTACATTCTCCAGTAGAGGGGCAAGAAACTTTTGATTACATAGGCAATGCCTACTAAATGACGACAGACCAATAAGTCTAGTCCTTGATATAGATGTTTGTATTTATGAACCTTGTTCTTGTGAAGTTAAAAATTAGCCCAATAATATATCTTGCCTAAGAGATACCTCCTGAAAGCCTCCTTGTTGCACAAATGTGGCCTCCATCTAAGCCATCTAACTAATTGTAGTGTTGGGGCTGGAATTCTCATTTCCCATTTTGTCAATTGTTTTTTTCCAATTTGGTTGAGGGAAAGGCATATGTAACAATGGTACTATGTACAAAAAATAAGGTGTATCAACTTCTCATCTCACATCATTATATTTTGATTAGAAATATATCTATTAATAAAAATGTGGAATTTGTTGGTATTGCACTACTGAAATTTATCCAATTTAACTCCCAGAATTTCTGGCGCTTTCACAGTGGAACCCACATTTATTTCTAAAACTCAAAAATGTATGATGAAGCCAAGAATACTTGAATTAATTTTACCAAAGATAATTTTGAAGAAAATTCCAACTTAAATAGACATAAAAAATATAGTTGTATAATGAACAAAATGATAACACTGGAAATGCTACTTACGTTTAATCAGTTTGTTTTGAAAGTTTTCTTCAGCTAGTTTATTGTCTTATTAACTTACTTCCTTTTATAATTACAGGATTTTCTTTCTGCCTAAAAGTTCTTATAATTTAATCTTTAAAATAAAAGATTTTTGAGGGAGCTATGTCTTAATGTTGACTAATCTTGGTCAGTTTCCAGGTACAAACTGGAACATTATAATATGTATTCTTAGCTCTTCTTTTAACTTCTGAAAGATTTTCTTGGGTTGTAATTTGATTATATTATATGCTCATTTTTCTTTCCTTGGGTGACTCAATTTATATGTATTGAAAGTTATTTATCCTATTCTAATAAATCTCTTATTAATTAACATTTTTTATTTATTTCCTTAAACACAAGTCTATTTGTTGCCTTCCTTAATAGTCACTATTTCCTTTCCAGTGAAATACATTCTTTGTATGTTACCTTACAACTCATTCTGAGTTTATCAGTGATATTTTGTGTTTTTGTTTGTTATTGCCTGTGTTTCATCATTTTGCCCACATTGACATTTCTGTTGAGTTATTGAATTCTTGATTTCAGATTTTTTTCCATAGGCATAAATGTTTGTTTAATGCTATTGAAATAATTTGATTTACTTTAAAAGTTTAATATTTTTCATATTTTAGGGGAATGTATCAGAAAAATTCCAATATATTTGTTCTTATATTTCCTTTTTTGTGTATTGGTTTTATACGCATATAATCTGCTGCTTTCTGTTATTGGTTATTATCATTTTTCTCAACAATAATCCTATTTTCAGACTGGAATAATGGTTTTGTCTGCTTTTCTATATTTAAAAGTATTTTAATGTCCTATTAATTTGGTTCCATGCTTGAAATTTCTATTTTTGTTGTTTTTTAAAAGATGTTTAGATTACATAAATGTTACACAAATGATACAGAGATTCCCATATGCCCTGCTCCCAAAGCTTCCCACACACTCCCACATGAATATCCTTCATTAGTGTGGCACAGTCATTGCAATTGATAAACACATCATGGAGCTTTGCCATTAAGCATGAAACATAGCTCACATTGTAGTCCACACTTTCTCCCACACAGTTCTGCATGTTGTGTGATAATCTGTCACTGCAACATCACTCAGGATGATTCCAAAGTCCCAAAAAAGCCTTCTTCCAGGTATATTTTCTCTAAGCTGCAAGCTATGGAGGATGCAGGATTGGTGGGTGGCTTCATTTAAAATTTGTATATAGCACACATCTTCAGGAGAGGTCTATAAATAATAAACACAGGGCTATCATGAAAATGGATTGTCTGATAACTCTGTTGAGACTTTCTCTGCAGGATACATCCTCAAACCGAGTATATCATTAATAAAGCAGATGATTTAATGAACATCAGATTAATTTTTCCATTTACCAAATGGCACAAACCCAGGAGTAGGAAGTGATTTTCAACCACAAACTCAAAGACTTTAATTAGAATATTGAAATAATTAGGTGCTGATTTTGGAATGATTTTAATTTAAGCGGGTAACTATAATGGTGAGAATTGATACATTTATTTCCTATTTAAGTGTTTTCAAATAAGAGTCAGCATATGATAGTAGGCTTTTTTTTCCTAAGAAAAATTTATGGATACTCTTTAGTTAAAATATACTGAGTAAAAATCCATTAGTTATTGATTTAAAAAGAACCTAAATTATTACTCATCTTATTGAGAGTAAAAGTCATTCAAAGTTTGGTTAACCAGCTTTTTCTGGCTAATTGCTTTGATATTATTCATAACATAAAGTCAGAGTTCTTGGGTTTAATAGGCCTCCATGAAAGTTAATTCTCAGGAAAATCTCTGCATCTTCCAGGTATTTTCCTCAAGAGTCCCTGAAATAAACTCAAACTCCCTATTTCTCCCAATGATAATAATATTTTCTCAACAATAAAAGGATGCTCTCTTCAGGATGGGGGGAAGAACTATGGACTAGAGTGGACTTACTGGTATTCTACTATAGACATATTGTGATTCAAGCAATGGAAGAAATTACAACATTGATGTAGAGCCAGTTGCCACTGGAGGCTCTGGGGACAGGGAGAGGGAAAAGAAGTTGTAATACAGGGGCTTTTTTGGGACTACATTGCAATGACAGATATAGGCCATTTTACATTGTCATAAAACATGCCAGAACTGTGTGGAAGAGAGTGTGGTCTACAATGTGAACTATGGTCCATGCTTAATGGCAATAATGGCAAAGCCCCAGGATGAGTTTAAAAATTGCAATTAATGTGCCACACTAATGAAAGATGTTTATGTGGGAGGTTGTGAGAGGTGTGGCAGGTGGGGCGTATGGGAATCCCTATATTTTTTGTATAATATTTACATAATCTAAGTATCTTTAAAAAAATAAAAAAATAAAGAGTATTTGAATTTTAAAGCACACACACAAAAAATAGAGTTGAAGCCAAATATACTCTCTCATAAATCTGTACCATTTAATATTGTAAAGTATTAAATTCAAAAATAAAAATAAATACAACTGATAAATTTTAAAAAATTGTAACAAATGTACGACACTAAGGAAAGATGTTGTGAGTGGGGAAAAGTGTGTGTGTGTGTGTGGATATATGTGAATTCCCTATATTTTCAATGTAACATTTATGTAAGTAAGGTTTCTATAATTAAAAAAAAATATATTAAAAAATAAAAGTTTGCTCTCTACTTACACTCTTCCTTCAGCCAGAACACTAAGGGGGTAAGGTGATATTTTATCAAATAGTTCTATTAGCCTTGTCAGAAATTTCCAAAAATCTATGAAGGAAATACCACATTATTGATGTAATGGAAAGTACAGAAAATACACTTTATATTTAAGGATGAGAAGAAATATATCAAAGGAATGGCAATGTACTCTAAATTCAGTGGACATCTGTACTTAGAAAGGACATACACAAACACATGAACACACAATACAAATATACAGACACATAAAAACTCTTATGGAATGTGGTTATATAAGAAGAGTAAATATTTAATAATAGATATTGCTAAAAATTTCAAAAATATTAAAATGAAAAATAAAATTACAATTCTATTGAGATGCTGCTTTTTCTCTACTCCTTGAGATGTTTCTTTTTTAATCTTCTTGAGATATATTATTTGCAATCTTTACTTAGCTCATTTCATGCAATAGTGAATTTTTTTATATTTTTATTATTTAAAAAGTTGAATGTGTGTCACAAGTTTGCACCAATATTGATTATTTTAAAGTTTCTTGATTGGCCAAATGGAATTAATTTTAAAGATGTCAAATGATATATATCTTCAAAAAATGGACTTACAATTTCCAAAGAAGCCATCCACTCTGCAATCATATGTATTAATTATGGAAGACACAGACAAATTCAAAACCTTTACTGACAATATCTGTCAACAGATGCAAGTTCTGAAAATATAGGATAGGTTTTAATTCTGTAAACAAGTTAAATACAGGCCAACTATGCAAAAAGAGGAAAGAGGCGGTCTTCCTGTACTAAAATCCTTGAGGAAACTCCTGGCATGACCTGAGCAATAATATTGTCCCAAGATTAAAATAAAGTTGTAATTCTCCTGCTATGGACAAGACAAAACTAGAGATGTAGAAAAGAATGAATATTCATCCTGAATACTTCCAGGAAAAAAAAAATGATAGTAGATGTAGTAGTCAGGGTTTTCTAGTGTAACTGAAACAACAGAGAGAGTGAAGAAAATGTGTAACATGGGGGCACGACATTGTTCTGCACGACATTGCAATTAAGTATACAAGCCATTAAACATTTTGTCATAACCTGTAAAATTGTGTGGGACAGAGTATAAACAATTATGTAAACTATAGTCCACTGTTATTAGCAATGCTTGAATATGTGCTTATCAATTGTAACAAATGTGCCACACTAATGAAATATGTTTTTTTTTTTTTTACACACAAAGGAATTTTATTCAGCCATTAAAAGGAATGAAGCTCTGATAAATGTGACAACTTGGATGGACCTTGAAGACTTCATGTTGAGTATAATATGCAATATACAAAATGACAAATATTATTTGAAATAATTACTTCTTATAGCTTCTAAATTCAAAAGCCAAGAAAAGTAATGATAAATCTATGCTATTGGAAATACAATGCCTGAAGACATAATTTGTAGCATGTACAAATGAAGGTAGGAGTTGGAGAATAAGATCAGTGTATGTTTTTAATGTGGAAAAATGTGGGATAGAGAGAGGGTGGGGCGTATGTAACATTTATGTAATCTAAAACTTCTTTAAAAATAAAAAGAAAATTCCTGGTTTTCTACTACAGACTTGTTGTCATTCCAGCAGTGGAAGAAATTACAGCATTGATGTGGAGGCAGTGGCCACTGGAGGCACTGGGGGCAGGGGAAGGGAAAAATAAGTTTAATACAGGGGCTTTATTGGGACTTGGAAATCATCCTGAATAGCATTTCAATGACAGATATAGGCCATTATATATCTATCCATAGCCTCCAGAAATGTTTGGGAGAGAGTATAAACTACAATGTGAACTATGATCCATGCTCCATGGCAATGTTCCAGGATGTGTTTATCAATTGCAGTGAATGTGCCACACTAATGAAGGATGTTGTTTATGTGAGAAGGTATGGGAGATGTGGGGAGCAGGGCATATGGGAATCCCTATATTTTTTGTGTAACATTTGTGTAATCAAAGTATCTTTTAAAAAACAAAAATAATAAAGAAAGAAATGTGTAGCTTTCAGTTTATGTATGTATAGATTTTATACTAGTTCTCAAATATAGCAAAGTTTCTGGTATTGCTTTATAACACAAGTTGCATTAAGGTTATTTCAGATTGCTTCCCTCACATTTAAGGACTTTGCCTATATATTAGAGTTGCCTTATAATTACATAAATTTGGGCATGGAATTTGTAATTTCTTTAAATTTATTAGTGAATAAAGTACCATAAAAGCTGTCAAAAAATATAAGGAAAAAGAAAATTAAAAAAAAAAAAAAGGATTGAATTTGTTGGTGGTGTTGAGTGCAGCTAAATCTGTGAGAGCCTAAATGAAATCTGACATCAGTTGATTCTGAACTCTGAGCATTGTTTGAAAGTCAGATGTTCTCTATGTCAGAATTTAAAGAACCCCCATTTCTTGTGTCCAGAGGACAGAATGGAGTGAAAATTAAGGACTTAGAAATGATTGCAGAAGTAGCTTTGTTATAAAAATGCTGGTGTCCTAGACCTAGCATCAATCTTATACAAATATAATTGCAAAAAGAGAAAAGGCATGGAAAACTGAGACTCAGAATCAGTCTACATTTAATTGGGGGAGACCAGTTTCCATACCCTGTTCAGAAAGCAGCCTGTCCAGATGGGTTGGAAGCATGTGTTACTTTAGGGACAACCTAATATACTTGGAGTCTATGGAAAAACTTCAAATAAAGTTTATATGTCAGAAGATGACATTTCCCTTCACATAATCAACTTCTACCTGCTCTCACTTTTTCTAGATCAGTAAATGTGATCAGGTATCAGCATGGCAATTCACATTTCTACACCACTTTAGGAGTAAAGGGATTATTCTCCAGAATACCTTTTGGAAATGGTTAATATGAAACAGAAGAACATTTCTGGAACTAGATATGCTTAGTACTGGATGAAGAGAAAAAGAACAACAGTTTGGATAAGAGAGATTTTATTTACATGGAGAAATGGGAATAATTTATGATTCCAGATTTAACATCTCAGCAGGAATAGCTGAAGCCAAATTAATTTGTTGAAATCACTGTGTTTTCCAGAATGGGCAACAAAGGTTGCATGAGTCAGGAGTTCCTGACTATGATAATAGGCCATATTTTTTCTAGGATATCAGGCAAATAAAAATATCTATTACTCAAAATGTATAAAGTTTTTAAAATTTTTTCATTCTGTTCTAAGCTGATAGGTTAGAATAGTTTTATATGTTTTTCTACATTAAAAAGATTCATAAATAATTTATATAATATAATAAAAATCTTTTTGTGGATATTTGGAATCTTTCTCTAATGTATCATTAGATCAAGCAATGAGTAATCTATATTTGTGCAATTATAAACAATGTTTTAGAGATTTGAGTTAATAAAATAATTGTTAAGATATGAGAAGTGTTTCAGTTATACGTAGAAAGCAGAAATAAGATTTTTAAATTTAGCTTTTTCTTTCTTTATTCTTATATATATATAAATATACCAAATCCATTAGCCTATTTGTTAAGTAACTATATAAAAACCACTTAGTATTAATTCATTCATTCATGCATTCAACTAACATATTCCAGCATCTATTTGATGACAGGTACTTTAATGAATATAACACTTAGAGTAAATAATAAAACAAGCAAGGATTGCTGTCACAGTGAGGTATGTGTCACATTCAATTAAATGAGACATACTTATACAGCATCAGAGGTTCAAATTTGAGCACCATAGTCACATTTAGTGCCTTCATGGTATTTTCTCTCTTCTGGGAAACCAAACTAAGCAGTCAATTGCAACAGGGTGATACATGTTAAACTATCCAGAAATAAAAATAAAAATAAAAATAAAAATAAATGGGTTACAACGTATACTGGTACCCAGCAACCAGGAAAGATAATTTGGAATGAGGATGGGAATAATCTGCAAACCAAATACAGATCAGTGTGATTTACCTTGATTTCTATTAGCAGAGGTTCTTACATTTTTTTGAACTTTGATTTTCCTATCAGGTCAAACAAAGATGCAGTATATGAAGAAATCATCTTTAAGAGTTGCATATTTTAATAATCTTATACACAACAATATTCTTTTGAAATTAAATGTTCACTATATAAGACATTTGTCTACTTTGAAGTATTTAATTCACAGTATCAAATGTGAATTTTCGAGTCTTTTGTGAAGGAGTTTTGATGTTGGAAAGAAGGCCCCAGGGGAAGAGAAGCAAGCCGTTCACCTGATCATCTGCAGCTGACCTCGTGGAGGAAACAGGAGCTAAGCCCGGAGAGAAATGCAGCCCCGGGAAGAGAGGAACCCCAGAAGCCTGAACCCTGGCAAATGCTGGCAGCTGTCTTGCTCTAACATATAGCAATGGACTGTGAGGCGGCCAAGATGGTGTTAGTGTAGGAGGGCGCACACTGCAAGCTCCCAGAGCAAGGCGGATTGGGGACTGGGTCCTGCCCGGGGGTCTGTGCTGTGCACACGTGGAATGAGAGGCTTGGAACATCTATCTGCACGGATCGACAACGTGGACCGAACGGTGGAGATTCATGAGTTTTGAGGCTGCCGGTGGAGGTTGGCACAGGCGGCTGAGCCCCGCAGTTAGGGGAAAAAAAATAAAACAGCCATTTTGAGCCGCGGGCAGGGCGAAAAAGTTTTATTTTCTGGGGATCTGGCTGCCTGGTTCCCCTAGGACCTTGTGAGAACAGAGAAAACGAGCTAAATCAGCAGCCAGTGAACCGGAGGGGGGATTTTGGTCGGGGAACGCAGCTGATTTCCCTAGCCACCCAGGGATAAGACCCGGGCCGCTGCGGAGCCAGGAGGAAGGGACACTTCCCAAAAAAGGGAGGGTTCGATTGGAAGACAAAGAAGGGTATTTTATATTTTTAGACATTGATCTGACTGCCTGCACCGCCCCATAGCTTTGGGGAGCAGATAAGCCGACCTGAAGCAGCATTAGGCTGAGAGCAGATGTGAATCTGCACTCAAACTGATTTACTGAGCAGCCAGATGATGCTGGAGCTCAGCGCCAGAAGGGGCAGAATCCACCATCTTTAGCACTCCTCACTGACTAACATCAGAGCTTCAGCCAACCTGGGGAGTTCGGAAAGTGGGACGTGCTTGATTAATTACCACGGGCCCAGCTAGGGTCCCTTCTGTAAGGGGTTGGTGTAGAGGAGGAATTATTTTGGGTCATGAATATGGCTAAAAAAAAAAAAAAAAAAAAAAAAGTGAGGTCACCTCAACAAATGAAAAATAAATTCTTTTTAATTTAGTTTAATAGCTAAAAGCTGCTTCAGGACCTGCATATAGAACCCTGTGGGGAAATTCATTGATAAACACAAGTAGGCAGGAAGGATCCACGTGGACCCTAGGGGAATCATTGACCCCCCTTAGCTCTGTTTGACTGCTTGCCTGTGTGGATCTTTGGTTTCTCTCTGTTACTTTCTGGTCTATTGCTATTATTCCCGTTTTCCTCCCCCCTTCCTTTTTCCTTCTATTTTTTTTTTTTAATAGGTGCTGTCAGCTGGTTGCCTCTTTGCTGGGCTTCTTATTCAGTAATTTCCCACTCGCTGTATATATTGATTCTGTATTACAAACTATCGCTTATCCTTCCTGCATCTTTCTGCCTTCTGTTTTCTGTTGTGGCTCTTAGAGACAACATTTTTTCATAGGCCCAAAACTTAAGGGTGTCAATTTCTATCCCATCTATTTTGTTTTCTTCTACTTTTTTCTTTTTTTTTTATTAGTATTAACTTTTTCCTTTCAGACTTTTCTCTACTATTTCTCTCCCTCCTCATAATTCTAGCCTTCTAAATCACTATATATATATATTCCTCCATTTGTTTTCCCAGTCCATTGTAGGAACTCCATATTTTTTCCTAGTATCTACACTGCCTACACAAGTTAAATATTCATCTCATTAAGTCTCATTTTCCCCTCTTCTAACTTTTATCAATATTTCTATTATCCTTCTGCCTTCCTTACATCTTTTGATTCCTCTAGCCATAACCTTTTGCCATCAAGGGAACATAGAAAGAAGCAAGGAAATAAAATAAGAAGAAAAACTGCCAAAGAGAAAACTTAATTCACACGCAGAACCAACAGCTAAATAAAATTCTAGAGCATAGAGAAAAGCTAAACAACTGAACAAACCCATCAAGATAATATGATGACCAGAGGGCAACAGTAAAATACAAATGACTCTGAGAAACTGGAAAACATTGACCAGTCCAGTGCACAAAATAAAAACCAGGAAGCAATGCAGTACATCGAACAACTAATCAAAGTTATCCAAACAAATAGCATGGACCAACTTAAAGAACTGAACGAAGAGATGAAGGATATAAAGAAGACACTGGGAGAACATACTGAAGAAATACCTAACACACCTAAAAAGGTAATGGATATGATGGGGAGCAAAGACACAAGTCAAGAAATGAAAAAGACGCTGGACACACATGGCAGCAGAATTGAACAGGCAGAGGAAAGAATTAGTGATATGGAAGACAATACAGTTGAAATCAAAGAGATTGTAGAAAAGATAGGCACAAAGAAAGAAAAAAATCCAGAATGGTCACAGGGAATTAACCGATAAAGAAACACGCACAGAGATACGCATTATGGGCATCCCAGAAGGAGAAGAGAAGGGACAGGGGACAAAAGGAGTGTTGAAGGAAGTTATGGCTGAAAACTTCCCAACTCTATTGAGAGAGATGGATGTGCAGATCCAGGAAGCACAGCGCACCCCAAATAGTATAAATCCCAACAGGCCAACTCCAAGACATATACTTGTCAAATTGTCCAATGCTCAAGACAAAGAGAAAATACTCAAGGCAGTAAGAGAAAAGAGAACCACCACATACAAGGGAAGCACAATAAGATTAAGTGCTGATTTCTCAGCTGAAACCATGGAGGCAAGAAGACAGTGGTATGACATAGTCAAAACACTAAAAGAAAAAACTTCCAGCCACGAATCCTCTATCCAGCAAAATTGGCATTCAAAAATGATGGAGAGTTCAAAATATTCACAGATAAACAGTAATTAAGCGAGTATGTCAAGAAGAAACCAGCACTTCAAGAAATACTAAAGGAATCTCTACAACTTGAAAGTAAAAAACAAAGGAGAGAGAGTTGGAGGAGAGTTTAAACACAACTGAAAACTCAAAAAGAGAAACAAAACAATATATGACATACTTTAACCGAAAGAAAAAATGACTGAAGTAAGAAATTCGTTACGAGTAATAACACTGAATGTTAATGGATTAAATTCACCAATCAAAAGACACAGATTGGTAGAATGGATAAGAAAATATGATCCATCTATATGCTGTCAACAAGAAACCCACCTTCGGCCCAGGGATTCAAGGAGGCTGAAAGTGAATGGCTGGAAAACCATTTTACAAGCTAACAATAGCCAAAAAAGGGCAGGAGTAGCTATTCTAATATCAGACAAAAAAGACTTTAAATGCAAAACTATTGTAAGAGACAAAGATGGACACTACATATTAGTAAAAGGAGTAATCTCTCAAGAGGAGAGTACAATCATCAACATTTACGCACCTAATCGAGGTGCGTCAAAATACGTGCGGCAAACTCTGGAAAAACTTAGAGGAGAAATAAATTCCTCTAAAATTATAGCAGGGGATTTCAACACACCACTATCATGATTAGACAGAACATCTAGGCAGAGAATTAATAAAGAAACTAAGGCACTCAACAATACATTAGAAGATTTGGACTTAATAGACATATACAGAACACTACACCCAAATACAGCGGGATTTACATTCTTCTCCAGTGCACATGGAACATACTCCAAAATAGACCACATGCTAGGCCACAAAATAACAGTCAATGAATTCAGAAAGATTGAGTTTATACAAAGTAATTTCTCTGATCACAACGGAATGAAGTTGGAAATCAATAAGGGCCAGAGAAAAGGTTAGGGACAAGGATATGGAAGGTAAAAAACACAATCTTAGACAAACAGTGGGACAAAGAGGAAATTTCAAAAGAAATCAGTAACTACCTTGAAACTAATGAAAACAACAACACAACATATCAAAACCTATGGGATACAGTGAAAGCAGTCCTGAGAGGGAAGTTAATAGCCATAAATTCATATATTAAAAAAGAAGAAAGAGCTAAAATTGAAGACCTAACTGCACACTTGGGGGAATTGGAAAATCAACAACAAACTAAACCTAAAGGAAGTAGAAAACAGGAAATAACAAAGATTAGAACAGAACTAAATGAAATAGAGGATAAGAAAGCACTGGAAACAATAAACAAAACCAAAAGATGGTTCTTCGAGAATACCAACAAAATTGACAAACCCTTAGCCAGACTAACAAAGAAAAAGAGAGAACAGATGCAAATACATAAAATAAGGAATGAGCAGGGTGATATCAGTACTGACCCCACAGAAATAAATAGTATCATAAGAGGATACTTTGAAAAATTATATGCCAACAAGAATGACAATTTAGAGGAAATGGACAAGTTTCTAGAAACCCACAAACAGCCGACATTGATGAAAGAAGAAATAGATGAACTCAACAGCCCAATTACAAGTAAAGAGATAGACTCAGTCATTAAAAACCTCCCAACTAAGAAGAGTCCAGGACCAGATGGCTTCACAGCTGAATTCTACCAAACATTCCGGAAAGAGCTAACACCAATTCTACTTAAGCTCTTCCAAAAAATAGAAGTAGAAGGAATA
>JAKSZT010001178.1:6620397-6642685 GCA_026826555.1 Tolypeutes matacus | reverse complement strand
TAAACATCATCAAGATGTCTATCCTACCCAAACTAATCTACAGATTTAATGCAATCCCAATAAAAGTCAACACTATATTTTTTAAGGAACTGGAAAAACTAACCACAAAATATATTTGGAGAGGTAAGAGGCCCCGAATTGCCAAAGATATATTGAAAAAGAAAAATGAAGTTGGAGGTATCACATTACCTGACTTTAAAACATACTACAAAGCTACAATGATCAAAACTGCGTGGTATTGGCACAAGGAGAGACATACTGACCAATGGAACCGGATTGAGAGTTCTGATATAGATCCTCGCATATACAGTCATCTGATATTTGACAAGTCCACGAAGCCCACTCAGTTGGGATAGAGTGACCTCTTTAACAAGTGGTGCTTGGAGAACTGGATATCCATATCCAAAAGAATGAGAGAAGAATACCATCTCACACCTTATACAAAAATCAACTCAAGATGGATCAAAGATCTAAATATAAGAGCCAAAACCATAACAACCTTGGAAGATAATGTAGGGAAGCATCTACAGGACCTTGTAAAAGGAAATGGTTTCATGAACTTCACAGCCAAAGCACGAGCAGCAAGAGAAAAAATTGATAAATGTGATCTCCTCAAAATTAAAAACTTCTGCACCTCTAAGGATGTTATTAAGAAAATAAAAAGGCAGCCTACCCAATGGGAAAAAATATTTGGCAACCATATATCTGATTGGAGCCTAATATCCTGCATATATAAAGAAATCCTTCACCTCGAAAATAAAAGGACAAACAACCCATATAAAAAATGGGCAAGTGACCTGAAAAGACACTTCTCCAAGGAAGAAATACAAATGGCTAAAAAGCACATGAAAAAATGCTCAACATCACTTGCTATCAGGGAAATGGAAATCAAAACTACAATGAGATACCATCTTACACCCATCAGGATGGCAGCTATTAAAAAAACAGGAGACACTAAATGTAGGAGAGGATGTGGAGGAATAGGAACCCTCATCCACTGCTGGTGGGACTGCGGCATGGTCCAGCTACTGTGGAGGACAGTTTGGCGGTTCCTCAGAAAACTAGCAATAGATCTTCCGTATGATCCTGCAATTCCACTGCTGGGTATATACCCAGAAGAACTGAAAACAAAAATACAAACAGATATATGCACACCAATGTTCATAGCGGCATTGTTCACCATTGCCAAAAGTTGGAATCAGCGCCGGTGCCCATCAACAGATGAATGGATAAGCAAAATATGGTACATACATACAATGGAATGTTACTCAGCTGTAAGAAGGAACAAAGTGCTAACACATGGAATAACGTGGATGAATCTTGAAGACCTTCTGTTGAGTGAAGCAAGGCAGGCACTGAAGGATGAACAGTATATGACCTCACTGATCTGAACTGAGGAAAGTGAGCAGTCTCTGAGAACCATTGTCAGAAAGATAGGTTAACAAAGGAGAGTAAGAGAAGAGCAGGCTTTGAGTCATCACCCATATGGACATAATCTATGGTAAAGTGATAGAGTGTGGTTGCATGTTGGGGGATGGGGCAGATGAGTGGTGGTGTTCCTGGGTTTGGTGGTGCAGCACTGGGGGGTGGGTGGATTAGGAAGGGCTGGTTCAAATCGCCAGGGCATGTAACTGTGAATCTTGACATTCCATGGGTTGGGAGAGGGGGGTATCGTGGGCCCTGGGGGGCTGGGGAAAATGGAAGAGTCAAGATCTAATGGGTTGTTTGATGTTCATGGGGAAGGTTTTTCATTACCTTACAGTAATGGACACAGGAAATGGTAAATATCATCAAAATTATTAAACTGTATCATCTAAAATGTAAACTATACTGTAAATCACTGACAATATTTAGTTGCTATATTTTGCTATCTGCATAACAGTTATAACAATGCTAACAACCAAAAAAAAGGTGGGCGGAGTTAATATGGGGTGGGGAAGCGGGGGTGGTTTGGTATCTAGGAGTCTCCGGCACTCCGTGTTTGACTTTACTGTGACCTAAAACTTCTTTGAAAATTAACTGAAAAATTGGGAGACAATGGGGATTGAGAGGAGGAAGGTGTCATGGCACATCAGACATCCGATAACACAGTGATAAAGGGAAGGAAAAAAGGGAAAAAAGAAAAGAGAAAGGAAAAAAAAATTTATATATATATATATATATATATATTTTAAAGGCATTTCCTTTGATTTTTTGCCCATTTTTTGAATGTCCCAATCCACTAATTATATTTTATTTTGTTTTCTTCTTTGTTTGATTATTTGTTTTTTTCCTTCTCTCTTTTTTTTTTTCCCCTGAGTTTCCTTATGTTTGTCTCTTGCATGTACGCTTATCACACTTGTTCCTTTTTCCTAGTAAGTGTATTTGATTATTTTATGGACTAAATTTTCATGGAGGATTTGGATCACAGAAGGGTTACAATGGGTACTGCGGGGTATTATTGGGTGCGGGGTGTCTGGGGCGTGTTTCGTGGGGATTGGTTCATCCGAATATACATGAAAGATATACAAAATCATTCAAAGGATCAGGGGATGGGTCATGGTCACGATGGGTGGATAATCACACAATAAATGAGGGAATCTGAATTCCTAGCCTGGAGAGCTCTGCCACAACTCCAAGGGAGCAACAATAGTCCTCTGAGTGTAGGGACAGTGCCTGTCAAAATAGGATGACCCACTGATGTTTTTTTTGTTTTGTTTTGTTTTGTTTTGTTTTGTTTTATTGATGGTGAGTCTTTCCTCTTGTAAATGAGACTTAGCCTGCAGTTGTGGGGTGCCTAAGGGTTGTCACCTGAGAACCTCCTTGTTGCTCAAATGTGGCCTCTCTCTAAGCCAAACTCAGCATGTGATTGCATTACCTTCCCCCCAATGTGGGACATGACTCCTGGGGATAAGCCTCCCTGGCAACGAGGGATTAATACCAAGTGCCTACTGGCAGCTTTGCACAATGGCAGTATTGTAGCCAATGAGGTTTATCCGAGGCATGATTATTGCTAATTGCAAACTATTCCAGAGTACCAACTGGCAACACAACTGGAAAAAGACCTTGAATAAAAGGGGGAAATGGTAAAGACAAATGAGTTCAAGTGGCTAAGAGACTTCAAAGAGAGTCAGGAGGTCCTCCCAGAGGTAACTCTTACGCACACCTCAGTAGGAGCTCATAGAACATCTAAGTGCCTATCACCCCACTCAGTGGGGTTCCTGAGAGCTCCGGAGACACCCTGGTCCTATATAAAGGGGGGTAGCCCCAGAGACTGATGCCTTATCAGTGGGTTCTATTTTGGAATCTGTGCTCCTGAGAGTGATAGAATTAGACTCAAATAAGTCCTCCCTTGACATGGTTCACCAGTGCCTTCTATTCAAATCTATATGCGATGCTGGAGTTTTTAGGTATACTTCCAGAGACTGGAGCCTCCCGCCTACCTATGTGCCAGGTGTGCATGAAATCTAGGTGGAGCTGCAACTCCTACCCTACAGCTCAATGGACTCATCCAAGTCACCTGGTGAGGAGTCAACTATGGGAAATGGCCATCCCAGGGAATGGAGAGGGCCTGCATCTGCAGGCAGGATCATCCCACCCACCATATCCATGGGATATAAGCCCTCTCTCACTTGGAGTTGAAGTGGACATCACCATCCCAGTCCCCTCAGGATTGGGGGAAGAACTATGGACTAGAGTGGACTTGGTGGTATTCTCTTGTTCATATATGGTGATTCTAGCAATGCAAGAAATTATAACAATGAGGTGGAGCCAGTGGCCACTTGACACTTTTGGCGTAGGGAGGGGACGAGTAGTTGAAATACAGTGGCTTCTTTGGGAGTTGGACGTTGTCCTGAGTACTGTTGTGGCAACGGATGTAGGCCCTTTTAAATCAGCACACACCACTCAGAACTGAGTGGGAGAGAGTGTGGTCTACAGTGTGAACTGTGGTCTATGTTTGGTGGCAAGGCTCCAGGATGTGTAAGTTCATTGAAGTTGGTGGGCCACACTGTGGGAGATGTTTGTGTGGGATATGGTGGGAGGTGTGGGAGGTGGGCAATATGGGAATCCCAGTGGGGTCCGTGTAATATTTTGGGTAATCTAAGCACCTCTTTAAATATATGTATATATCTATATAAATAACATTTTTGTAAGCAAATACACATATATGCATATATATTTATATATCATTTTGCAAATGTTTGTATGTATTGTAAGAATTTTGATTTTTACCCATAATAAAAAAAAAAAAATTTTTCCACATTAAAAAAAAAAAATGTGAATTTTCCTACTTGTTCAACTTCATAATTTTCTTGCATTAATTTTATCTCCTATAGCTAATTAAGATGATTGATATAATTAAATTGATTTAAAAGTTCAAATTACAAGACAATAAATTATGATATTGACAGGTGTTGGCAAAGTCAAATATAAATGACAGATTTTATTACTACTTTTTTTACAGATGTTGCATGAGGTAGTAAAATACTAGTAAAATATTAGTTAACAGTTAAATGTTAGAAATTTTAGTTAAACATTTAGTACATCTTTGAAGATAATTGTGGAAATAAGACCTTAAGTTTTTGGATTTAGAGTTTGTTGTTCTTTCTAACTCAAAATATTAATTTTTATTATTTCTCTCATAGTTGTTATTATATATTTATTGCCCAATCATAAAAGTTAGCAGGAACAAATATGGATTTCTGATATGCATGGTATGCATTTAATGATCCAGGCAGGAGATATAAGGTTGGATCATAATCTGAGTTTGCTTTGTGGTTGCTTCAATAACCTTTCAGAATCCTCTCACACAAGCTCATTATTTTAATGAATCAGAACCAAATGTGTCAATATGGTGAAAAGTTGTGAAGGAATATAATCAGGTTGTTTTCCTATAATCATGCTGAAGGAATGGAAATATTCCTGGATTTGGTATAGAATGTAAAGTTAGTTTTGGACGAAGGGGTATTAATAGAAAGAGATTTTCCTGTGATCTAATAAATGGGTAGGTTTAAAGTAAGCAACTGTGGGTATTTTTTGGGTACTAGCAGTGTGCTTGTCACTTAAAGGAAAGGCAGAGTCTAAATTCACAAGTTCACAGAGTAAAGCCCTCTGTGGGACCTAAGTGAAAGGAAGAGGATATTGAACAAGGGGAAATCACTATAATAGGGAGGATAAGAAGAAAAGAAATGGGATCAAAGTCTTTGGTGGTAAAGAATATTGTTTGCTCTCTGCTTACATGCAGTTGGTGTACTTCAGAATATTGATGGATGACCAAGTACATGGATTCAGAGTCTTGTTTATAGCTGCATGGTTTAAGTTGTGCCAATGGTTTGGGGGGTGTCCATGGCTGGAATATCAGCTATAGATTTCTTCCTTTTTCTGAAAGTCTCAGAATGTTTGGGACCAAAGGAATGGAGGATGTAGCCTTGTCTATAGAACAATTTATAAGGGCTTGGCCTGGAAAGGAGCTATCTGCTTCATTTGCCTTGTAGAAAAGATGCCCAAAACTGTAAGTTGCTGTCATCATATCTGTAAATTACTGGAACTTGGAAAGAGAGTGAAGTTTGAATCCATCATTGCTACTTCACTGGAGGTTTCTAGTCAACCAATGTTCTGTTGGGAATAAATTATAAAAGCAATTGTAATTAAAAGAAATTTAAATATTTCCTAAATTGGAAAAGTGAAGAAAAATAGTTGACACAACTTCCTTAAAGATTATATTAAATGAAAAATAAAATCAACCTCTGCACATGTGTTTCGATTAACATTCAAAACTTTTCAAGCTAGGTAGTATTATTTATAGTGATTGTACTAGGAGCAGGATGCCATAGTCATTACCATTTCATTTTTATCACCATCTTTGCCATCTACATTTATTGAACACTTATTATATATGAGATATTCTTCTAATTGTGAAAATAACTTTAACCTCATGAAAACCATCTAAGATAAGTGGTACTTTTACTGATTTATGATAAATATTTTTATAAAAATCCAAGAGGAATTTAAAAATATATATCTGTACAATATAAAGCATTATATATAAAAGGTAATTACTAACAATTATTGAAAGTTTGGTAAATATTTTGATTCTATGAAAATTATGATCCTGCCATCAGAGGCTTGTAATTCAAAGTTTAAAAAGGACACATGTAAAAACTAACGATTAAGGAAATGCAAATCAAAACTAAAATGAGATATCATTAGACACCTATTAGACTCACCATTATTAAAAAGTCAGAAAACTGTAAGTGTTGGAGAGGATGTAGAGAGATAGGAGCACATATTCACTGTTGTTGGGAATGTAGAATGGTACAGCCACTGTGGAGGACTTTTGGGCAGTTCCTAATGAAGTTGAATCTAGACTTGCCATGTGACCCGGCAATCCATTACCAGGTATATACCCAGAAGAACTGGGAGCAGAAAAATGAACAGACATCTGCACACCAATGTTCATAGTGACATTTTTCAAGGTTGCCAAAAATTAAAAACAATCCAGATGTCCATCAGCTGATGAATGTACAAACAGATTGTGGTGTATGCACATGATGGAATATTATGCAGCAAAAAGAAATGAAGTCATGAAGCATATGACAACATAGATGTACATGGAGGACATTATGTTGAATGAAGCAAGCCAGACACAAAAGGACAGATACTATATGATTCACCATTTTGAACTAAACCTACTGCGTAAACTCATGAAGTTAATAATTACAATATAGGTCAACAGAGAATAGAAGGAGGGTAGAGCATAGAAAGATGAAAGATAATCTGTGCAGAATTGGTAAAAAGGTTGTTTGTAAATATTTGGAAATGAATAGAAATGGCTAAATCATAAGGTGTTTGTAAATAGCAGTGCTATTGGATGGTTATGACAGTGATTGAAAAGGAAAGTCTAAAGTCTTATATATTACTAGCAGGAAAGCTAAAAACTGTAACAGAGGACTGTGTAAGATAGTAAAGCCTCATGTAAAACACAAGTATGGGTGACAGTGCAGATGTATATATATAACACTGTTCTTACAAAATATAAATACAAATATACTAGAGAGAAGGAAAAAGAATGGCAGTTATGTACTTCAGGTGAGGCACAGAGAGATTGAGAGGTGGTGAGTTTTGTTTTTTTATTTATTATTATTATTGGAATAAAGAATGTGCTTTGGAGTAATTGGGGTGATAAATGCACAAACGTGATTACACCAAATACCATTGATTGTACTCTTTGGATGTACGGATACTTTATTAATATGTATTAATAAAATTGAAAAAAAATGCTTAAGAAAAATATGAATGCACAAATAAATTGGAGGTATGGAAATGAAATAGGAGCTATGTATGGGAAGGGAAGTGTAAAGAAAATGAAAGGTGAATATTAAGGGGTGCAGTTTTTTGTCTGTTCTTATTGTTGTTGTTGTTCATTATTATTAATATTGGAGTAATGAAAATAATATAATAAGGATTGAATTGATGAATGCACAACTATATGATTACACCAAATACTTTTGATTGTACACTTTGGATAGATTGTATGCTTTATTAATCCATTTCAGTAAAACTGATTTAAAAAGGGCAAATTAATATGTATTAAAGAAAAATATCTTTTTGTATATAAAAATGTTTTGAAGCATGACAATAACAACTAATTTAATCCCAGTCTTTTTAAATTTTTTTTGGTAATATATTTTTTATTTTTTTAAAGGATACTGAAATTACTCAAATGTCACATAAAAATATAAAGGATTCCCATATGCCCCACTCCCCATACCTCCCACATTTTCCCACATCAACAACACCATCACTGAATCCTCAGGATTGGGGAATGAACTAAGGACTAAAGTAGATTTACTGGTATTCTACTATAGACTTATTGTGCTTCTAGCAATAGAAGAAATTATATCACTGATGTGGAGGCAGTGGCCACTGGAGGTTCTGAGGCCAGGGAGAAGGAAAACATGTATAATACAGGGGCATTTTGGGGACTTGGGAATTGTCCTGAATGACATTGCAATGACAAATGCAGGCCATTATATATCCAGTCTTTTATTCATGAGTTTTTCTGAAATGAAATCAGCAATAATCCTTTATATATAGCACAAAATTTTTATATTTTTAATTTAAGTTTTAAGTATAATTATGCCCATTATTAATGTTCTTCAAGTATTTTAATGAGCTTAGTTCCTGTTGGGCAGATGGATGGTGCTATCTTGCTTGCAGTTGCAGACACTCTCTTCCTTGGGATGGGCATTGTCCATCATCATCTCCTTGTTAGTTGTCATGGGTGAATCCAATGAACTAGAGAGTAGGTGTTGCAACTCTGTTGAAATTCAGTGCTTAACAGGCAATGGATGTACCAAAGATTTAAGTCTCTGGGACATAATATTTATCAAATATAGTGCTAATTATAGGTTCAAATAAAAGAGACAGATGAGCCATGTGTAGAGAACTTATAAATGAGTCTAACTCTTTTACACATCGGAGCATAAATTCCAAAGTAAGGCCCACTGATAGGGTGCTAATTTCCTGAGCTTTCTGCCCTGCTTTTAGTTTCCAGATTTCTCTAGAGGTCTCAGGAGCCCTGGTATTTGAGGCACTGTTTACTGTGGCTGTCAATGAGATCCTCCTGAGGTTTGCATAAGTATAACTTTGGAATGACCTCCCAACTCACTTTGAAATCTCTTAGCCATAAAAACTCATTTGTATTTACCATTTCCCCTTTTTGTCAAGGTCTTTTCCCAGATGCTTTGTTAGTTGGCAGTTGATAATAATCCCTCCATGCCCTGGAGTCTCATCCTGGGGAGTCATGTCCCATGCAACATTTAAGCAATGATGAGGATTTCAGGTGGTAACTCTTAGGCAGTATATAATATTAGGCTAAGACTCAATTTCACAAGAAAAGCTTCACAAGTATTATCAGTGTCAATGGCCTGGCATAATGGTATGTCTTTGTTCACAAGACATTGCCCTTGCACTCAGGGAATTCTTGCTGTCCTGTTAGAGAATGTTGATATTCAATATGTAAATATATAATTTTAAAATGTAAAATAAGAAGGGCAACTAAGATTATGGGAACTTTGTATGAGTAAGCTATTGAAGTTGAATTGGTATGAAATCACTTGTGAATATTAATGATTTAGGATATTAAATTTAAGCTCCATGGTAATGATGAGGATATATATATATATATCTTTGTTTTCATATATATATGAAAACTAGATGAAGAAGCATATAAGAAGAGACACAATATGGTACAAAACCAAACATAAAGTAACTATATGATTAAGTACTAATGGAAGAATTAAAGTACAAATATGGTTTAAGATTAACAAAAACCACATAGCAAAATATTAGAAGAATCTTGTGTTATCTATAGTCACTTTATATATACATAGATTAAACTCTCAAATAAAAAGATAGAGATTGGCAGAATGGATGAAAAATAATGAAATATTTGCTGTTTACAAAAGACTTGAATTAAATTAAAAGCCACAAGTTGATTGGAAGTAAAAGGTGGAATAGAAAATGACAAGGAAATAGTAATCAAAAGAGAGCTGAAGTACCTATAATAATATATAAAATAAACTATAAGTCAAAAACTGATTAAAGGGACAGAGAAGGCCACTATATAGTGATAAAATGGTCAATTCAAGAAGAAGACATAACAATTAATAATTATAAATATATATTCCCCTATCCAGAGAATCCATGAAAAAAACTTGAAGAGAATATTGACACATTTGAAAGGAGGAACAGACAGTTCTATATTAATAATAAGAGACTTCAATATTTCAAATTCAATAATAGATAGAACATCTACAGAGAAGTTCAATATGGAGTTAGAAGACTTAAATGAAACTATAAGCCAACTAGACCTGAGAGACAAATATAGAGAATCCCACACAAAAACAGCAGAATACACATTCTTCTCTAGTGAACCTGGGCCTTTCTCCAGGTTAGACCAAATGTTAGGTCTCAAAATAACTTTCAAATACATTAAAAATTACTGAAATCAAACAATGTATCACCTCCAACTGCAATAAAATGCAACTAGAAATCAATAACAAAGGGATACGTGGGAAATTTCCAAAAATGTGGAAATTAAATGACACACTCAATGAGTCAAATGAGAAACAAGGGAATTTATGAATTATCTTGAGGCAATGCAAATGGAAACACAACATACCAAAATCATGTCTGTAATTTTTCTGTAAACCTACAATTCCTCTAATAAAAAACAAATTCATGGAGGGAATTCCAATAAGGAGAAATTGGAAATTAAACAGGGATCATGGGTCCCAAACAATCCTGAAAACCAGGAGGGTAAACTCCATTAAAACTAAAGGCCTGTGAGTAATACATAGGTCTGTGTTTTTACCAATGGGTCTAATGGAGCAGCAGCCATATCCTTTACAACCACTTGTGCAGTGGCCATTTTCTCCCCAAACACTGGTTCATACTCTCTACCCAATGTAAGCATGGAAATGGCAACGAGGCCATACACAAACCCTGGGGCAAAGGCCCCACTCTCTGGCATTGTGGCCAAACTCTCAACAAAACTCAGGGCATAAGCCTCACCCTCTCTTAGCATTGGTGTGGTGTGCAGGCTCTCCACAAACCTTGAGACATAGTCTTCACACTCTCCATGGATTTGGGTAGTGGCCAGACTCTCTGAAAATTGGGGCAGGGGCCCCCCATATTTTGTACTGGTGAAGCAGCACTCTTCCTGAACAATAGGTTGCAAAGTACACCCTCTCCAAAAGCAGGGGTGGACTCACATTTTCTACACACACGGTGGGCCCACACTCTATTTTTTTTTGCCGCACTCCATCCTACTCCCACATTTTCCCATATTAACAACATCCTTCATTTATGTGGTACATTTGTTACAATTAATGGACACATATTGAAGCATTGCTGCAAACCATGGATTATTGTTTACATTATATTTTACACTCTGCACCACACAATTTTGTAAGTTTTGACAAAATATATAATGGTCTGCATCCATCACTGTAACATCATGGAGGATAATTCCAGTGTCCAGAAAATGCCTTCATATTATACCTATTGTTCCCTCTCCCTCTCCTCAGGACCTCTGGTAGCCACTGACTCCATATCAATGGTAAAATGTTCTTCCATTGCTAAAATAACAATAATTCTATAGTAGAATAATAATAACTCTACTTTAGTCCGTTGCCCATTCCCAAATCTTGAGAATTTTGGAATAGTGATGTCAACTCTACCTTTAATTGAGAGAAGGATGAAATCCCATGGGACAGATGGATAGAAATATTTCGCTTACAATTGCAGATTCTCTCTATTCCTCTGGATGGGTTTTGCCCATCATCATCACCTTGTTAGTTGTCTTGGGTAAGTCCAACAAACTGGAGAATAGGGGCTGCAACTCTTCTGAGATTCAGGGCCCAACTGGCACATGGATGAACCAAATATTTAAGTCTCTTGGCCATACACATATCAAGTCTAGTACTAATTATCAGTTCAAATAGAAGGGCCAGAAGAGCCATGTATAGGGAAACTACAAATGAGTCCAATTCTGTCACACTGTGGAGCATAAATTCCAAGATAAGACCCACTGGCAGGATGCCAAACTTCTGAGCTGTCTGCCCTATGTATAGTGTCTGGGTGTCTCTAGAGACCTTAGGAGCCCTGCTATTTGAGGCAATATTTTCTGTGGCAGTCAATGAAATCATAACCTCTGGAATGAACTCTGTACTCACTTTGAAATCTCTTAGCCCTAAGAACTAATTTGTATTTATCATTTCACCCTTAGCCTGAGGATCTCTTTACACACAAGACCTAGGCTTCCATTGTTATTCCATTGAAATCATTCTTCCTTCAATTTGCCCTTTACCTGTCCTTTTTATTCCAGGCTGGCAGTGGTACTGCTCATACAAATTAAACATGTACAAAATATTTTTTGTCAGATTTGCATGCAGTTCAGAGGGGACCAAACTATCAGACAATTGAAATTTCTACAGGTATTTCTGACATAAATACACTTCCAGTGCTGACTTCCACTGAAATGGCTGACTAGTTCCATGTTCAGTTAAAAATTCACATAGAGCCTTATTCTTTTGAGACTCATGTTTCATAAGTTCAGGGAGGTCCCTGATAGAGCTGCTTCTGGTGTCAGACTAATAAATCATACATTTTTTTTTTAATTCTTTTAACTTAGAGTTCAATTCTCAGCTTATCCCTTTCCTCCCACATTTTACTATAGACTGCAAGGATCTACCAGGCTTCATTTTCTATACTTAGCTTGGAAATCTCCTCAGCTAATTATCCAAGTTCATCACTTTCAAGTTCTTCTTTCTAGGTAACATGAGAAATCATTTTTTTCCAAGTTCATTGCTACTTTAAAACAAGGGTTGTCTTTGCCCCAGCATCCAATAACACATTCATCATTTATTAGTATTTCTAAGTATTCATTTGAAGTTCCTTTAGCATCCATATTTCTACCAACAGTCTCTTCAATGCAATCTAGGCTCTTTCTATGAAGCATCTCACAATTCTTTTAGCCTTGCCCAATTACTCAATTCCAAAGCAATTTCTGCATTTTTGTCTTGGTATTTGCAATAGTAGTATTCCACTCTAGCAAAAAATTCTCTTTTACTGTCTTAATGTGCTTAAGCCTGATGCCATGAATTGTCTTAAAATAGAAATTCATTTGATAATGGTTTTGAACATAATAGAAGTCCAAATCAAGGAAGGGCTCATTACATTGGAGCTTTCCTTGCAATGACTGGTATTCTGTATCTGGCTGCCAGTTATCCATGGTCCTTGACAACTCTGTGACAATGCACATGGCATTCTCTTCTAGACTCACTTCTCTTCCAGCTTCTGTTGATTTTCAGTTTATGACTGCTACCTCTGTGGCTTTTTGTCCATCTGAATTTCATTCTCCTTATAAAGGACTCCAGTAATAGGATTAAAGTCCATCCTGATTGAGTTGGGTGAAATCTTAACATAAGTAATCTCACCAAAATTTCCTGTTTACAAAGGGTTCAGACCAACAGGAATGGATTAAAATTAAGCATATGTTTTTCTGGGGTACATCAATACAAAACACCACAGCATGTCCAGTGGTGACAAAGAACCTCAGTTTTTATTTATCTGTGAATGTCTTAATATCTCCCTCATTTTTGAAAGGTAGTCTCATAGTAATAAGATGGTTCATTGACAAAAGTTTTCTTTCAGCAACTTAAATATTTATCACAGTGCTTTTTTGCCTCCAGGGTTTCTTATGAGAAATCAACAGTTAATCTTTCTCAGATCCTCTTGCTTTTCTTTTGCAGCTATCCTTATACTCCCGTTTTCATTGACATTTAACTGTTTGACTATTTCGTGCCTGGGAATAGTTCTTTTTGAGTTTATCTTGTTTGTGATTTGCTTGTCTCCTTGAATGTGCATATTAAAGTCTTTCACTAACTTTTTGCTCTTATTACTTTCAATACCTCTGCTATCACTTTCTCTTTTTTTCTGGCACCGCCATAATTGATATTTGGCATGCTCGATTATAACTCTCAGATCTCATAGGCTTTGTTCACATTTTTCATTACTTTTTCTTTCTGCTCCTCAGCCTCAATAATTTCACTTGTCTTCTATTTGAGTTTGTTCATCTTTATTCTGCCAGCTACAAGCTCTTGTTGAAACTCTAGAAAAGTTTTTATTTATTGTTTTTCTTCAATACCAGTATTTCTGTTTACTTCATTTGTAAAATGTTTATCTCTTTATTGAGATCCTCATATTGTTCATTCATTTTTCCTGATATCCTTTAGTACTTTCTCCATTATTTCCTATATCTCCTTGAGCATGAGCATCTTATGTTTAAAGTCTCTGCCTGATATGTCCAAAATCTATTCTTCTTCTTTGATCTTTTCTGGAATTTTATCTTGTTCATTTCAACCAGTCACCATTTTCTGTTTCTTTGTCTTATAATCCTCTGTTGAATAATTTACATTTTAAGATTTGAAAATGTATTCTCTGGAATTTAGTCCATGATCTGTCTATTCTTTTCATTTTTATCCAGATGATGATGTGACAGAGATTCCCTAGAGTGCTAAGACTTAAGTAAAAGAAACAAAGCGATAGAAACACCACCTTTCATAGTCTTAGCAAAGTAGCTACGCTTCAGCTTCTGTTCTACTTCAGAGTTTAGCTCTCTTGTCAAAGTCAGCAGAAGAGTATATGAAGTGCAGTTTCCACTTGTGTTCTCTGAACCTCTGAATTTCCATGGGCTTGTGATTTCATTTGAACATAGGAATTCCTTCAGTTACAGATATTTGAATGTCCCCTTAATCCCTATTAACTATACTTTCTCTCTATCCTGGGTGCTCTATTGTATGATTTAAAGTAGGTAATCCTTTGCCTCAGCCTGTTTTGACTTAATTGCTTTCCATAACATGCTTCTGTCTGCAGTGCAAGTACTGGGAGAACTCGCCAAAGAATAGTTTCCTGGTTGTTTGGTTCATTCTGGCATACTAGGCAGGCATCCCAAAATATACATAAGGATTACTCTGCCACCCCTGGAACAGGACGATGGATCCACAATGGGAGCACAGGAAGACTCTACACCATTCTGTGAGGGTTTGGGGAAGAGCCAGCAAGGCCTCATGAGTTTCTCCTACCATTTTATAAAGCTGTATTTGCCCAATTTGTTACCTGCCCAGTTACTATAATACATTTTTTTTTTAATTCTAAGGAAAATGACTTTGCAAGTTTTTGCTATTTGCTCAAAGAGTCTCTGGAGCAGCACACCCTAGAATATCTTATATTTACACCTTGGTCAACTGGAAACCCATATATATACCTTTTTATTTTTTTTAAAGAAGCTTTAGATTACATAAATGTTACTTTAAAAATGTAGGGGATTCCCATATGCCCCACTTACTACCCTTCCCATACTTTCCCACTTAACATCTTCCATTAGTGTGGTACATTTGTTATAATTGATGAACACACTTTGAAGCATTGCTACTAACCGTGGACTATAGATTAGATTACATTATAGTTTACACTCTGCCCCGCACTATTTTATAGGTTATGACAAAATGTATAATGGCCTGTATCCATCATTGCAATGTCATGCAGGACAATTCCAGGATCCTGAAAATGTCCCCATGTTGCACCTATTTTTCCCTCTCCCTGCCTTAAGAATTTTTGGTGGCCACTTCCTTTTTATCAATGATAGAAGTTCTTCAGTTGCTAGAATAATAAGTCTATAATAGAATAATAAGAAGTCTACTTTAGTCTACTGTTCATTCTCCAATCCTGAGGATTTTTGGGTGGTGATGCCCACTCTGTTTATAATTTAGATGGTGTTTAGATCCCATGGGGCAGATGGATGGAACTCTCTTGCTTGCAGTTGCAAACACTCTCTGTTCATTTCAGTGGTCATTGTTCCAATACATATGCCTTTTTGAAGCAACCTAATTCTGGGCATGCCATTCCTTCTAGATCAGATATTATTTATTTTGTAAAATTAAATAAGAAAAATAAATTCAATATGAGAATAACATTCAAGAGGAAAAGTGACCCAGCAGAGAGATATGGTGCTAGCAACAATATTTCCAAATGAGACAGAAAGAAAGTTAGAGTGGGAACAGAAATAAAGGAAGAAATATAAACTCTATGTTGTAGTGGTAATGATCATTACTTCCTAAGTCTCAGAAATTACTTCTAATTTGTACTGAAATCTTAAAAAGAACAAAATTCATGTTGCTACCAAGTATTCAGTAATGTATTAAGTGCATGGATGAATCTGGAGGGCATTATGTTGAGTGAAGCAAGCCAAACACAAAAGGACAAATACTTTATGAATGCTTTACTATGAACCAAATATTGTGTAACATATTATTTGGTTCAAAAAAAATTTATATGTATCCAGTATATTTAATTGAGAAATGTTATATTCATTCATCTGTGTTTACTTTTTAGTTTTTAATTGTTTATATTTACAATTATTAAATGTACAAAATAAAGGGAAAAAAAGCTTTAAAAATGTATTATGTACACACACACACACACACATATTCACAAAAGCCTGATCTTTTCCTAAGTTACAGAGGAACAAAATATTGGATGCATAATTTATTTAATTTAAGCAATTAGCTCATCTCAAAGATTATAATTTTGTTTAAACACCCAGATTCAAGTTTAAACCTTAAAAAAAAAAAATGCCTCCATTTGTACATGTGAAACTGTGTTGATCCAAAATGAAGAAAATTCTTTCTTACCATGATCTTACTAGATTGCTGAGAGGACTGTGATATCGTTATATGAGGAGAAACTTTCACCTAATTAATCCTTACAGAAAGTGACTTCTTTCCACTGTGTTTTCCCCTAAAGTACTCCCATGGCATCTGTATTCTTTCCTGTGGTTTCTACCAATATACTTCTTTGCAAAATTATTTAAGTAATTTACATGCATTTATTGTCAACAAGCTGTGAACAGTTATTTTTGGAATGGGGCAAAAAACTGTTCAACCAAAATTGAGAGCAAATCAATCACTTATTTTGCAAATTTATTTCCAAGCTTTAATCAAAATCATTTTTGTTTCACAAAGGTTTTTAACAGATACTCTAATTCAATAAATTAAACCAATTTATGATATTTCCTATATGAGACTGGATCCATAATAAACAATAAGAATTGCTAAAAAAAAAAAAAGACAAAGTTTTTGCTCTAGGGGAGTTTTCATTTAGAGGTTGTTAAACATGGACCACAGAATGAATATGGAGCAAGGTAGAATCCTGGAAGTCTTCTTTTAAAAACTAAATTCTAATCAGGGTTACCATTAATTTACATTTACCCATAGTTACTGGTTCACAAATAACTTACCTGATTCTGTTTAAAAATCATTTTGTGGATATATCATTAATTTTAAACAATAACTGGGAAAAATACATTAGATTTTCTGCATATATGTTGCTTCTAAATTAACTTTATTGCTATTACAATGTTATTAGTATTCTTTCATTGCTTTTTAGCATATCATGAAAAAAGTTCATTAGATTCACAGAAAAGTAATTTTCCTTAACTAAGGAAGTTAAAACTTAGTATTTTGGTAAATAAAATGAGTCCCAGATATTTACAAATTTGAGGCTGAATTACAATTACATTCATACAGGTCTTTGATTTCACACACAGGGCTGTCTCCTCTACAGACCATTGTGTCAGAATGTTTAGTTGTCCTTTTCTCAGACCATTAGCAGCTTAGGATAGCTCACTCTGATAGACTTAATACTCTTAATGAAATGGAGGACCTTTGAATAATATTACCTGAGGGGTTCTGGGATATCTTGGTCAGCCTGCCTCCATAAATACAGCATTTTTGCCTTTCACCAACCATTAATATCTTTCTTGTCTCTCTTGGGTCCAAATACAGGGGAAACCGGAAATTCCACTATATCATTATGAGGCAATGCCATATTAGTTACATATGCTCCTGGAACCTTAATTGTAATTTCAGCTAACATCAATGTGATTCATCTTTTTTTTTTTTTTTTTTTTTTTTTAATTCAGAGCAGCTTTATTAGTAAAAGTTCCAACCTGGCAAAAACCCAATTGTCCTCCAACAAATAAATGGATAAACAATTTGTGGCATATCGTATAACAAAATACTACTGTATAATAAAAAGGAATATATGATACAAAATATATGAATCTCAAAATAATTATATTGAATGCAAATAACCAAGGAACATACCATAATTCCACTTACATAGCATTCTTTTAAAATGCAAAATAATATTTAGTGACAGAAAGGGAATCAATAATTGCTCCAGGTTGGAAGAAGTGGTGGAGAAGTGGAGGAAGGGAGGGCTTATAAAGGAGCAAAAGGCAGCTCTTGTGATGGGTATGTTCTTTATCTTGATTTTGGTGGTTTCAATGTATATTAATATGTCAAAACTTTTGCAATTATACACTTTATATTTAAGCAGTATCAATTAATAATTATCCCTAAGTAAAGCTATTAAAACAAAAAACAAAAGAATAAAAGAGGATGGCAAGACAGGAGAGATGCCATCACATAAGAATATGATTCTTTATCACTGTTCCTCAAAATATATACGAATATCTGGAATCAACATTTGCTCTCAATTCAGAAAGCACTTGCTGAGGTTTCTAGATTCCTGTGAAGAGGCATTGGGTATAGAGCTTCCCCTCCAATCCAGATTCTGCCAGTGTTAAAATTTTGGACACTATAGGCAGTTTTAAAATTTATTGTATTGTAGTTTTTATAGCATAATACGATTACATGGTTCAAAATCCAACATATATAAAAAATATAAATTAAAAAGTTTATGTCCATCTATATACTCATCTACATTATATCTCCCAATAGGTAACTTTTATTAGATTCATATATACCCTGGCTGTGTTTCTTTAACAAAAATCTGGGAAATTGTTTAATAAAGAAATGAGAAGAAAATTTCTTATTTTCCCTCTTATATGAAATGTACCATACTAAACATACTGCCCTGCATCTTACTCTTTTTCACTTAACTCTATCTTAGAGACATTTCCTTATGAGGACATTTTTTTTTTAAGATGCAGAGACTCTCATCAGGCAGACATATTTCTTAAGCAATCTCCTGTAGATGGATTGTTTGATTGTTTTCAATTGTTCATTACATATCACATTGCAATCAATAATCTTGCACATACATTTCATAAATGTACCTACAGAATTAACTTCCAGAGATGGATTGAAGGTTGAAGAATAAACATATTTGTCATGTTGAGATTACAAAATTACCTTCCCTGGAAGTTGTACCATTTTTAACTCCCAACAGCAATATACAAGAAAAGATTTGTTTCCTCACAGCCTCACTAACAAAGTGTTTTGTCTAACATCTGAATTTCTGCATATCTGTAGGTAAAAAATGGCAACTCAATGTCCATTCAATTGATATTTTTCTTTTTAGGAATGAAGTTGGGCATCTTTTCATATGTCATTTGTATTTCTTTGTTATGTACTATTTATAAAATATCCTTTGTCAATTTTTCTTTTAGAATGTCAGCTTTTTCCTATCTGTAGTTACTCTTTCTACATTCGGGAAATTAACCCTTTGTTTAAATGGCATAAGTTGCAATTTTTTTTCAATTTGTCATTTATCCTTAAAAATATTTTTATTAGAACAGTCATTGGATTACAGAAAATCATGCAAAGTACAGAGTCCCATATAACCTGCCCCCATAACTTATCTCTATTATTAAAATTTTACATCATTAGTGATGTACTTCTATTACAATTTACAAAACAATATTATTATTATAACTCTAGTCCATAGTTTACATTAGGGTTTACTCTTGGTATGGTACAGTTTTATATATTTTTTAATTTTTATTCTAGTCACATATATATAATCTAAAATTTTCCATTTTAAACATTTTCCAGTATACAATTTAATGGTATGAAATTGCATTCACAATGCTGTACTGTTGTTTGTCTTTTGAAATTTTTATCATGTTTTTCCATTGTATCACTCTTTTGGAGCTATTACCTATCTTTAGCTGTATATCTTGGCTTTCTCTGGTATGGTAAATCCCAAACTTCTCCTGTATCTCCATCCTTCATTTTGCCAACAGAGTAATGATGTCCCTCAGTTGATTCGTTTTCACTGTCCAGAGGGCCAGGAGCACATTTCCTGTGATATTTAGGACATCTCCTCCAAAACAGAGCACATCCATCACATGGACACCAAGCAGGACGCCCTGGGCTGTGGTAAGCTCAAGTCCCAATGCACCTGGCTTCTTGAAGAACACCTATCAAAACTGCACAGCCACTTGATTGGTCCTAGTAAGATCACATGGATAAAGTCAGATAATCAAGGTACCTGGGTGATTCCAAACTTAAATTGAATCAATCTCAATTCATTGATAGATGTAAATATGAAACTCAGCATTTACCTTGACTGAGTTACTAAATGTGAGCCAACTCAGTTTGCCAGGTGTCTGAAGAAGGTCCCAATGCATAGAGAAAAAGTATAGACAGAAGATGACCAAATATTCATGGCACCAATTACATGTTCTTGGATTTTTATCAAGTCATGGGATTGAATTTTTAATGAGAGGCAATATTTTTCTTCATATAGAAATTATAATTTATTGGGAAAGACAACTAAATACATAAATTTTAAAGTAAAAAAAAATTTAAAAGGAAATCGATATAAGGTTTAATGTAGGTTATTTGGCTATCTTATATCTCTAAAATGATGAAATCCATAGTATAGTTATATATCAATTTAATTGGGGAAGGAAGGAAATCTTACTTTCTAACTGGATGATAATAAGGATGTCATGTAGTAACAGATGCTTGAATTGACATAAAAGAGTATTGCAAAGTTTAAAGGGCAAAATGTATGGAAAGTGTGAATCATAAATATATCTAAAATTAATAATAAAACAAATGATTTTAACAATAGTTGACACTAGGTTACAGTTAAAGATTGAAAAACTCAAGATTTATTCATTGATTACATTTCATTGTGTGTACATGTGTATGAGAGAGAGTGTGTGAGTGTGTGTGTGTGTATCTATATGTGCTTCCTATGGGAAAAGAGAATGGAACTTTTTCTTTTCTGTAAATCTGGTACATATCAACTCAACCAACAATGTACACAGATATAGTTCTTTATTATACTGCACTATTAGTTTGTCTTCACCTTACAAATAGTACGACCATGATATCAATTAATGGTCACTATCAAAATCAAGAGTTAATCTACTCTTTTGAATATTTATTCCTGAATCTTAAGGATAAGAAGCACATGAATCTTGTTTGACTATATGATTAAGATAGGTCATAATATGAAGACTTAGCATAGACATACTGCAATTTATTGCATCAATTCCTGGACTCATTCTCTACAAGATTGAAAATCTCTAGGTCTGGAATGATTCTCAAAGATTCCCTCACTTGCATTTCATCAAGTTCATGAAGTCCTGACCCTTAGCTAAGGTTTCCTTCAGTGCATCTTTCATAGTTTCATTCTGTTAACTGAAGATGAAGGGATTCAAGGGAGGTGTGTTGACACTGGAAGGGATAAAGATGATCTTGTTGAGATGCAAGCTGCTCTTCTATAAGGGACAGACACACACAAAGATGGAGATCCCATAGCTCATGGAGACCTTTGTGAAGTGAGAGGCACAGGTGGCAAAGGCTTTGCATTGTCCTTTGCATGAGAGTATCTTCAGAATGGTGGTGATTATGTAAGCATAGGAGACCACAGAGAGTGAGAAGGTGCTGATGAGCAGGACAAGGGAGTTGAGTAAATCTAATAGCTCAATCGCATGTATGTCAGCACAGACCAAGTGGAAGAGGGGGGCACTGTCACTAAAAAGTGATCACTTTCATCTCGACCACAGTATGGTAGCCCTGCCTTAAAGATGGTAGTTGGAGAATAAGGAAAAAAAATGCCTACCCAGGACAGACAGACACAAAATGAAGTGGCCATAATCATACAATTACATAGGATCATAAGACATGACAGTAGGAGGGAGGATGGGCAAGATGGCATTGGTGTAGGAGGGCACACACTGCAAGCTCCCAGAGCAAGGCGGATTGGGGACGGGGTCCTGCCCGGGGGTCTGTGATGTGCACACGTGCAGTGAGAGGCTTGGGACATCTATCTGCGTGAATCGGCGGCGTGGACCGAACGGTGGAGATTCGTGAGTTTTGAGGCTGCCGGTGGAGGATGGCACAGGCGGCTGAGCCCCGCGGTTAGGGAAAAAAAAAATAAAACGGCCATTTGGAGCCGCGGGCGGGGCAAAAAAGTTTTATTTTCTGGGGATCTGGCTGCCTGGCGCCACTTGGACCTTGTGTGAACAGAGCAAACGAGCTAGTCAGCACCCAGTGAACCGGAGGGGGGATTTTGGTCGGGGAACGCAGCTGATTTCCCTAGCCACCCAGGGATAAGACCCGGGCCGCTGCGGAGCCAGGAGGAAGGGACACTTCCCAAAAAAGGGAGAGTTCGGTTGGAAGATAGGGAAGGGTATTTTATATTTTTAGACATCGATCTGGCTGCCTGCACCACCCCATAGCTTTGGGGAGCAGATAAGCCAAACTGAAGCAGCACCAGGCTGAAAGCAGACGCGAATCTGCACTCAAACTGATTTACTGAGCAGCCCGGTGATGCTGGAGCTCAGAGCCAGAAGTGGCGGAATCCGCCATCTTTAGCACTCCTCACTGACTAACATCAGAGCTTCAGCTAACCTGGGGAGTCCGGAAAGTGGGACGTGCTTGATGAATTTCCACGGGCCCAAATAGGGTCCCTTCCG
>JAKSZT010001178.1:6535608-6619997 GCA_026826555.1 Tolypeutes matacus | reverse complement strand
GGAAGATTAAACATCATCAAGATGTCTATCCTACCCAAACTAATCTATAGATTTAATGCAATCCCAATAAAAGTCAACACTATATTTTTTAAGGAATTGGAAAAACTAACCACAACATATATTTGGAGAGGTAAGAGGCCCCGAATTGCCAAAGATATATTGAAAAAGAAAAATGAAGTTGGAGGTATCACATTACCTGACTTTAAAACATACTACAAAGCTACAGTGATCAAAACTGCATGGTATTGGAACAAGGATAGACCTACTGACCAATGGAACCGGATTGAGAGTTCTGATATAGATCCTCGCATATACAGTCATCTGATATTTGACAAGGCCACGAAACCCACTCAGCTGGGAGAGAGTGGACTCTTTAACAAGTGGTGCTTGTGGAACTGGATATCCATATCCAAAAGAATGAGAGAAGAATACCATCTCACACCTTTTACAAAAATCAACTCAAGATGGATCAAAGATCTAAATATAAGAGCCAAAACCATAAAAACCTCAGAAGATAATGTAGGGAAGCATCTACAGGACCTTGTAATAGGAAATGGTTTCATGAACTTCACAGCCAAAGCACGAGCAGCAAGAGAAAAAATTTATAAATGTGATCTCCTCAAAATTAAAAACTTCTGCACCTCTAAGGATTTTATTAAGAAAATAAAAGGCAACCTACCCAATGGGAAAAAATATTCGGCAACCATATATCTGATAGGAGCCTAATATCCTGCATATATAAAGAAATCCTTCACCTTGAAAATAAAAGGACAAACAACCCATATAAAAAATGGGCAAGTGACCTGAAAAGACACTTCTCCAAGGAAGAAATACAAATGGCTAAAAAGCACATGAAAAAATGCTCAACATCACTTGCTATCAGGGAAATGGAAATCAAAACTACAATGAGATGCCATCTTACACCCATCAGAATGGCAGCTATTAAAAAGCAGGAGACACTAAATGTTGGTTAGGATGTGGAGGAATAGGAACCCTCATCCACTGCTGGTGGGACTGCAGTATGGTTCAGCCACTGTGGAGGACAGTTTGGCGGTTCCTTAGAAAACTAGCAATACATCTTCCGTATGATCCAGCAATTCCACTGCTGGGTATATACCCAGAAGAACTGAAAACAAAAATACAAACAGATATATGCACACCAATGTTCATAGCGACATTGTTCACCATTGCCAAAAGTTGGAATCAGCCCCGGTGCCCATCAACAGACGAATGGATAAGCAAAATGTGGCACATACATACAATGGAATATTACTCAGCGGTAAGAAGGAACAAAGTGCTAAGACATGGAATAACGTGGATGAATCTTGAAGACCTTATGTTGAGTGACGCAAGCCAGGCACTGAAGGATGAACAGTATATGACCTCACTGATCTGAACTGAGGAAAGTGAGCAGTCTCTGAGAACCATTGTCTGAAAGATAGGTTAACAAAGGAGAGTAAGAGAAGAGAAGGCTTTGAGCCATCTCCCATATGGACATAATCTATGGTAAAGGGATAGAGTGTGGTTGCATGTTGGGGGATTGGGCCGATGAGTGGTCGTGTTCCTGGGTTTGGTGGTGCAGCACTGGGTGGTGGGTGGATTAGGAAGTGCTGGTTCAAATCCCCAGGGCATGTAACTGTGAATCTTGACATTCCATGGCTTAGGAGAGGGGGTTATCATGGGCCCTTGGGGGCCGGGGAGAAAGGAACAGTCAAGATCTAATGGGTTGTTTGGTGGTCATGGGGAAGGTTTTTCATTACCTTTCAGTAATGGACACAGAACATGGTAAATATCATCAAAATTATTAAACTGTATCATCTAAATTGTAAACTATACTGTAAATCACTGATAATGTTTTGTTGCTATATTTTGCTATCTGCATAACAGTTATAACAATGCTAACAACCAAAAAAAAAAGGAGGGGGAGTTAATATTGGGTGGGGAAGGGGGGGTGGTTTGGTAGCTGGGAGTCTCCTGCACTCCGTGTGTGACTTTGCTGTGACCTAAAACTTCTTTGAAAATTAAATGAAAAATTGTTAGACAATGGGGATTGAGAGGAGGAAGGTGTCATGGCACACCAGACATCCGATAACACAGTGATAAAGGGAAGGAAAAAAGGGAAAAAAGAAAAGAGAAAGGAAAAAAAATGAATATATATATATATATATATATAAAGGCATTTCCTTTGCTTTTTTGCCCATTTTTTGAATGTCCCACTCCACTAACTATATTTTATTTTGTTTTGTTCTTTGTTTGATTATTTGTTTTTTTTTTTCGTTCTCTCTTTTTTTTTTTCCCCTGAGTTTCCTTATGTTTGTTTCTTGCATGTAAGCTTATCACACTTGTTTCTTTTTCCTAGTAAGTGTATTTGATTATTTTATGGACTAAATGTTCATGGAGGATTTGGAGCACAGAAGGGTTACAATGGGTACTGCGGGGGATTATTAGGGGGAGGGTGTCTGGGGGGGGTTTCATGGGGATTGGTTCAACCGAATATACATGAAAGATATACAAAATCATTCAAAGGATCGGGGGATGGGGCATGGTCACGATGGGTGGATAATCACTCAATAAATTAGGGAATCTGAATTCCTAGCCTGGAGAGCTCTGCCACAATCTCCAAGGGAACAGCAATAGTCCTCTGAGTGTAGGGACAGTGCCTGTCAAAATAGGATGACCCACTTATTTTTTTTTTTTTTTTATTGATGACTACCCTTGTGAGTCTTTGCTCTTGTAAATGAGACTTAGCCTGCAGTTGTGGAATGCCTAAGGGTTGCCATCTGAGAGCCTCCTTGTTGCTCAAATGTGGCCTCTCTCTAAGCCAATCTCAGCATATGATTGCATTACCTTCCCCCCAACGTGGGACATGACTCCTGGGGATGAGCCTTCTTGGCAACGAGGGATTAATACCAAGTGACAACTGACAGTTTTGTGCAGTGGCAGTATCGTAGCCAATCAGGTTTATCCGAGGCACGATTATTGCTAATTGAAAACTTTTCCCAAGTGCCAACTGGCAACTCAATTGGAAAAAGACCTTGAATAAAAGGGGGAAATTGTAAAGACAAATGAGTTCAAGTGGCTAAGAGACTTCAAAGAGAGTCGGGAGGTCATCCCAGAGGTAACTCTTATGCACACCTCAGTAGGAGCTCATAGAACATCTAAGTGCCTATCACCCCACTCAGTGGGGTTCCTGAGAGCTCCAGAGACACCATGGTCCTATATAAAGGGGGGTAGCCCCAGAGACTGATGCCTTATCATTGGGTTCTATTTTGGAATCTGTGCTCCTGAGAGTGACAGAATTAGACTCAAATAAGTCCTCCCTGCACATGGTTCACCAGTCCCTTCTATTCAAACCTACATGTGATGCTGGAGTTTCTTAGGTATACTTCCAGAGACTGGAGCCTCCCGCCTACCTATGTGCCAGGTGTGCATGGAATCTAGGTGGAGCTGCAACTCCTACCCTACAGCTCAATGGACTCATCCAAGTCACCTGGTGAGGAGACAGCGATGGGAGATGGCCATCCCAGGGAATGGAGAGGGCCTGCATCTGCAGGCAGGATCATCCCACCCACCATATCCATGGGATATAGGCCCTCTCTCACTTGGAGTTGGAGTGGACATCACCATCCCAGTCGCCTCTGGATTGGGGGAAGAACTATGGACTAGAGTGGACTTGATGGTATTCTCTTTCTCACATATGGTGATTCTTGCAATGCAAGAAATTATAACAATGAGGTGGAGCCAGTGGCCACTTGACAGTTTTTGGGTAAGGAGGCGATGTGCAGTTGAAATACAGGGGCTTCTTTGGGAGTTGGAGGTTGTCCTGAGTACTGTTGTGGCAATGGATGTAGGCCATTTTAAATCAGCACACACTACTCAGAACTGAGTGGGAGAGAGTGTGGTATACAGTGTGAACTGTGGTCTATGGTTGGTGGCAAGTCTCCAGGATGTGTAAGTTCGTTGGGGTTGGTGGGCCACACTGTGGGAGATGTTTGTGTTGGATGTGGTGGGAGGTGTGGGAGATGGGCAACATGGGAATCCCAGTGGGTTCCGTGTGGTGTTTTGGGTAATCTGAGCACCTCTTAAAATATATGTATATATATATATATAACATTTTGTAAGCAAATACACATATATGCATATATATATAAAAAAAAAAATAAGACATTACAGCAAAAAAGATAATCTTAAAGCATCCAGAGAGAAAGTAGAAATTGAACTGGGCAAAGTATTCACTAAATGAGGTGCTCTTCTTCCCTAACAGAAAGCCTTCCAGCAATCTGGGAACAATAAATGTGGTGGTTAATATTTCACTGAAAGTGAGATTTTTAAGGAAAAAACACATGGGTGAGTGGAGCCTATTATCCACATGAATCAGGTTATTTATGAGACTGTTACAAAAGAAAGTCACTAAATAAGCCAATGAAAAATGAAGAACAGATGCTTGTAATGCTCCAAATAATCTCTGCTATCATGGTCCAATTGCCTCTCCTTGTAGGGAGTGAAACTCTTCACTTAAGAGAGCCAAAAAAATAGAGCTAGAGTGAAATGCAACACTCATTAAAATAGAACCCTGTAAGACAAAAGGATTTAGGTAATTTCATTTGTTTTTCCATTTCCATGAAAAATTAGCTATATGAATGTAAAATCTGGCTGATTTTAAAATTTTTGTAACTTCCAGATGAAAAATGAAAGTCGCTGTTCCTTATAATTAAGACATATTAAAAAATGCATTCCATAACACTTTTTCTAGACCATACATCTGTGTTTCATAACCCAGATGATAACAAAGTTGCAATTGCCATATTCTTACATCTTGTTGACAGATATTTATCCTTAAGACAATGTGAAGAAAACTGCTTTTAATCATGTAAGCAATAAACAGATTTATTTTCAATAATTAAGAATAACTTAGGGGGGAAGCAGCTGTGGCTCAATCAGTAGGGCTCCCGTTTACCATATGGGAGGCCCCGGGTTCGGTTCCCGGGGCCTCCTGGTGAAGGCAAGCCCGCCCACACGGCGTGGTTAGCTGACCCAGCGAGCACAAGCAGCAAGGGGGGGATAAATGAATAAATAAATAAAATCTTTAAAAAAAAAAAAGAATAACTTAGTTTTTAACTGATATTACTTCAGCCACCTGGTTTATACCACACATTAAATATATTATGTAGTTAGCAAAATTCTTAAATTTATTGGGCAAAGAAAAACAGGACACTGCATCTATGTTTTCGTTTAACTACTGTAAGTAGACAGTACATCTCAACCAATAATGACCACTAGAAATGAATTTGCTAATCATCCTTTACATATTTAAAGTTGTTGTCTCTAGAAAATCATAAATTCTACTAATATCTTCTTTGAGTGTTATGGTATTCTATGGAATTTAATCTATTATTAATGTAAATCTTTTAAATAGTAAATTAATAAAAATGTAATGGAAATACATCATTCGGTGATTAACTTTTAAATTTTTGAGATTTTCTTGGAACAAATTTTTAGAATAAATGAATCATTTTTGGTTATGATTTTAGAATGCCTCCATAAATATGTGTGGCTGCATTAGCCAGAAATGTTTGAGAAAACACCTTTCTTCATAGAATGACATATATTATGGTATATAATTATATTAATTGGTAGTTTCAGTTGACAGATAAAATTGCAAATTTGAAGATGACATTAAAAATTTGCCATACTAAATGAAAACAAAAACAAATAATATGCGTTTTTGATAGGAGAGAAAGATCTCAAAGAAGAGCCTCAAGCCAAAGAAACTTGGGAAAAGCTATACAAATTTCTAAAATAATAAATTAAATAAAAGGAAAGGACAGATATGATTATTTTAGAAAATAATGAAGCACCCAATGAAATCTAAAAGTTATATCAAAACAAAAATATTGATTAAGCTCAACTAGTCTATCAGACAAAAAATAAACAAAACAAAACAAAAACAAAAGTTACTTTGTTTACTTTGTAAGGTATGAACATAAATACAATGGATGAAAAATTTATTCTTTTTAAATTACTATTAATATGTTTGATAATTTAAAAATTAATAAGCATAAAATCAAGTATCACAATAAAATAAGAAATTTCAATGAAATAATAAAGAACTTCAACAACAAAAGAAAGCAAACATAAGTCGATGTTGTAGAATAGTGTTTCCATGGCAGATGCAAATATCCATGAATATATGAGAAAAGTAATTTTACATTATTATTGTCAGAGTATATGAAAGAAATACATGGAGTAATAGGAAATATTGGCAAAATAAAGTAATTTGACTCTCTCCATGTTTTCTTCTCTTTTTAAAATATATTTTTTATGTTTACTTCTCTAAAAAATGTATTTAGATTACATAAATGTTACACAAAAATATAGGGGATTCCCATATGCCCCATTTCCCACACCTCCCACATTTTCCAACATTAACAACATCATTCATTAGCGTGGCACATTTGTTGCAGTTGATGAAAACATCATGGATTATAGTTCATATTATAGTTAACACTCTCTCCCACACAATTCTGCAGGCCATAACAAGACTTGCAATGGCATCTGTGATTGCACTGCCATTCAGGAAAATTCCCAAGTCCCCAAAATTCCTCCACATTTCACCTGTATTTCCCTTTCCATGCCCTCAGAATCTCCAGGGCCACTGCCTCCACAGGAATGACATAATTTTTTCCATTGCAAGTCTTCACAGTAAGTCTGCAGTAAAATACCATTAAGTCCACTCTAGTCCATAATTCACTCCCCAACCCTGAGGACTCTGGGATGATGCTGCCTACTCCACCTCTAACTGAAAGGAGGTTTTGATCCCATGGGGCAGATGGATGGGACACTTTTGCTTGCAGATGCAGACTTTCTCAGGTCTTTGGGATGTTCATTGTCCATCAACATCTCCTTGTTAGCTGCCCTGGGTGAGTCCAATGAGCTGGAGAGTAAGTATTGCAACTCCTTTGAATTTCAGGGCCCAGATGGCACATGGGCAGCCCAGAGATTAAAGTCTCTTGGATGTACACCTACTAACTCCAGCACCAAGTATAGGCTCAAATAAAAGGGACAGAAGAGATGTATGTAGAGAAGCCACATATGAGTCCAACTCTGTCACACTCAGGAGTACAAACTCCAAAGTAGGGTCACTGGCAAGGCATCAATCTCTGGAGCTATCTGCCATGACCATGGGTCCTGGGTGTCTCCAGAGCCTTCAGGATACCCAATATTTGGGTTAGTATCTACTTTGCTGTCTATGAGATCCTCCTGAGCCATACATAAACATTACATCTCATGATCTCTTGACTCACTTTGAAGTCTCTTAGCTGTATACACTCATTAGTTTTTAACTTTTCATCCTTTTATTCAAGGTCTTTTTCCAGTTGTATCACCAGCCAGTGCTTGATAGTAATCTTTCAGTACCATGGAGACTCATCCCTGGGAGTCATGTCCCAAACTGTGGGGAAGGTAATGTATTTATATGTTGAGTTTGGTTTAGAGAGAGGCCACATTTGAGCAATAAGGAGGCTCTCAGGGGGCAACTCTTAGGCACTATTGATCACTAGGCTAAGTTGCAAATTCAAGAGCAAAGTGCTTGCAGGCACAGTCATCAATATCAAGGACCCATCAATGGAACATCCTTCTTCACTAGTCATTGCCCCTGCACTTGTGGGATCATTGTTGTTCCATTAGAAAATGTGGCAGAACTCCCCAGGATGGGAATTCAATAATCTTTCAGTTATTGTGTGAATGTCCACCCACTATGGCAATGCTCCATGAACATGTGAACATATTTATATACCTTATATGTATGCCCAGGTGAACTTCCTCCCATGTGTCCCCCATCACTAACACCCCACCCCATTGATCCTCCCCTGCCATAGTTGTAACCCTTCTGTGATCCAAATCTTCTTCAAAAATGAAGCCAAGAATAGTGCCAAATTCTATCAATAGGAAAATGAAATAATGATAATAGGTTTAAACATAAGAAATAAAATACAAAATAATTTAGAGAAACTAAAACTACAATAAAGTAAAAAAAGATTAGGACATTAAAAATGAAAAACATTAAAAAATAAAATAAAGTAAAATAATTTATTTTTTGATATTTTTCCTTTCATCACTGTAATATTACTTGTCCTGTACCTACAGGGCATTTTCTTCCATTTCTTCCCCAATGTCTTATTTTTTATATATTGTCTTCAAAGAAGTTTTAGGTCACAGTAATGTTACATACAGAATATAGGGGACTTCCATATACCCAACACCCTTCCCATTTTCCTCCTCCCCTATTAATAATCTTTTTACATGTGGATGGTACATTTGTTACAACTGATGTATAATTATTGAAACATAGCTACAAACCATGGTCAATAGTTTACATTATGGTTTACATTTTAAACCATACACTTTTATAATTTTTTGATGAAATTTAAGATATCCTGTATTTGTTATTGCATGATCATGCAGAACACTTTCATTGCCCCCAAATACCCTTACTTCATTCTTTTCTATTCCTCCCTCTTCCTCCCCTCAGGGCCCATGGAGACCTCCAGGCTTCAGTCCTTGAAGGACAAGAATCTTAGATACTTGCAACAATGCTGAGGTCTGGGACACATTAGTTTGCCCTCCCCTATTAAGAACTGCCCATGCTCTCAAGAGACACCCCCCCATTTCAGAACATATGGGCATCCCTAACATGGGAGTCCAACTACTTCCCATTCATTGTGTGGTTCTCCCTCCACTGTTACAGCACACTGTGACAAAATGATTACTCACACATTCTCTAGAAGACTGTTCTAGGTGTGCCTTGTCCCAAATGCCTGCCCACTCAACACCCTAAACTTGTAATGTTTCCTTGTCGTATTGCCAATAGATTTTTCTCAACACTATAGTTTCACCCACATACCCACCTATCCCCAGTGTTCACCTATTCCCTCCCCCAACTCTTCTCCCAATTCCTTGGATCATCTCTTGATCATCTACTACTGATCAAAAGATGAGTAAATGAGTTATTCTATGGATGATATACTATTGTTGATGAAGTCAAGCATTTATATTTAAATTATGAAAATACATTCAATCTCATGTGTGAGTGATCATTAATTGAATTGAGAGAAATACAGATTTTCCTCACTGATTTGAAATTAATATTAAAATAATTAAATTTCTCCAAAATATGTGAATATATATATAGTAATTACAGGCAAGTAGTTGCATGATTTTTATTTTTTGAAATTAGTCAAAATAAATTAAATGCAATCTTGTAGAATAACTAATACAATTTCAATATCTACCAGTTTATGTTCACATACAATTAAACTACAACAATTTAGGCCATATATCCAAAACTCCATAAAGACATTATTAACATTATTTCACTTTATTTGTCATAGAAGTGGAAAGCAGAAAAATTTCAAAGCACATAAATGAGATTCCAGTGTAGCATATACTTTCATACTCAGGTTCCCTTAAGAATATGGGTTTAGACTGTGACCATGGAGGTAGTGTAAGGAATTATAAAATGGAAGGAAGACCAGAATCTCAAATATCACTATATTACTGCATTGTACAGAAAGAATGAAAGTCTTTCTTAATGTTACTTAGAGTGGGGTTTTGAGGGGAGAATTGGGGGAGAGAGCCAGAAAAAAAGAAAATGAAAGAGAATGTGAGGGTTAAGGACAGACAGAAAGAGAGACTGAATGAGTAATCTTTTGAAATAAAACCTTTGAGCAGGGCTTAAGGAAAAGTGACTACTAAACACACCAAGCAACGAGATAATGTCAGAAAGTGAAAAAAAATAAATAAATAAAAGTGAGACTCTTTGGCTATTGAATCATTAAATTATTTTACTTATGATTATTTAAAATAAATATTCAAATAAATTAATCAGACCTGTCAGGACTACACAATTTTCCCTAATATCAAAGAATACTCAAACATCTACTAAGAGTTGAAACCATCTTCTTTTCAGGACTGAGTTCTTTTTACAATTTAGAAAATATTCCCAATAATTTTCCATGCTCCTTTTCTTAGTCATCCAACTCTTCCCCTTTACAAACTCTAACCTTGCTATATAAAATATTTCCATGCACAACAGAGACTTCTTAGTTCAAGAAAAAGCAAGAGGAGGTTGAAATTTGTTCCATTTTTCTTTCTTTTGGAATTGGTGTTCAAAAAAAGAGAGGGCATTTCCACAGAAACTATTGAGACCAGATCAATTCTGAGGTTGGACTACTTAAAAATTACCCCAGGACAATTCCAAAGAACACAGCTGAAAGGCCTCCCTGAGTTTAACAAGGCTTAAAAATTAGCTCAGGATCCCTCAGGGTGAAACTTTTATCTAGGGAAAACACAGCCTAGTTTCTATTCTCTACAAATTTTGCATTGTAAACTCCAATGAATCTATTCCACAGAGACTCAAGTAAATATAGAAAACTTTATTTCCCAAGAGGCTTTTTAAATGCAAAGGGACAAGAAGTTTCAAGTAATTTGAATAACAATTTTCATGCATATATATGCATGCACATATATATGTATGTGTGCATGCATGTCTATATGTGTATTTGAATATAACCTAAACTCGTGCAATACCTCAGAGGTGCAGGTAGCTATCTTACAATATTGGAGAGAATGGAATACAGTCACTACTTATTTACAGAGATTCTAATGAACATGCAAGATTATTTCACATACAGAAATCCATGGATGTGTAATCCTAAGATCTATTAGGACTACTGCTTATGGTTGAATATATGTGTCCTGCACTAGATCTTTGGAGAGGGATTTGAGAGGGGCTGAAATCCACCACCACCCACAGGACAGAGACTGCCTGTGAACTAAGACTCTGGGGAGTCTTTTATTAAAGCACTTGCTCGCTTGGGTTTCTTTTCAAACTTTTCATACACAGAGTGGTCATTTTCTCTAATTTTCACTGAAACTTCTTATGTACTAGTTGTAGCACTGCCTTACATATATGTAAGGCTTTTTTGACCTTCTTCTAAACTTTATGACCAATCATAGCCAATCATGCATTACATTATTGATACACCAATAATTACTTTTGATGGACTACACAAAACTGTCCGTTGATTTTGCTTATGCATATTCTTCTTCCTATAATATTCACAGCTCTTCTCTACGATAAAATAAAATTCCCTCTTCATTATTCAACACTCATTTACACCCTTTTTAATATATTCTATGGTCACAAGTTGAATCATTAGTTATATATTTTAAGTCCCTATACTATACCATACACAAACACACAAACATACCCACATATTTTTAACATTTTGTCCAAAGATGAAATTCTACATGTTTCAGGCCTCTCCCTGCTACAATTATCAATGATTTTGAGCATCAGGAAATTGTTTTACTCACTTAAGAAACATCGGCATTTAGAAGAGTAACACATAGCATGTGGTTAAAATATTTGATAAATGAGTAAATGAATTAGTGAATGAATGAAAAAATGAACAAAAGAAACATGAAAAATAAAAATTGATCCATTCTAATCATGGTACTTTTATAGAAAAGCAAAACTTCAGAAGTTTAAATGTCTTTCTGAAAGAGAATTCCAAATGAATGCTCTGCAAATTACATTAAAAAGCTATATTATAATATTGTTTCAACATATCATCCATGAAAAGTCTGGAGTTTAAGAGTTGAAGAGATATTAAGTAGGACATAATTTGATAGATTCAAAAATGGCTTATATAGATTCATAAATAAATTTACATAGGGTCCTATGGGCAAGATTTGACAAGGGGGATTGCAAGTAATTTCAACTTCAACGGTCTTCAACTCTGACTTGAAAGAAAGTATAAATATATATAAAAAAAATGAGGGGATTTTTATATTTACATTTTCTTGTGAGTCAGTTCCTTCCTTCCTCATGCCAACCACAGACACTGATAATATCTCTAACTCATATACAAAAAATGTGGGTTGTGAAAAATTCACATTAGGTTTGTTTTTTTATGTAATAGACAATTTACCTACTTGCAGTTTTTCATGAATTTCATTTTCTTCCAGATATGGCTTAATACAGTGCTAATCAATGTGAATTTCAATCTCCAATCCACACTCAATCATTCCATATCTGACATATTACTTCAAATTCCAAAATCACACAATTAACCATTTGTGAGAGGTGTCTCTACACTGTTTATTTCATATGCTCTATTTTTAACTCTGTAAATAAATTTCACATCATTTAAAAGAGGAATCTAACTTCATATGTCCTCCATACTACACAAAATGTCTAGGAAGGAGTAAAAATAAAATATAGGGTCAATTTCATAGTGCTTGACAGATTCATTTTCAAAGACAACAAGTGTTACCCACACAAGTTTAAATCAGGAAAGCTCTACAAATAGTTCATTACAAGAACAACAAAACAACCTCCACTAAAATATGAGGATAACAACTCCATAAATTCATTTTAATCAATTTAGTTCTAAATAGTGATGATTTGTCCTAGTTTACTAAGGATGTTGTAAGAAAGTACCACAAACTAGATGATTTAAAACAACAGAAATGCATTGTTTAACAGTTCTGAATGGTAGAGATCTGAAGTTAAGTTTCCAGCAGGGCTATGATTCCTCTCAGATCAATATAGGGAGATCCTATCTTGCCTCCTCCTATCTTCTTGTGGTTTGCTGCCAATCTTCTTGTGACTTGCAGCACTTCAATCTCTGCTTAAGTAATCATGTGGCATTCTCCTCTGTGTTTGCTGTATCGCCATTCTTATAAGGACACCAGTCAGAGTGGATTAAGGCCCTCCCTAATCCAGTTTGTCTTCATTTTAGCTAATAAAATCTTTGAAGGTTTTATATCCAAATAAGGTCATTTTATCTCACTGGCGATAAAGACATAAATATATGTCATCATATGTTTCCCAGTACTATATTTATTCCTTGATACCATATCAGATGTTTACAAAATAGTCTACCAATGTCCCCATTCATCACCAGGAGTTTCTGAAACATTCCCATATATTATAAGAGTACCCCCATTACTCATCAGATGTGTCCCAATACTAAACCTATACCCTCATCCATCACTGGAAGTTTCCCTATTTTATATCAATGCCCCATTTCCTCAACAAAAGTTTTTTTTGTTTGTTTCTATTTATGCATTATAGAAGTTGTTAATTTACAGAACACTCATGCATAAAATACAGGATTCCCAAACACCACCCTCTTACTAACACCTTCAACAATTTGAAATTTAATGAAACCCAGGAAAAATCATATTCTTGGAACTAATCCATTCCTGTGGCTGTGGGCCATGCTGATTGCATTAGATTCAGTTAAATGATTTTTTGATTATTTTTTTTTATTTTTAAAAGGTACTTAGATTACATAAAAAACATTGGAAATTCCTATATGCCCCACTCCCTACCACTCCCATGCTTTCCCACATGAACAACATCCTTCATTAATATGGTACATTTGTTGTAATTGATGAACACACATTGGGGCATTGCCACTAATTGTGGATTATAGTTTACATTATAGTTTAAACTCTCTCCCACACATATTTATAGGTTATGACAAGATATATAATGGCTTGTATCCATCACTGTAGCATCATTCAGGATAATTCCAATGTAAGAAAAATGCCACCATACTACATCTTTTCTTTTATTAGTTCATTTTGATTAGATAATTTTAGGGTCTTTGATTTGACTAAGTCAGATAGACACTACCCAGGTTATAGCTACACCCTCTGATGAAGTCTTATATAAACTGGAGAACTAAAAGCAGAAACACACAGAGAAAGGCAGCTTCCATTTTACTCTGCCATGTGAGATAAGACTCTAGGATCACCTACAGTTACAGAAAAACAACAAAGCCTGGAGAGGCTAAGAGAGAGATCCTGGAGGCCAGAGGCTGGAATCAGGGGATCACAGAGGCATGGAAAGAGGTCCCCAAGAGACTAGACCACAGAGCAGCTTGAAGCTGATGGAAAAAAGTGGCCTGTAAGAGAAGGTTGAGACCCACATGGAGAGCCACTATTTTGCCTTGCCACATGGCAGGAGTCCAGGATCTGCCAGCAGACTTGGTGTGACAGTATCTCTAATGATGCCTTGATTTGGACATTTTCACAGCCACAGAAATGTAAGATTTTACAACAAATAAATTCCCATTGTAAAAGCCAAACTATTTCTGATATTTTATTCCCAGCAGTTTCAGCAAACTGAATCAACACATTAGATTTGTGTGGAGTATATGTGGAAATTGGTGATACCATATTTTTATTATTTTATGATATATTATATATTTTTATTATTGTCTTTATTAGTATACTATTAATCATAGACCATGATTTTATTTAGTGTTCACTGCATGTGTAGTTCCATAATTTTTTTAAAAATTGTTTCCATATATACAATCTAACATTTCCCCTTTTAATCACATTCAGAAATACATTTCAGTATTGTAAATTACATTCACAATGTTGTGCTATCATAACCATCATCCATTGCCAATCATTTCCATCATTCCTAATAGGAACTCTGTATGTTTTAAGCCTTAACTGCACATTGCCTTTCCCCCAATCAATTTCCTAGTAACCTATATTTTAAACTCTGACTCTATATTTTTGCTTATTAGAATTGTTTCAAATCAGTGAGATAATAAACAATGTCTGTCCTTTTGTATTTGGTTTATTTCACTCAACATGATTTCTTCAAGGTTCACCCATGTTTTTTTACATGTATCAGGACTTCATTCCTTTTTACAGCTGAAAAATATTCCATTGTATGTATCTAACAAATTTTATTTATCCATTCATTGGTTGATGGAGAGTTGGATTGCTTCCTTCTTTTATCAATCATGAATAATGCTGCTATGAACATAGATGTGCAAATATCTGTTTGAATTCCTGCTTTCAATGCTTTGGAGCATATAATGAGCAGTCAGATTGACAGCTCAAATGGCAATTCTAAACTCAGCTTTCTGAGGAAATGCCAAACTGTCTTCCACAGTTACTACACCATTTTATATTGCCTCCAGCATGAATGAAAGTTCCTATTTCTTGGCATTCTCTCCACCAATTGTTATTCTGTTTTTTTTTTTTTTTCTTTGTTTTGTTTTGTTTTGTTTTTAAATAGGAGCCATACTTATGGGTGTAAAATGGTATATCATTTGTGGTTTTGATTTAAATTTCCTGATGGCTAATGACGTTGAGTACCTCTTCTTGTGCTTTCTGGCCATTTGTGTATCTTCTATTCAAGTCTTTTGTCCATTTTTAAAATTGGGTTGTTTGTCCTTTCTAGTTATGTTAAAGGATTTCTTTATATATTCTGGATATTAAATCTTTATTGGTTATGTGGTTTCAAAATATTTTCTCCCATTGTTTAAGTTGTTTTTCTTTCATGAGAAAATCTTTTGATGTAGAATTTTTTTTAAATGAAAAACTCCCATTTATCTATAATGCCTGTACCACTTCCGTTATTGAAAGTATCCCATTATTATATAAATGCCACAATTACACACTGAAAAATGCAGAATATTATGCCATTAAATCCATTCCTCATAAGAAGTTTCCCAATATTATATGTCAGTTCTCTCATTTTTCATCAGCTGTTTCTTCACATTAAATGAGTGAGTTTCTTTCCACATAGAAAGTTTCTTGATATTATGTGAATGCCCCAATTCCTAACTGAAAGCACCCTAATACAATATCAGCTCCCTATTCCTCATTTGAATGTGCCCAACTTATACAAATACTGCCATCCCTCATTAGAAGTTTCCTGTTTTACTAGTGCCCACATTCCTCATTATAAGTGATGCAATTCTAATAAAAATTTTACAATATTATTCCAGCTTCCCCATGCTTCATTAGATGTTTCCCAATATTTTTACAGAGTACTGCCTCTACTCATAGGGAATTTTTCAATAATATAAAAGTACCCTGTTTCCTCATAAGAACATTAATTATATTATTCCAGTATCCTCATTTCTCATCAAAATAATCCCATGTCATAGGAACAATATCAACATTTTTCCAAAGTCATCACCCACATTAGTCATCAGAAATTTCTCCATATTGAGCAATATCTATTAATGCTTATCAGAAGTGTCCATACATTATGCAATTCCCAATTCTTTATATGAAATTTCAGAATATTACTTTATTGCTACCATCTTGTTAAAAGATTCTCAATATTATATTAGTGCACAAACTTTCCTAGGAATTTTCACACTATTTTATCAGTGTCAAATAAAATTTTTGTTTTCTGTATTACTTTTTACTTTGAAATAAATTCAAATTTGAGTAAAATTTAAAAAAATATTAAATAACCTATATAGAGCACTTCAACATAATACCCCTAGATAATCAGATTTACCAATTTTAACATGTTACCAAATCTGGAATTTCTTTATTTCTCTTTCTTTCTTATCTATTGTCTCAACATTTGAAAATGGATTGTATTCATCATTCTCTTTATACACAGTACTTCCACTTACATTTCCTAAGAACAACGATATTCAATTAAATAGCCACAAAGGGTACAGTTATCAATTGAAGAAATTTGACATTGATAAAATGTTGACAGAATTTATTCCAAAATTTTTATATTTCAACAATAATGTGCTTATAAGTCTTTTCTCCTCCATTATTAGGTATAGTGCAGAGTCATGTATTTCATATAATTTTCATTATTTCTTTAGTTCCTCTTCTTTTTTATTTGTACAAATGAATGCCATATAAAATTTCCCATATCATCCACTCCAGTCCAAAGCACATCACTCAATGGGATTCATCACATTCACAATGTTGCATTAACCTTACCACCATCTCTGTCCCATCACCCAAAAAAGAAAAGCTGAATTAACTCTTTATTCTCCTTCCCACCTGCCCTTCACAAGTTTGTACTTTGTTTTCTTAGTCTGTGTATTCTAGCTTCTTCAAATAAATGGAATCTGAAAATATCTCTTTCTGTCATATTAATTTCACTTAACAAAAGGGCATCAAATTTCAGACATATAGTGTCATTCATCAAAACTTCATTACTTTTTAAGGCTAACAATATTCCATTGTGTTTATACACTACATTTGCTTGCCGATTCATCTGTTCAAAGATATTTTGTTTGGCTTCCACTTTTTGGGTACTGTGAATAATGCTGATATTAATGTTGGTGTACAAATATCCATCTGAGCTGATGCATTCAATTGTTTTTGGTATGTACTTGGAGGTGTAATTGATGAGTCATTTGGTAGTTACATGTTTAACATTTGAAGGATCTCCAAACTGCTTTCCATAACAGCTGCAACATTTTACATCCCCAACAATAATGTACAAGGGTTTCTATTCTCCACATCACCAGCACTTGTTATTTTCTGTCTTGTTTTCTTTTGTTTTGTTTAATAAAAAGTCATCTTAGTTGGTGTGAGGTGGTATTTTATTGGGGTTTTAATTTATATTTTCCCTGTAGTTAATATGGTGAGGATTATTTCTTGCACTTATTGGCCATCAGTATATCTTATTTGGAGAAATGTCTCTTTAAATCCTTAAAACAATTTATTTTTAAATTTGGTTATTTGTCTGCATTCTTAATTTGTAGGTATTTTTCATATAATCTAGCTATAAATCCCTTATCAGATATATGGCTGGAAATATTTTCTCCCTTTTTGTTTGTTGTCTTTCTCCTATCATGAGTGTATTTTAATGCACAAATTTCAATTTTTATTAATTCCATTTTATCCATATTTTCCCTTTGGTTGCACATGATTTTGATATAAAGTGTAAGAATCCATTCCATAACACTAGGTCCGGTTGAAATCTCAGCATGTTTTCTACTAACTGTTTTATAGCTTTCACTCTTTCTTGTAGTTCAATTATCCATTTTGAGTAATAAATGATTATATGTGATTATGAGGAATCATATTCCTAGAATATAGTGTCAGGACTTCCTGGAAGATGGTGTTGAAATAGGTAAGTAGGGTTTAGGTCTCACAAAAAACAATGAATGTATGGCAAACAGCCATCCAAGGGAGCTCCTTTGGGGATCTGCAGCCCAGGAGAGTGCTGTGCATAATCCAGGAGGGGGAAGGACAGAAACACAAAGAGGCCAAATGAAAACCATGAGTTACTCAATCCTGTAGCAGGGAAAGGCACATATACCCCACACTCAGGACAAATAAACTAGGTAAAACCTTTGGCTCACTGCAGCCAACTGAGTGGGAAGGAACATTCTCCCACCTTGAGGAAGAGGGGTCTGGAGAATGGCAAAAAGTGGCTTCTCCTCTTTGAGTTTTACCAGTTGTGACTCCTTTGAATATCAAAGAGATCCAAGGCGGCCCTATAGTGGTCCCAGGTAGAGGGAATGGGGATTTGAGCAGGCAGACTGTAACCCCGAGAAAGAGAGGAACTAGGTCAGTGAAGGGAGAGGCATAAACAGGCACAAAAGAAACCTGGGAGAGGAGGAAGCCATGAGAGATAGCCAGCAAACTGTTAGAAACCCAACATGCCAGAGGAAAAGGGGCAGGAAGATCCAGATAAGCTTTCAGAAGTCTACTTTACCTGTGGAGAGAGTGTTGCTTAGTGTAGGAAAGCCTATCTTGCATATAAGATTTCCAGGTTGGATTTCAGGTACCTCCTAAGAGAAGGGATCTAGAGAGTGGTCCACTGGTTTCTCAGGCACCCATCAGGCACCTTATGACAGGGAAATTATAAACTGAGATTTGGTTTTTTGATTGTTCAACTTACATATTGAGGGATTTTTTGTTCATTTTAGGTTTTTCTATCTCTTATTTTCTATTATTTATCAATATTTATGTTTTATTTTAGTTGCTTAAACTGGTTGTCTTACCTGAGAAGGGTGGGCTGCAGGGTGATTGATTGAACACCACCTGCCACCTGAGAGGGTTCTTAGGAGCCTAAGAGGAAAGCCTGTTTTCTTGGGTAATCTTTTTTGTTTCCTGTTTGTAGTAATTTCTCTCTCTTTGCTTCCTTTTTTCTTTTCCTTATATTTTCTCATTTCTTTATTTCTTCTCTTTCTTTTATTTTTCATTCAAACATTACTTTACATCCATTCCATTGTTTTTTTCTACTTTTTCTCTTGTTTCATTTTTTAAAATATACTTTTTAATTTTTTAAGTTACTTAGATTACATACATGTTATATTAAAAATGTAAGGGATTCCAATATGCCCCACTCTCTGCCCCTCCAATACATTCCAACATCAACAACATCCTTCATTAATGTGGTATATTTTTCACAATTGATGAATACACATTGGAGCATTGTCTCTAAGTATGGATTATAGATTACATTATAGTTAAAATCTCTCTTGTACAATTTTGTAAGTTATGACAAAATATATAATGGCCTATATTTTTCATTGCAACATCATTCAGGAAAATTCTGATGTCCCATAAATGTCCCCATATGTAAATTTTTCCCCTCTCCCTCTTCTCACAACCTCTACTGGCTATTGCATCCACATCAATGATGAAAGTTCTTCCATTGCTTGAATAACAGTAAGTATATAGAAGAAAAGCAGTAAGTTTACTCTAGTCCATTGTTCATTTCCCAATCCTGAGGATGTTGGGATAGTGATGCCCACTCTGCCTCTAATTGAGAGGGGGATTAGGTCCCATGGGGCAGATGGATGGGACTATCCTGCTTGCAGTTGTAGACTTTCTCTATTCCTTGTGATGGACATTGTCCCTCATCATCTCCTTGTTAGGTGTCTTCAGTGAGTCCAAAGAACTGGAGAGTAGATGTTTCAATTCTGTTGAGATTCCAGACCCAACTGGCACATGGGAAGCCCAATGGTTTATGTCTCTTGGACATAAACCTATCAACTGTAATACAGAGTATAGGTTCAAATACAAGGTGCAGAATAGTCATGTATAAGGAAACTACAACTGAGTCCAACTCTGTCACATTGGTGAACATAAATTCCAAAGTAGGGCCCACTGGCAGGGTGCCAATCTCTTGTGCTGTCAGCCAAGGCTAGAGTGCTTGGATGTCTCCAGAGCCCTCAGGAGCCCTGTTATTTGAGGCAATATTTACTGTGGCAGTCAATAAGATACTGCTGAGACATGCATAAGCATAGCTTCTGAAATGATCTCCCAACTCACTTTGAAGTCTCTTAGCCATATAAATTCATTTGTCTTTACCCTTTCCCCATTTTTGTCAAGGTCTTTTTTTCAGTTGCATTACTAGTTGGTGTTTGGTACTAATCCCCTGTTGCCAGGAAAGCTCATCCCCAGGAGTCATGTCACATGCCAGGGGGGAGAAAATGTATTTATATGTTGAGTTTGGCTTAGAGCAAGGCCACACTTGAGTAATAAGCAAGCTCTCAGGACATAACTCTTATGCAGTATACAATACTAGGCTAAGTTTCAATTTCACAAGAAAAGGTTCATAAGTACAGTCATCACTATCAAGTTCCCATCAATTGTCCATCTTCCTTCACTACTCATTGCACCTGCATGTGTGGGATTATTGCTGCCCCATTAAAGAATGTGACAGAGCTCTCCAAGGTGTGAATTCAATATTCTTTTCTGTTATTTTGTGGATCTTCACCCATGGTGTCTATGCCCCATAAATAGTTGAATTCATTCGTATGCCTTATAGGTATGACCCAGATAAACCTCCTCCAACACATCCCTGATCACTGATACTCCACACCAATGATCCTCCCCTGCCATGGTTGTAAACATTCTGTGTTCAAAAACTTCTTCAAATATGAAGTCAACAAAATAACCAAATAAAATTAATAAAAAATGAAATAATAATGATAGTTTTAAAAACATGTAATAAAATTTTTAAAAAATTAAAAATTTGAAATAATAAAAGTAATAAAAATTTGCATTACAACTTTCATCACTTTAAGATCTGTTGTCTTGTGCATACACTGATTTTCCTTCCATTTATTCCCCCAAATCCTTTTTTTTTTTTCAGTTTATCAAAGAAGCTTTAAGTTACAGGAAACTCATATAAAGCACATAGAGGATTTCCATATAACCAACATCCTCCCCCTTTTCCCCTATCCCTTATTAATAACATTTTACATGTGGATGGTACATTTGTTACAATTGATGTACAAATATTGAAACATTGCTACTAACCATGGTTAATGATTTACATTATGGTTTACATTTTGGACCATACGATTTATAAATTTTGACAATTAACATTATACCTTTTTTATTCTTATTCCTTTGTATTTTTATGATTTTTCACTCTTATTACTTATTTATTTTCCTGGATCTTATATGATTCCATTTCTATTTATTATTATTACTATTATTCTTTTTCTCCTCTTCTCCCCTTTTTATGTTCATAATACTTTTTTCAAGTGATCAAAGACAGCTACAAGGATATAAAATAAGAGTGAAATGTTAAAAAGAATCATCCCACACATGAAAAAAATATAAAACTCTAGTGTAAAAACAAAAATATCCACCTTCATAAGTCCATCATGATAAACAGGAACTTAGACAGCAACATATAATTAAAAACCATACTAAGAAACAGAAAGACATGGCCCAGGCTAATGAACAAACTAAAGAGCAGTAAGATATGAAGAATGTGGTGCAACTAATCAAGGATATCCAAATAAGTATCATGTATCAGCATAATGAAGTGAAGGAAGAGATAAAGGCTATTAAGTAGACAGTGCAGAAACATACTGAAGAGATTGTAAACATACAAAAAATATATATAAATGTTCTGATGGAGATGAATGGCACAATGCAAGAAATCAGAAATACTCTTGAAGTGCATAACAGCAGATTTGACAAAGCAAAGAAAGGATTAGTGATATCAAAATCGTACATCTGAAATCAGACAAATAGCAGAACAGATAGATAAAATGACAAAAAAAATCCAGCAGGGATTCAGGAAATTGATGACAATAGTAAATACAAAAATATATGCATAAGAGGCTCCCCAGAGGGAGAAGAGAAAATAAAGACGTCAGAAGGAGTGTTGGAGGAAATAATGGCTGAATATTTCCCAACTCTTTTAAGGGACATGTATGTGCATGTCCAGGAGGCACAATATACACCAAATAGTATAAAACCTAACTGGCCTACCACAAGACATATAAAATTGTCACATGCTCAAGAAAAAGGGAGAAAATTGAAAGCAGCAAGAGAAAAAGGGATCCAGCACATACAAGGGAAGCTCAATAAGAATAAGTGTTGATTTCTTTTTCTTTTTTTTTTTTTTTAAAGATTTTATTTATTTATTCATTTATCCCCCCCTTGCTGCTTGTGCTCACTGGGTCAGCCAACCACGCCGTGCGGCCGGGCCCGCCTTCACCAGGAGGCCCCGGGAACCAAACCCGGGGCCTCCCATATGGTAAACGGGAGCCCTACTGATTGAGCCACAGCTGCTTCCCATTGTGTTGATTTCTTATAATCCGTGGAGGTAAGAAGGCAGTGGTATGACATAGTTAACATGCTAAAAGAAAAAAAAATCAGCCAAGAATACTGTATACAGCAAAGCTGGCCTTAAAAATGAAGAAGAGTTCAAAACATTCAAAGATAAAAAGAAAACAACAGAGTTTGTTAACAAGAAACCTGATCTCCATGAAATACTAAAAGGAGTTCTGCATGGTGAAAGGGAAAAAAAACAGTAGTGAGAAGGGTGGAGGAGTGTGGAGCAAGGAAGATTATTCTTAAGAATATTTCAAAAGATAAAGAGAATTAAAAGCAAAATATGACATATATAAACCTAAAGAAAATATGGTTATTATAAGTAATGCCTTGACAGTAGTATTGTTCAATGTTAATGGATTAATCTCTTCAATAAAGAGCCACAGGTTGGCACATTGCTACACTTGAACAAATATTGACACACTGCTACTAACCACGGTCAGTTGTTTACATTATGGTTACACTTTGCACCACAAATTTGTGTATGTTTTAACAAAAAGTATAATGCCATTTATCAGTCTTCACAAAATCATGCAGAACAATTCAAATGCCATAAACTCTCCTATGTTCCACATATTCTTCCCTTCCCCTTCCCTCAGAACCTATAGTAATTATTAATTTTCAGTTTTTCAAAAATAACAATCATAGTTGCATACACTGATATTGAGGGCTTGACATCCTGGTCTGTTTTCTTTTATTATGCATTGACTATGTACTTAAGATGTTCTTACCCTTCTATTTGAGAACATAGTAGAACTCCTCACAATGGGAGTTCAGTATTTTCTTGTTTATTGTGTGGTTCTCTACCCAATGAAGTAACACACTATGGAAAGATGAATTCATTCATATTCCTTAGGAGCATAACCCAGGTGCACACTTTCCTAAGTTTTAGTCAGCCCAAGATGTACTGATGCAAAGTACCAGAAATCTATTGGCTTTTGTAAACGGTGTTTCTTTGTGGTGGAAGCTTAGTTACAAGGCACTAATGATTCTAACTTAAAGTTACCTCCTTACCAAAATCTGTTGCCACGTTTTGAAACAAGATGGTTGCTGATGTCTTTGATGTTTCAGATTTCTATTCCTCTTAAAACTACATGGGCACAGCTTCTTCCAATCTCAGCTGTAGGCTGGAGGGCTCATTTCTTTCTTGGCTCAACTACTCTGTTCTCTTCACAAGGTCAACTGTAGAATATCACACTCATCTCTCATCCCAGGGCCACTGCCTGTTGATTGAACTATCTCTCTTCCTCTGTATTCTTCTCCATGTATCTACTTCCTTGTGTGAGTCTGTTTATCAGCCCACCAATGGGGTGGGTCTCATCCTGGCATGATCTAATGATGTGTTCAAATCAAAGCCTTAATCTTGATTTAATCAAAGTAAACATAAAGCCTTTGAATTTAAGAAAATCAAAGGGTTTCAAGCCAAGAGAAACAGACTAGTTTGCTAACATAATCAGTACCTCTTTATGGAGTTCATAAATAATATCAAACTGCCACATTCCACCCTCTGAATTCCAAAAATATATTACAATATTCCAAAAAACTTTAGATAGTAATAATGCTTAGTACAAAACCATATCACAATCAATTTAGAGAAATAAAATTTGTCTTGGGACAATGTACTGTCTGGATATAGACCTTTGAAATTTACAAAACAATTTACATGCTTAAAATATACCAAGGGACAAATGAATGACCATAAGAAGAAATTGGGAGGGAAACATTAGTCACTGTCCCCCTTCAGTTCCAAAAATCGATTCTGGGATGGTGATGTCCACTCCACCTCTAATTGAGAGGAGGCTTATATCCTATTGGGAAGATGGATGGGACTATATTGCTTGCAGTGGTAGACTTTCTCTTTTCCTTGGGATGGACTTGTCCATCATCATGTCCTTGTTAGTTGTCCTGAGTGAGTCCAATGACCTGTTGAGTAGGTGTTGCAACTCCACTGAAGTACCAGTCTCAGCTGGCACATGGCCAGCCCAAAGACTACAGATTTTTGGACATACTCATACAAACTCCAGCAACAAGTATAGGTTTAAATAGAAGGAACACATGAGTCATGTGTAGGGAAGACATAATTGAGTCTAACTCTGTCATTCTCAGTAGCACAAACTCCATATAGGACCCACTGGCAAGGCACCAAACTCTTGATATATGCACCCTGACTATAGGATCTGGGTGTCTCCAGAGCCCTCAGGAACCCCACTATTTGGGGGTAGTATCCACTTTGGGAGTCTATGAGATCCTGCTGAGATATTCATAAGTGTTACCTGTGGGAAGACCTCCTGACTCACTTTGAAGTCTCTTAGCCATATAAACTCATTTGTCTTTACCCTTTCCCCCTTTTGTTTGAGGTCTTTTTCCAGTTGCATTGCTAGTTGGTACTTGGTAGTAATCCCTCAGTACCAGGGAGGTTCATCCCCAGGAGTTATGTCCCTCACTGGAGGGAAAGTAATTCATTTATAAGCTGAGTTTGGCTTAGAGAGAGACAACATTTGAGCAGCAAGGAGGCTCTCAGGAGGCAACTCTTAGGGACCCCAGAACAATAGGCTAAGTTTAAATTTCAAGAGCAGAAGCTCATAAGCATAGTCATCAATTTCAAGGGCCCATTAGTAGATCATCCTCCTTTGCCAGTCATTGCCCCTGCACCTGGCAGACTGTTGATGATGTATTAGAGAATGTGGCAGAGCAATCCAGTATTGGAATTCAATATTCTTTTGGTTATTGTGTGAGTCTCCACTCACTGTGACAATGCTCCATGGACATTTAAACATTTTTATATACTTTATATGTATGCCCAGGGGAACTTCCTCCCATGTATGTCCCATCACTGACATCCCACGCCAATGATCCTCCGCTGCCCCAGTTGTAACCCTTCTGTGATCCAAAGCTTCTTAAAAAATGAAGGGAAACAGGGCTTCTGTTGCAAGTGGCACACATAGGGCAGCATGCTTGTTCTTTGTATGGAATTGACATCAAGAGATTTCAGAAGCATAATTTTTGCTACTAGGACAACTGGTTATCATTGGTCCTGGTGCCCCCACCCAAAAAAAATGAAGGCATTAAAATAGCCAAATACACTTCATAGGAAAATGAAAGAATAATGATAAGTGTAAATATAAAAAATAAAATGAATAAAAATTTTAAAAAACTAGAACTAAAATAAAACTAAAAGATTGGGATATTAAAAATAATGAAAATTTTTATTTTTTTTTTACATTTTGCCTTTCAGCATTGTAATAACTGGTGTCCTATCTGTACAGTGGCAATTTCTTGCATTTATTCCCCAGTGTTTTTAAAGAAGAATTTGGTCACAGTAAAGTCACATACAGAATATAGGGGACTCTCATATACCCAACATCCTCCCCTTATCCTCCTTCCCATATTAATACCTTTTTATATGTGGATGGTACCTTTGTTATAACTGATATATAAATAGTGAAACATAGCTTCTGAACATTTTCAATAGTTTACACTATGTTTTACATTTTAGACCACACACTTTTAAAAATTGTGATGATATTTAAATGGCCTGTGTCCCTCATTGTAAGATCATGTAGAACATTTCCATTGCTCACTAAATACCCCCTGTTCAATCTATTCTATTCCTCCCTCCCCCACTCTTCAGGGCCCAAGGGGACAGCCTGGCTTCACTCCTTGGATGACAAGATTCATAGTTACTTGCAACAGTACTGAGATCTTGACACACTGGTTTCTCTTCCCTTTTTAGGAACCACCCATGCTCTCGAGGGACTCCTGCCTTTCTATTTGTGAGCAAATCAGTCCTTGCAAGTATGGGAGTACAACTACTTCCCACTCATTATCTGGGTCTCCACCCACTGATACAACACATTATGACAAAATGATCACTCGCACACTCCCTAGAAGCCTGCTCCAGATGTGCCCTGTCCCAAATGTCCCATATTCCAGCACCCTAAATGTGTAACCCTTCCTTGTCATGTTGCCATAAGAGCATTTCCAACTTTATACTTTCAACCACATACCCGCATATCATCAGTGTTCACTGGGTCCCTCTCCCACCAGTTCCCTGGACTTTCCAACCCACCCTCCCCAATCTACCCACCTGTCAAACTGGCACCACCCATCCCAATAATATCACTGCTCTCTTGTCATATCCTTTCATTACACAACTACTCATTTCACCTTAACATACATTATGCCTCTATGGGTGTTGGCTCACAGTCTTCTTCTCCTCTATTTCCTATAAACTTACGTTCCAGACAATAATTCTCTGAGTCTGCTCAACTTGCTTAATTTGTATCAGTGAGGTCATGTACTGTTCATCCTTCAATGCCTGGCTTGCTTCACTCAACATAAGGTCCTCAAGATTCATCCATGTTATCCCATGTATTAGCACTGCATTTCTTCCTACAGCAGAGTAATATTCCATTGTATGTATGTGTCACATTTTGTTTAGCCATTCATCTGTTGATGGGCATTTGGGCTGATTTCAACTTTTGGCAATAATGAATAATGCCACTATGAACATTGGTGTGCATATATCTATTCAGGTCTTTCTTTCAATTCTTCTGGATATATACCCAGTAATGGAATTACTGGATCACTTGGCAGTTCTATAGTTAGTTTTTTGAGGAAATGCCAAACTGTCCTCCACAATGGCTTGTCATTGTGCATACCCACCAGCAGTGGATGAGGGTTAAATTTCCTCCCCATCCTCTTCAACACTTAGAGTCCTCTGTACTTTTAATAACCACCAATCTAATGGGTGCAAGATGGTATCTCATTGTATTTTTGATTTTCATTTCCCTAAAAGTTAGTGATGTTGAGCATTTTTCATGTTCTTTTAAGCAATTTGTATTTCTTCCCTGGAGATGTGTCTTTTCAGGTTGCTGGCTCATTTTTCAAATGGGTTTTTATTTATTTATTTTTTTATTTTTGAGGTGTGGGATTTTTTTATTTATGCTGGATATTAGGCTCCTATCAGATAAATGGTTGCCAAATATTTTCTCCCATTGGGTAAGCTGCCTTTTTACTTTCTTGATAACATGCATTAAGGTGCAAAAGCTTTCAATTTTGTGGAGCTCCCATTTATTTATTTTTATTTCATTGCTTGTGCTTTGGGCATGAAGTTAATGAAACCATTTTCTATTACAATTTCCTGTAGTTGCTTACCTATATTGTGTTCCAATGTCTTTATGGTCTTAGCTCTTATATTTAGATCTTTGATCCATCTTGAGTTGATTTTTGTTCAAGGGTGTGATATGGTGTTCCTCTCTCATTCTTTTGGATACTGATATACAGTTCTCCAAGCACCAACTGTTGAAGAGGCCATTCTCTCCCAGTTGAGTGGGCTTGATGGCCTTGTCAAATATCAGATGACTACATATGTGAGGATCTATATCAGAATTCTCAATTTGGTTCATTTGGTCAGTATGTCTATGCTAGTGCCAATACCATGTAGTTTTATTGACTGTAGCTTTCAAAGTCAGGAAGTCTGATACCCCCAATTTTATTTTACTTTTTCCTTCTGTCTTTGGATATTTAGGACCTCTTACCCTTCCAAATAAATTTTGTAGTTAGTTTTTCCAATTCATTAAAAAATGTGTTGATTTTTATTGGGATTGCATTGAATCCGTAGATTAGTTTGGGGAGTATAGACATCTTAATGATGTTTACTTTTCCTGTCCATGAACAGGGAATATCCTTCCATTTATTTAAGTCTTCTTTGATTTCCATTAACAGTGTTGTGTCATTTTCTGTATATAATTCCTTTATAACTTTAGCTAAATTTATTCCTAGGTATTTGATTATTTTAATTATTATTGTAAATGTTTTTTTTTTTCTTGATTTCCTCTTCATATTGTTCATTTTTGGTGTATAGAAATGCTACTGCTTTTTGAGCATTGCTTTTATAGCCTGTGACTTTAATGAGGTCATTTTTAAGATCTAGAGTCTTTGTTTTAGATTTCTCAGGACATTCTATGTATAGGATCATGTTGTTTGCAAATAGTGACATTTTTACTTCTTCATTTCCAATTTGGATGCCTTTTATATCTTTTTCTTGCCTCAGTGCTTGAGCAAGTACTTCTAAAACAATGTTAAATCAGAGCAGTGATGTTGGGCATCTTTGTCTTGTTCCTGATCTTACAGTGATAGCTTTAGGATTTCACAATTGAAAATGATATCAGCTGTTGGGTTTTCATATATACCCTTTATCATATTCAGAAAGTTTCCTTCTATTCCTATCTTTTGCAATGTTTTAATCAGGAAGTGGTGCTGTATTTTGTTGAATACTTTTTCTGCGTCTATAGGGATTATCATGTGATATTTTTCTTTTGATATGTTTAAGTGGTGTATTACATTGATTTATCTTCTTATGTTGAACCATCCTTGCATACCTAGGATGAAACCCACTTGGACTTGGTTTATAATTCGTTTGATGTATTGTTGAATGTGATTATCAAGTATTTTGTTAAGAATTTTAGCATCTAATTTCATTAGAGATATTGGTCTGTAATTTTTCTTTCTTATGGCATCTTGGCTTGGCTTTATATTTAGGGTTATGTTGGCATCATAGAATGAGTTAGACCATGTTACTTATACTTCCATTTTTTTTTTTGAAGAGCATAAACAGGATTAGTGTTATTTCTTCCCAGAATGTTTGATAGAAATTACCTGTGAAGCCATCTGGTCTTCTTAGTTGGGAGGTTTTTGATGATTGAGTCTATCTCTTTACTTGAAATTTGTTGGTTGCATTCATCAATTTCTTCTCTCATCAATGTAGGATGCTTGTGAGTTTCTAGGAGTTTGTCCATTTCCTCTAAGTTATCACTATTGTTGGCATATAATTTTTCAAACTGTCTTCTTATGATACTCTTTATTTCAATGGGGTCAGTGGTGATATACCCTTCCTCATTTCATATTTTGTGTATTTGCATCTGCTTTCTTTTTTTCTTTGTTAGATTGGCTAAGGGTTTGTCAATTTTATTTTCTCAAAGAACCAGAATTTGATTTTCTTAATTTTTTCTAGTGATTTCTTATTTTCTATCTCATTTAGTTCTGCTCTAATATTTCTTATTTCCTTCTTTCTACTTCCTTTGGGGTTAGTTTTTTGTTGTTTTCCAATTCCTCCAGGTGTGTATTTAGGTCTTCAATTTTGGCTCTTTCTTTAATGGATTTTATGGCTATAAATTTCCCTCTCAGTACAGCTTTTGCTGCATCCCATAGGTTTTGGTATGCTGTGTTGTCATTTTCATTCATTTCAAGGTAGTTACTGATTTCTTTTGAAATGTCCTCCTTGACTCACTGTTTGTCTAAGAGTGTGTTCTTTAAATTCCATATCTTTATGCCTAATCTGGTGCTCTGGCCCTTACTGATTTCCAATTTCATACCATTGTGGTCAGAGAAACTGCTTTTTATAATCTCAGTCTCTCTGAATTCATTGAGATTGTTTCTGTGGTCTATCTTGGAGTATGATCCATGTGGACTTGAGAAGAATGTATATCCCACTGTTTTTGGATGTATTGTTCTGTATTTGTCTATTAGATGCAGACCCTCAAGTGTATTAATCAAAGACTTTGTTTCTTTATAGATTCTTTTTCAACATATTCTGTTTAATGGTGATAATGGCATATTAAAATTCCTCACTATAATTGTAGATGCATTTATTCCTCCACTAAGTTTTGCCAGTGTTTTTCTCAAGTATTTGAGGTACCACAGCTAGGTGCATAAATTTTTATGTTTGCTCTTTCTTTTTGAAAGATTATCACTTTCACTAATACATTGTATCCATTTTTGTCTCTTACAATAATTTTGCATTTAAAGTCTATTTTGTCCTATATTAGTATAGTAACTCCCACTCTTTCTTGGCTATTGTTTGCTCATAAGATTGTTTTTGAGGCATTCACTTTCAGCATCCTTGAATCCCTAGGTATAAGGTGGGTTTCTAGTAGACAACATAAAGATGGGTCATATTTCCTTATCCATTCGCCAATCTGTGTCTCTTCACTGGTGAGTTTAATCCATTAAATTTCAGTGTTATAATTTTCAAGGAATTACTTAATTAGACATATTTTCTTTGGCTTTATGTATGTCTTATGTTGTTTTTATTTCTCTTTTTGTCATTTTAGTTGTTCTTACACTCTCCTCCAGCTCTCTCTCCCCTGTTTTCTCCTTTCAACCTGCAGAACTCCCTTTAGTATTTCTTGAACTGCCAGTTTCTTATTGTCATACTCTCTTAATTTCTGTTTATCTGTGAATATTTTGAACTCTCCCACATTTTGAATGCCAACTTTGCTGGGTAGAGAATTCTTGGCTGGAAGTTTTTCTTTTAGTACCTTAACTATGTTGTACCACTGCCTTCTTGCCTCCATGGTTTCAGATGAGAAATCACCACTTAATCTTATTGAGCTTTCCTTGTATGTGATGGTTCTCTTTTCTCTTACTGCTTTCAGTATTTTCTCTTTTTCTTGAGCATTGGGCATTTTGATGAGTATATGTCTTGTAGTAGGCCTGTTGTGGTTTATACTGTTTAGGGTACACCGCACTTCCTGGAATTGTACATTCATCTCCCTCAATAGGGTTGGGAAGTATTCAGCCATTATTTTCTCCAAAACTCCTTCTGTCCCCTTTCCCTTCTCTTTTCCTTCTGGTATGCATATAATGTGTATGGTTGTGCATATTGTGTTGTCATTCAAATCCGTAAGTCTCTGCTGGATTTTTTCTATCTTTTTATTTATCTGTTCTACTATCTGTTTGATTTCAGATATACAGTCTTCCACATCACTAATTATTTCCTTTGCCTGTTCAAATCTACTGGTATGTGCTTCCAATGTCTTTTTGATTTCTTGGATTGTGCTTTTCATCACTATCATACCCATTATCTTTTTATGTATGTTTACAATTTCTTCAGTATATTCTCCCAGTGTTTTCTTAAATCCTAAATCTCTTCCTTCACTTCACTACGTTGGTCCATGATATTTGGACAGGTTTGATTAGTTGTTCAATGTCCTGTACCTCTTCCTGGTTTTTAGTTTGTTCATTGGACTGTGACATGTCTTCCTCTTTCTTAGTCTAGGTTACATTTTTTCTTGTTGTTGCCTTCTGATCATCTTTTTATCTTGATGGCTTTATTCAGTTGATTAGCTTCTTTCTTTACTCTAGAGTTTTATTTAATTGTGTTTTTGTGTTTGTGTTATGTTTTTTTTCTTTGACACTTTGTCCTTCCTATTCTATATTATTGCTGTTGTCTATGTTCCTTTGCAGGGAAAAATTAGGGCCAGAGAAAGTGAAAGAGGTAAGGAAAGTAAAAGGATAATAGTAATAATTATAGTAATTGTTAGAAAAGGAACCATTTAAGACCTTGGAAAATGAGAATTTTACTCATGTAAGCAGTGTAGAAAAATAGGAATAAAAAAGTGAGGTACCAAAAAAGAAATGAGAAACCAAGTAGAGAAAAGTACATAGACTGAACTAAAAGGCCAGTATGACAAGGAGAGAGGAAGAAAGAAAAGAAAAGACAAAAAGATAAAAGTTAATCAAAGAAGGAAAACAAGATAGATATGGTAGAAATAAAAAACAGAAAAATTGAGGACTAAACAAGAGAGGTGGAATGTAAGAACAACAACAGAAAACAAATGATAGAATGGTGAGGGAAGGAAAAGACATAGCCTTGTTTTACCAAATCGATACACACAGAAAAGGGAAAATCAAGAAAGATGAAACACTATAACCACGAGTCAAGATGGCAGCACCTTGAGGAATTTATCTTCTCACCCAGCTCCCTCCAGATCGATGCCTTGAAACCTCCTACACTGTGGGTACTCAAAACAGTTCACTTGTGCAGGATCTTGCCCCCACTCAGCCATTTTTTGTGAGAGAGATCTGCCTATGTTCCTTTGAATGAAAAAAAAATTAGGACCAGAGAAAAGGAAAGACATAGGAAGACAAAAAGAATAACAGTAATGGTGATAGCCTAAGGTTAGAGTGAAAATGTACAAGACCTAGGAAATTGAAAGATTAACATGAGTAAGAAGCACAGACGAATAAGATTAGGAAAGTGGAATAGAAACAATGAAAGAAGAAATGGAGTAGTGAAAAAACATATAGAATGCATTAAAATGCTGGAATGGTGAGAAGAGGGGGAAAGAAAACAGAAAAGAACGAAAGTAAAAAGTAAGAAAGAAAAAGTACACAGTGAAGAAAGGAGAGAGGGAAAAATACAAACAAGAAGAATTGGAGACCAAATAAAAGAGGTGGAATGAAAGAACAACAGAAAACAAAAGACATAAAGGTGAAGGAGTGAAAAGAAATAGCATAGGTAGAATAGATCAGCAACCGAAATAATAAAAGGGAAAAAATATATATATAAACAAGCAGAGACAGAAAGGAAGGGGATACAAAACAAGCAAGAAACAAGACAGCAACAATTTGTTGTGTTTTTTTTTAAAGGAGATAGAAAAAAAAATAAACACAGAAAAAGAGCCTTCTTTCTTAGAAACCTAATGATCTTCTCAGGCTGCTGGTGTTCTTCAATCACTCACCCTGCAGCCTGCACTCTGCAGGTTTTGAACTGGGTTTTAGTGAGTAAAGTAAGGGAAATAAAATAAAATGACCTTTTTTAAAAAAAATAAGAGATCCAAGGAAAGCTAATACAAAGAAAATATCTATATGTTCCCTGTCATAAAGTTTCACCTGAATGCCTGATAACCTGGTGGCTCTATCCTCAAGGAATAGCTAGGAATTGAACCAAGGACCTCATATATGTGAGGCAGGAATTCTTCCACTGAGCTCTTCTGGGTACTTGGGTTGTCTACCCTTTCAGAAGGCTATCCACCCCTTTTCCCTTGGGTAGGTTAGATCCCCTGCATTCAGCTGGAGTGGCGCTGATCACCACCTCTCTCTGCCTCCTCACTGATGTAATTCCTCTTTTGCCTAGGTGGCTGGGCATGAGTGCCAGCCTAAGGTGACTCCTCTCTCCTCTCCCTGTGGAGTAGGGGTCCCTTCCAATATTCAAGGGGTGTCCAGCTGGCTAAACTCGCAGCAAGCAAATCACACTCTTCTCTCCCAGACCTCTCTTCCTCACAGTGAATCTGCCATCACACTCCCATTTGGAGCAGGGGAGCAGAGTCTCCCCCTAGTCTGTCAGGGCTGAGGGCCGGGTATGTGTGCCCCTTGCAGCCACTGAGGTAAACAACCCCTTACCTGGCTTCCCTATCTGTCCAGTACCCTCCTAGATGACTCAGAGCACCTTCCCATGGAGGTAGACATCTGCTCTACTCTCAGTTATATACAAATCACCAGGAATTTTACCCTCACTTAATATCTTGGGGTTGGGGTTGGGGAGCACTTCCCGGCAGCCAAGAGGTTTAATAACTCATGATTACTTGTTTTGGCTTCTTTGTGTCTCTGACCCTCGCTCTTCTGGGAGTTGGTAAGCAGTGTTCTGGTTTGCTGTGCCCCAAATCAGGTCTCCAAGGCAGCCTCTGGGTTTTTCTTTGTTGTTTTAGTGAGAGCTAAGAATTATATATATAACCCATCAGCCATGTTCCCTAGATCTCCTTGACAGAGATTTCTTTAAATGTCTGGTGCCAGAAAAAAAGAAAGAAATGAAAAATACATCCTCCTAGCATTTGCAGGTTTGCTTTGTGTTCAGGTACTCTTTAAAGCTTTGCCATGCCATTTACTAGTTTTCCTCAGCCTCCACGTATTGCTTGCAATGAATTTAACTATCAGCCAGTGGTGGAAACTTAGGGTCTTCTAAGCAATTTTCTGAGGAGTATGTGTCATGAGTTGAGCATGTTCATGGCTTTCTAGATACCCTTTTATATGCAGGAGCTTTGCAAAATCCTTATACCCTGAAGTAACTCTTTCCAGATTCCTCCCAGCAACACCCCACCCAGTCTTTTGGCGTATCCTTTGATTGCCCCAACTGTAACCATGTTCTCCAGGTAGCAACAGTATGTTCCTTTGCTTTTTAATGTTTGCAAGGATCATCCTCTCTTTAGTTGAGTGTTGCTTATTTCCTTGAGAAAGTTCTGAATTTTGATGAAACAAGGCAAACATCTTACATCAATATTTCAAGGAACTTCCAGACATGTTAGCCAAGTGCATTTTCTTCACAATATGGTCTTCATTCATTCTTCAGGAACCTAGTACCCAAAGCATGAATGTGGATTGCCGTCTTCAAGTGTTCTGTTGTGCTGGGCAGTATTTGGGCAAAGCTAAGTTAAAAAGCTATAAAGCTCTCTTACTATGTTTAAATAACCATTTTTTCTCCAATATTTGCTTGTTTTCAATAAACCTATGGTTATTTTCTAGAGTTCCCACAAAGTTAATATTGATAATTTCTCCTCGTTTTTCATTGTTTCCTGGAGGGATGTGTTCTTGGAATTCTATACTTAAATAACTTTGCTTAATTTACTTCATTTAATATATGCATTTCAAACCTAAACTTAATTTTCTCCTTTTCCATTAAATCATTCTGAAAATTTAAACCCTCTCAGCTACCTGCAATTTTGAATCCAACACTTTAAGCTTTAACTTTTTTCAATGTAGCATTTTTTATAAACTCTCTTCATGTTTATCAGCAATCATGACATGATTTTTTTGAAACATGTACAGAATGAAGTTGACTCCAAACAAGGAAGGCCCATAATCAAGTGTAAGAGAAAGCATAAGCTTGCTCATAACAACCTAGCAGAGGAAGCAAATCCTCCTAGTGAAATGCAGGGACTGCAGGAAAGCCTTCTTGTTAAAGGGTTATATAAGTTGAGTCATGAAGGAAGAGGAAATTTACTAGCTACACAAACTAAAAGAAAAAATTCAAATAGAGTTTCAGAGCATATATATATATGAAAAGGATATATATATCCTTTTACTATGTAGAGCAGGGATAAAGATTTTCCTGCACTCTTCCTTTGTGCCAAATGTCTCATGCATCTTTGATTTATGAAATGATACCGTGTTGCTTTCAGGATAATTTAATAATATTTAATGGCTATTTTGTTGTCATTTTACTATTTGCTTTTTCTTGCCCTATGCAATATGTCTTTCATCTTTTGTTAATGCTGAAAGTTTAATTTTTGTAAAACCCTCCCCAGTCCAGGGTTAGAGTGCATCATACCACACTTCAATGACATGTGAGTCTAATTTTTCTGCATATGTAATTATTTTAAGAGGGAAAAATTAAGACATTTATATTAGAGTTGTTTTTTTTTTTTTTTTAAGATTTCACCTATCTATTCATTCATCCCCCCCTTGCTGCTTGTGCTCGCCAGGTCAGCTAACCATGCTGTGCGGGCAGGCTTGCCTTCACCAGGAGGCCCCGGCAACCGAACCCGGGGCCTCCCATATGGTAAACGGGAGCCCTACTGATTGAGCCACAGCCGCTTCCCTATATTAGAGTTTTGAAGAGTGTTACAAGTTGGGCTTTCTGTGAATAAAATTATAAGGGTTACCTGGAAAATAATATCTCTTTCTGATAATCAAGATCCTGAATTTTTAAAGTATTTGTTTCTATTTCTCTAAACCAATGTGCTACATATCAAATAGTTTAATTTCTCCATCTTCAGCATCACTCTCAATAGTTCTTTTTCTAAGACTATAAAAATGCCCCTATATTTATGTCTTTAGTGTGAATCTTCTTTAGTTTTGAAATCTTCTTCTCACCTGGTATTTTCTGGCTATTTATATGATCACTTCATAATGGAGATTCTGACTCCATGAGATATAGACAAACTTGAAGACCCTGAAATAAGATCACCTGTTCTATGTCTCGCTATTTCAATTTCTGGGAAAGCTCCTTGGGACTCATTAACAGAAATATAACTTTTAATAAGTTATCTTCTGAGAGCAAACATTAATAATGGGGTAAAGTTTGACTGTAGAACTAATGTTAGTTCTTTCTTTAAGGATTTATTTTATTTTATTTATTGCCCCCTGCCATTACCTGTGCTCGCTGTCTGCTCTCTGTGTCCATTTGCTGGATGTTCTTCTGTGTCTGCTTGTCTTCTCTTCTAATCTTCTCTTTAGGAGGCACCAGGAACCAATCCCAGGACCTTCAAGGTGGAAGAGAGGAACCCAATCACCTGAGACACTTTAGCTCCCTTGTTTGTTGTCTCTCTTCTGTGTCTCTTTGTTGCATCATCTTTTTGCATCAAGTTATGGCATGGGCCAACTTTGCCTTCACCAGGATGCCATGGGAACCAAACCCATGACCCCCCATATGGTAGATGGGAGTCCAATTGCTTAAGCCACATCTGCTTCCAGACAAAGAAGTTATTTTTCAAATATAATGCAATTATGGCACTGCTTTTGCTGCATTCCAAAAGTTCTCATATATTGTGTTATCATTTTTATTCATTTCAAGGTAATTACTGATTTTTTGTAATTTCCTCCTTGACCCACTGATTGACTAAGGGTGTGTTGTTCAACTTCCATATCTTTGTGCCTCTTCTGGTTCTCTGTCACTTATTAATTTCCACTTTCCTTCCATTGTGAGTCTGAGAAATTACTTTGTATAATTTCAATCCTTTGAATTCATTTGGACTTGTTCTTTGACCTAACATTTGGTTTATACTGGAGAATGATCCATGTGCACTTGAGAAGGATGTATATTCTGCTGTATTTGGGTAATGTTCTGTATATGTCTACTAGGTCTAGATCCTCTAAAGTATTCAAGGACTCTCTTTCTTAATAACCCTCTATCCAGATATTCTCTCTAATCGTGATAATGGTGTATTAAACTCCCCCACTATAATTATAGAGGCATCTATTTCTCCATGTAATTTTTAAAACGTTTGTCTCATGTATTTTGGGGGCACCCTGCTTAGGTACATAAATGTTTATGATTGTTCTTTCTTCTTGATAGATTACTCCTTTTATTAATACAGTATAATGCTCTCTCCACACACACACACACCCACAAACCTGATAGTCACAGATTTTGGTACTCTGTAATACTAACCAGCAATACTAAAATGCACTTACACTGTTAATTTGCTCATTCATATATTCATCAAATATTCTAACCACTTACTATATTTCAAATATTGAGTGTTAATATACCTAAAGTGAATAAGATCTTCATCCTGAATAATTTCACTGCTAAATATTTGAGAAGTATAAAACAAGTGGAGTATAGACTAGATATAGAAAGTATGTGTGTGTAAAAGATGTGTGTGTGTAAAATTCCAGCAGAATACCTAGGGGATGAAAGGTAACTACACTTGCAGTCAGAGAGAATGCAAAAAAAATGTAGAAATATTAGGTCTTGAAAAATTAATTTCTCCTAATGGTAAAAGGGGCAGAAAGGCACTATAGGAGAAGGAGTTATGTGTGGTTTCTCTGTGATGAATAATATATTGCATAGCTAAACATAATTGGAAATAACAGTTTAGAGATATGAAAATTAAAACTGGGTAAGACCCTACACATTCTCAGGTAAGGCAACAGAGAATGCATAGTGAACCTTAAAGCAAATGAAAATAAAAAATGTTGCTTCTGCAAGAACAGGTAATAAAATGGAACCCTAGGAAGAATTTATTAAAAACAAGAACACCTCCCCAACACTTCTTTGAAGTGTCAGATGGATTTCAACTAAATCATGTGTCTACCAAGGACTTTCTGTGTAGAGCAAAACATGCTTAGCCATGTGCCTGCTGGCATCATACAAGCCTGAAGCCAATGAATTGGATACTGTTTGGAAAATAATTCCTCCATATTTATTAAACACATTGTGGTGAAAACATTTTTTAACTTAAAGCAAACTCACCAACTGAAAATATTTTTTAATAATAGTGTTAATATGTCTTTAACATTATAGTTTCAACTAGCTTATTTGTAGATAAATAAAATTCTTACCTTCATTTTTATGTAAAACTTCACAGAAAGGGAATAAATCATGTTTTTGAAACTCATTATGCATTTGGACTTACAATTTGCATAGGAAACCTAAGTTTTCTTCATTTATTGTCTGCGTAGAAACTCATTAAAAAGTTAGCAAACCCTTGCAGAGTGACTGGAAACTTGGCTCATTATTACTCAGTCAGCTCCCTGGTAGAGGCATGAACTAAACCCACTCTTAAAGACTTGTTAGTTTCTGAAAGTCTCTTCCTGGCTTAGTTTGCACTTTTCAATTGCTCTTCAGTAATTTACCCATTCTTACAAGGGAACTGTCTTAAAAAGTTCTTCTGGAAACTTCATTCTCTTGGCTCTGAAGCTCAGTTTCAAGGAGGAAAAAATGGTGTAAAAATGGGAATGTCTTCTGATTCTTCCTAATTGAAATCATGTTCCATTGGGTAAGGGTAACATTTTGTAAACAAAGACTATCTGTAAAATATCAAAAAAGTATTGGAAATTCATAGAGCCCCAAACTAGAATACGTGCTACCAGGGCTGCACTGGAGTTAGGAATAGGAGGTAATGATTAATAAGATCAAGTTTCTGTTTGAAGTAATGGAAACATTTGATAATATATGGTGATAGTAACACAAAATTGAGATTACAATTGACACCACTGAATTGTATATTTGCAAGAGGTTAATACGGGAAATTCAAGTTGCATATATTATACCAAAATAAAATAAAAAATCAGAAAAGTACAACACAAACATTGATTCCTAATTTAAACTAGAGGCTATAGGTAATAGTTTAATCCTAATAATATTCTTTCAACAATTGTAACAAAATAATTTAAAAAAATATGAAAGGCTAATAGGGAAATCTGTGGGTGTGAGTGGGGAGTACATGGGAAATTTGTAATTTTGACATGATATTTCTGTAAATCAACAGCTTCTTTAATTAAAAATGAGAAAAATGCAACATTCAAGTAGCAATAAATGGTTATGTTTAGAAATGATTTAATTAATAGTATAGTATTTCTACACAGACCTACAATTGTATATACTAGTTGGTTGAGAATATTACTGAACTACTTATATAAAATAAGTTCAGCCTCATGGACTATAATATGAAAAGATTCCAAGTCATCCCTCTTCCCAAGGAAATACACTCATAAACACAAAATTCAATCTTGGAAAAAACATTTTTTTCGGTGTCTTACTTTAGATCAGGAAATAGACCAGTAATTTTTCTTTAATATTCACTTAAGTTTATTTGTATGGCTGTGCTTCACGAAGATAGTATCTTTAATTTTCTTATATTTTAGATCAACACATTGCCATATGAGGTACATATTTTCCATGTGGAAAAAAATATTTTCTCCCATAAATACCCTTATTGTGTTACTTTTTCAGAGTTCTCAGAAATAATTATTAAAAGAGTCCCCTTTATTACCTAGGATATCACCTTTTAATGCATTTATTGTACTTTCTATGCTATTCTGTTTGATATTTATATCCCCAATAAAAAATTAAGTTCTTTGAGTATGGGGGTCTTGAATTTCTTATTCAAGGCTTTAGTTTTAGTTCTAAAAGACTACCCAGTAGTGTTAAAAATGGGATGCATTGTTTTCTTTTTTCTCTAGAATCTCTCTGAAGGAGTCTTCAATTACACTCAAAACATTGTGATTTTTCTCATGTACAGGTTGAAGTTACATTTTTAATCACTCAGTTGAAGCAGAGTGATTTTCCCAGTCAAGTCTAAAACAACTTATGTATGGAAATAGCTCAGCTTATGTGATCTTCCAAGAGCAAAGATATGTCCAGAAGTTTAATGGCATGCTAAATAATACATATAAGTTTGAAATGGAATCAATCTTGCAGGAACAGAGGAGTAGAAGGCATAAAATACAATATATATTCACTTGAATGGTGCTTCAAATACTCTCAAAGGCTAAGGAGATTTTTTCCCCATCCTCCATGTATCAATACCTTTCTAGAACATAATAAAAATAAGTACTAAGAAATTATCTTAAAAAGATACACAATTCATAAACTCCAATATGGAATAAAAAGAATGGACAGACATAAATCTATATTCCATTAAATACAGTGAAAGTCATGTAAAAAGAAAGAGAAAACCAATTGGTCTAGGTCCTTTTAAAAATGCATTGCTATTTGGCACTTGGCAATAATCACTCAGTGCCAAAGAGGCTTTTCCCCAGGAGTCATGTCCAAAGCTAGGGAAAGAAGTGCATTTATATGCTGAGTTTGGCTTAGAGAGAGGCCACATTTGAGCAACAAGGAGGAATTCAGGAAGTAAATCTTAGGTAATATGTATTACTAGGATAAGTTTCAACTTTACAAGAACAAAGTGGTTAAGTACAAACATCAATATGAAGGTCTTGGAATATTGGTTTGTCCTCTTTCACTAGACACAGCCCACCTATTAGACTGGCAGTTATTAAAAAACAGAAGACTACAAGAGTCGGAGAGGATATGGAGGAAAAAGAACACTTATCCATTGCTTGTGGGAATGTACAATGGTGCAGCCATTTTGAGAGACAGTTTGGTGGTTCCACAAGAAACTAACTATAGAAATGCCATTTAATCCAGCAATCCCACTGCTGGGTATTTACCCAGAAGAATTTTAAGCAGGGACACAAACAGATATATGCACACTAATGTTCATAGCAGCATTATTCACTATTGCCAAAAGTTGGAAGAAACCCAAGTGTCCACCAACAGATGAATGGATAAGCAAAATGTGATATATACATACAATGGAATATTAATCAATTGTAAGAAGCAATGGGATATTGACATATATGACAACTTAGATGAATTTTGAAGACTGTATGTTGAGCGAAGTAATCCAGTTACTGAAGGAAAAATATTACATGACCCCACTGATAAGAAGTTAGAAAATTGAGCAGATTCACAGTACTAGAGTGTGCAATATAGGGTATCAGGAGACAGAAAGGTTTCAGAATGTGGTGAGCAGATGCTCAATGTGGGCATCATTGGGAGTAGATGTAGCTCAAATGTTTGAACACCTGTTTCCCACATATGAGGTACAAGTTCAACCCCTGGTACCTTCTAAAAATATATATATGAGCATAACCTATGATAAAATGGAGGGGTTTGGCAGTGGATGGGCATGATACTGGTGCAGTGATGTGATTGTGGTTGACAGTGTTCAAATGTGAAGGTCAGTAGGGTGGAGTGGGTTAGGTTGCAATATCCATTAAACTGGGGGAAGGGCTGGAGGAATAAATAGGGGAACTCTGCGGATTTGTAGGTCTGTGGGTAAAATTACAATGGTGAGAATGTTCTTTGGGTAAATATAGTGGGGGGAGGGTTACTGCTGCAAGATTTCAAGTGTGGGGGATATGCAGGACGGGGTGCACCTGAAGCATGCTTCTATAGCATATGAAAGTGCTCATATGTCATAGGGTGCTATTTCTGTGGGTGTAGATCCACACAGTAAACAAGGAAATATTAAAATCACATCATCAAAAGTCCTGCTGTGTTCTCAAGTGGAGGGACACAAATCTCTCACGAAGATAGATAGTTCCAAATAAAAAATAAAACAGAAAAATATTCCCAGCAATCAATATTAATACATGTAACTATGAAAATTTAAATTTAAACTTAGTGATTATCACAGGTTCTGAGGGTAGGGGTAGGAAAGAATAGATAGAACATAGGGCCTTTTTTGGGTATTGGTATTGTTCTGCATGATCTTGCAATGATGGATACAGGCAATTATATATTTTGCCAAAGCCTATAAAAGTGTCCAGTGCAAAACGGAAACCATAATGTAAACCATTGACCATGGTTAATATTTGTTCATCAATTGTAACAAATGCACCATTCTCATGTAAGATGTTATTAATAAGGCAAAATGTGAGAGGAGGAGGTAGGGTATATGGGGATACCCAATAGTTTTTATGTGACTTTTCTGTAACCTAAAGCTTCTAAGAAAATAAGTGAAAAGAATCAAATATTTGGAGAAAATAAAGAAGAAATGGTCATTGTACTTAAAAGATAATAGATATTACAGTGATGAAAGACAATGCATTTTTTATTTTTTGTTTTAATTTTTATTTTCTATTTTTTAGTTAATTATTATTATTTATTTTTGGCTTTGTTTTGGGGAGGTTTTGGTTGCAGAAGGGTTACAACTTGATTTAAGGGAGAATCACTGGTCTGGGGTATTGGTGGTCAGGGTATCTGTGGGGAGGGTTGAATCTGATGCATGTCTCTATGGAATATGAATGTTTTCAGATTGTCATAGGGTGTTGTCTCAGTGTGTGGAAACCTGCAAAATTACCAAAAGAATATTGAATTCCCATCTTTAGGAGTCCAGCTACATTCTTTCATGGAGTGGAAAGAATCCCTAGACTACAAAGTCTGTGCCTAGCAAAGGAAGACAAAACAATATACCAATCCCTAAATACTGTTGCTTGTACTTATAAAACTCGTTCTTCTGAAATTGAAACTTAGCCTAGTATTATATATTGCCTAAGAGTTACTTCCTGAAAGTATAAGCCTCCTTGTTGCTTAAATGTGGCCTCACTCTAAGCCAAATTCAGCATATAAACTCACTACCTTTCCCCTGACATGGAACAATACATCAGGGGATGAGCTTCTTGCACTAAGGGATTATTACCAAGCACCAAATAGTGATGCATCTTGAAAAGGACCTTGACCAAAAAGGGGAAATATTAAATACAAATGAGTTTTTATGCCTAAGAGATTTCAAAGTGAGTAGGGAGGTCATTCCAGAGGTTATGCTTATGCACATTTCAGCAGAATCTCATTGACTGCTACAGTAAACAGTGCCTCAAGCAGCAGGGATCCTGAGGGTTTAAGAGACATTATAGGCTGTGCAGACTATCTCAGGAACTTAGTGCCCAGTCAGTGGGCCTTACTTTGGAAAATATGCTCCCCAATGTAATAGTTTGACTAATTTATAATTTCCCTAAACATGACTCCCTGTGTAGGGATAACATATCCCCTTAATGTATCAAAATTAGACTCATTTATAATTTTCCTACAAATAGCTCTTATGCCCCTTTTATTTGAAAATATATTCAACACTATATCCATTAATATCTCTCTGTGACACTTAAATCTTCCCACTGTTCATATGCCCGTTGATCTGTGAATCTCAGCAGAGTTGCAGTGAACACCTACTGTCCAGTTCACAGATTCAACAAAGACTACTAACAAAAGGATGATGGGCAATGTCTATCCCGCAAAACAGAGAGTAACTACAACTGCATGTAAGACAGTTTCATCCATCTACACCATGGGATTTAAGCCCCTTCTCAATCAGAAGAAAAGTGTGGATCACCATTTCAAAATCCTCAAGATTGAGGAATGAGCAAACATAAATGGTAATGCAATTATGGGATAAATAAACTTAATATTATTCTAATAATGGAAGAATTTGTAACATTAATATAAATGCAGTTGTCACCAGAGGTTCTGAAGAGAGGGGGAAAGAAGAATATGTGTCACATGGGGCATTTTTGGGACATTGGAATTGTTCTGCATTTCATTGCAATGACAGATACAGGCCATTATAAATTTTGCAAAAATCTATTAAATTGTGCTAAGTGTAAATCATAATGTAAACTATAAAGCATGGTTAGTAGCAGTGTTTCAATATGTGTTCAACGGTAACAAATATACCACACTAAAATAAGATGTTGTTAAAGGAGAAAAGTGTTGGATGGGGGCAGGGTGGGATAAATGGGAATACCCTATATTTTCAATATAACATTTTTGTAACCTAAAATTTCTTTTAAAATAAAATTAAAAAATGAAATTGAGAATTAAAAACTACTTGGAAAATTAACAAAAAACAAAAGCTGAATCTTTGAGAAGATTGATGAAATGAAAACATTAGCTAGACAAGCAAAGAAAAAAATGAAAGAAGATATAAATAAAATAAAATAAAATAAATGAGAGTGGAAATATAACCACTGGCCCCACAGAAATAGAGGATTAAAAAAAAAATACTTTGAAAATTTATTGGCCAACAAGATGGATGACATATATGAATAAAATTTTAGAAATGCACAATCAACCTACATTCACAAAAGAAGAAATTGATGAATTAAACAGTCTAATTACAAGTAATAAGATTGAATCAGTCACCAAAAATCTCCAAAGTAAGAAAAGCACAGGACCAGACGACTTCTCAGTTGAATTCTAACAACAATCACTTTTGAAAGAGCTTACACCAATCCTCCAGAAAATCTTCCAAAAAATAAAAGTGGAGGGAACATTGCCTAACTCATTCTAGGATGCCCAAATCACCCTAATACCAAAGCCACATAAAGATGTCACAAGAAAAGAAAATTAAAGACCAATCTCTCTAATGAACATGGATGCTAAAATCCTCAACAAAATACCTGCTAATCATATTCAACAACACACTGAAAAATTATACACCCTGATTAAAAGTGTTTCATCCCTGGTATACAAGGATGTCTCAACATAAGAAAATTAATCAAAGTAATACACGACATTAACATATCAAAAGAAAAAATCACATCAGCATCTCTGTTGATGCAGAAAAATAATTTCACAAAATACAGCATCCTTTCTTTATAAAATCATTTAAGGGTAGGTATAGAAGGAAACTTCCTCAACATGGTAAAGGTTTATATATGAAAAGCCTACAGCAAACTCCATAAAGGCTTTCCCTCTAAGATCTGGGGCAAGACATGAATGTCCACTGCCACCACTCTTATTTAACATTGTGTTAGAAGAACTTGCTCAAGCACTTAGGCAAGAAAAAGGAGGGGAAAAAAAACATTAAAATTGAAATGGAAGAAGTAAAATTTTAACTGTTTACAGATTACCTGATCCTTTAAGTAGGAGGTCCTGAAAAATCTCCAGCAAAGTTTCTACACCTGATAGATAAGTTCAGTAAAATCTCAGGATATGAGATCAACATGCAAAAATCAGTAGCATTTCTGTACATTAATAAAGAGCGATCTGCAAAAAAAAATCAAGAAGAAATATCAATTTATAAAAGCAACCAAAAAATCAAATATCCAGGAATAAACTTAACTAAATATGCAAAGGACTTGTACATAAAAAATTCACAACATTGTTAAAAGAAATCAATGAAGACCTACAGAAATGGAAGAAAATTCCATGTTTATTGTTTGGAAGACTAAACATTATTAAAATACCTGTTCTACCAACATTGGCTTCCAGATTCATTGCAATCCAATTAAAAATGACAAACACATTTTTTCCTGAATAGGAAATACCATTTTGAAAATTATTTGGAAGGAAAAGAATCCCCAAATAGCCAAAAACATTTTGAAAAAAGAGAAACAAAATTGGAGGCATCATGTTACCTGTCTTTAAAGCATACTATAAATCTACAGTGGTCAAAACTGCATGGCAGGGTGTGGATGCCGCTCAAGCAGTTGAATGCCTGCTTCACACCTGGGAGGTCCTGGGTTCAGTTCCTTGTGCTGCCTAAAAACAAAAGCAAACAACAAGAAAACAAATGAAAAAACCAATTCAGGGAAGTTGATGTGGCTCAGTGGTTGACTGTTGACTTTCCACATACGAGGTCCCAGGTTCAATCCCCAGCAATCTTACTAAAAAACAAAACAAAACAAAGCAAAACAAAAAAACTGCATCATATTAGGCAAAGGATAAACATACTGACCAATGAAACCGAATTGAGAAATCTGATATAGAACCTCACATATATGGTTAACTGACATTTGAGAAGGCAATAAGTTCATTCAACTGGGACAGAATAGTCTCTTCAACAAATGGTGCTGGGAGAACTGGATATCCATATCCAAAAGAATGAAAGAGAATCACCATCTCACACCCTATAATAAAGTTTATTCAAGATGGATCAAAGTCCTAAATATAAGAGCCAAGACAATAAAACTCTTATAAGATAATATAAGGAAGCAGACTGTATTAGGAAATGGTTTAATAAATGTATATCCAAAGTGTGAGCAACAAAAGAATAAATAGATAAATAAGACCTTTTCAAAATTAAAAACTTTTATGCTTCAAAGGAGTTCCTCAAGAAAGTGAAAAGGTAGCCTACTCAATGGGAGTAAATATTTGGGAACCACTTATCTGATAAGGGTCTAATATCCAGCATTTATTTTTTTTTTTTAGGATTTTATTTATTTATTCATTTATCCCCCCCTTGCTGCTCGTGCTCGCTGGGTCCAGCATTTATAAAGAAACCCAAACATCTTGAAAATAAAAAGACAAAGAAACCATTTTAAAAATCGGCAAGAGGTTTAAATAAACACTTCTCCAAAGAGTAAATACAATGGCTAAAAAGCACATGAAAAGATGCTCACCATCACTAGCTATTAGGAAAATGAAAATAAAAACTACAATGATATAAAAGTTTACCCCTATTAGACTGGTGGCTATTAAAAAGAGAGAAAGACAAGTGTTGGAAAAGATGTGAAGGAATGGAAACCCTCATCTACTACTGGTGAGAATGTAGACTAGTGCAGCCAATGTGGAGAATAATTTGGCCATTCCTCATAAAGCTAACTATAGAATTGCCATATGATCCAGCAATATCACTGCTGTGTATATTGAAAGCAAGGGCACAAACATAAATGTTCACAGCAGCATTGTTCATGTTGCTAAAAGTTGGAAGAAAGCCAAGTGTCCATTAACAGATGAGTGGATAAATGAAATGTTGTATACCCATACAATGGAATATTACTCAGCTATAAGAAGGAACAAAGTATTGACACATGCAAACATTTGGATGAATCTTGAAGACCTAATGTTGAGTGAAGTAAACCAGTCACTAAAGGACAAATATTGCATGATTTTACTGATATGACATAAGCCTATTGAGCAGTCTCACAGAGCTAGCATCTGTAATAGAGGTTATCAGGAGACAGAAAGGGAGTAGAGTGTGGTGAGCTGATTCTCAATACAGGGAAAACACTTGTAAGTTGAAAGAGGATAGTTTCACAGTGGAGAGGGATGATGGTATTACAGGGACATGAGTGGGGTCGATGGTGCAGGAATGTGAAGGTGAGCAGAGTTGAGGGTTGAGATGAGCTATCCATAGAACCAAGGGGTGACTGGAGGAAGCAACAGGTGAATTCTGGGGATTTGTAGGTCAGTTGCTTTAATGTACTTTTTGCTCTAACCCTAGTTAGAGAAGAGTTTTCTTTGACTTTGCTGTATCCTAATAATTTTTCCTCCTTTTTTCCGAAATACCAGTTTAAATTTGAATTGCCCATCTATTGTAGCCCCTCAATGAAAGGGATAAGATGAATGACTCTAAAATGCTGTAGTACACTGCAGTTTCTTAACAAGTTTCTTAAAACATCACGTTCACTGTGTGCGTTGTTTATTCTTTTGTGAGTTGTCCAATCTGGTTTGGAAGACTTTCCTCTACCCCAAACCTACTGTTCTATACAGACCTCTTTCTCTCATGGCTTCGAACTTGTGATGGTAGGCTCTAGGTAAACAATTTTTTTGTGATAATTTGCTTACACAAATTACACTTGTAATTTCTGTTACACTTGATAACAGAAAGTCGATATCAAGTGATGAGAAAGAAATATATTTTTCCGTAACTCTAGGTCATAAATATATTTTATTTTAAAATCTTCCTAGTTTTAGCTTTTATGTTGAAGTGAATTATTCATCTCAACTTGATTTTTGTATGTGAAATGAGGTAGGGATGGAGGTTCATTATTTTTCAATGTTTTCTTATCCAGTCGTTCTACTACATGTATTGATGAAACTTTCATTCCCCATTACATTGCCTTACCATGTTTGTTGAAGATAAGTGACTGCAAATGTGTAGGCCTATTTGTGTACCTTCCATTCTGCTCCATTTAAATATTTATCTTCATGGCAAATTCACGCTTCTCAATAACTGTAGCTTTAGAAAAAGTCTCACATCAGATAAGTCCACTAACACCGAAGGATATTAATTTTAATTTTCTAAGACTCCTCTATTTTTCATTTCCTTTTTACCATATATTTTATAATTAGCTTTACAAGTTCTCCAAAGAAAACCTGTTGGGATTTCAATGGGAGTTGAATTAAATCTCATCCACTGAGTAATAAATTTCAATTATTGTACTATTTACTTCTAGAAATTTTTCTTTTATTTTTTCTCATTTCTAGTTCACTTCATTTCTCAACTTGTCCTCCAATCTTGCAAACATATTAAGTGTAGTTATTTTAAATCCATTTCTAAAATGTCAACATTTATTTTGAGTTTTATTTCCTAATTATAATGAAATATCCATGCATAAATTTTGTACATTATCTTTACTTTGCTTTCATTGCTAGAAATGTGTTGGCATATATTTCATGGTGAAAACTAACAAGCAAATGAATTTATGATTTTTTAAAATGTATTAATTTTGAACATGTTCAGATAAATCTTTGCATTCAAATCTGATTATACAGTTTTCAGTTGTGACACAACTTCAATTCCATTTTCTTGGAAATTTATTTGAATTATGTAAGTTTGTGGTAGTTACTGGGATAGAATTTTATGCCCCTCAGCAACACAAATGAAAACAATCCTTGTAACCTCTCAAAACTATCCTAAAAATTATACTTTCATGATGCAATTTCTTCATCATGATCTCTTTAAAACCTTACAACACACCTGTATACTAAGCTTTTAAAATGTCACTTTCATTAACTATGAAATGACTACTTATGCTGAAAGTATAAGTATTATGCATATATTAAGAAGTAGAGGTTGCATTAAATAATTTCCAATATCAACTTCTACCCTATAACTAGGATGAAGTGTCAGCATGTCCTAATGCAGAGTTACTACACTGCTACATATGTAAATGGATTTTGTTCTAGAATAGCTGCATGACTTAGAAAAAAACAAGTTATCATTAAGTGGGATAACATTTCTGCAAATGTGTATTGATGATGCTGAATGAAGAGAAATAGAAGGAAATGTTGGATAAGGGAGATGTTATTAATATGTGAGCATAGATATCTCTCATGATTCAATATTTCATTTTCCAACACTGATACTTGGAAACCACATGTTGATGTGATCACATCTTGAGCCTTGTAAAATAACAGCATTCACTTAATTATATAGAAATGTCTACTCTGACAAAGACTTGACTTGACAGGGTAATGAGGTTGGGCTCAAAATACTCAAAGGTGTGGATATACTAAATTTTTTTTTTTTCTAAATTTGTTTTAATAAACAATACAATATGAGCAGTAACTGACTGTTTTTCAGGAGACATTTCTATAAGGCAATATGAAAGACTCTAGTATGGGGTTATTTCAGGAAGAGAAGCTCATAGGTGGTTTTTCTCTACAGGTAGATGGAAGGACATTCTGCCATGGAACTGAGCTCTCTAGTTTTCATTATGGATGATAGGATTCCAGTACACAGAAGCCAGGTTACGGACATAATCCCCATAGGCAAGAGGAAGAGGTTTTCAGAATGGGCAACAGGGATGTAATGACTAAGACTTTCCTGACTCACAAAGATCTATGGTAATAGCCGAAAGATCATATTCTTTTAAAGGAGATTTTTTCAGGTAAATATTACCTTTGTAAATGAAATTTGTAAACTCTTTTAAAAAGCTTTAATTTTATTCCTGACTGTATTGTTTGAGTACTGCCTCTTGTGTTTCTGTTTCTACAATAAACACATTCATATTATGAGATTTCATATGAATACAATCAACAACCATTTTGACATTTGGATATTTATCCCAGAATATTGGTAGACCAACCAATGAGTAATCCAAATGTATATAATTACAAAAAGGTGCTTTATTGTTTCAAATGAATATAATTAATTTAAAACTCTTAAGTAATTCTGGTAATATTACAAAGTAGGTTGATTTTATAAATTAAATTTTAATAAATTTAATAAAAATATGTTTTGACTATTTAGATTTCAATCCTCTTTTAATACACTTTATATTGACCACTTAGGATTAATTAATTCATTTATCTATTCATTGATTTAATAAATATTTATCTGCCATGATTAGTTGCAATGTATGTTAAAGAACAGTGAAATAAACAGACAAGAATTCTTGACCCAGTGTGATTTAAGTATTAGAGATGGAGTCACAGGCAACTAAGTGAAACATGCTCGGCCAGCAATGGATATACCAAATGAATAAAATGGTAAGCAAAACTTTCTCAGAAAAGTCTGTCTTCTGAGGTAGGCAATTTACCATCCAATTTCAATACCATGCTACATGAGAAATAATAGGAGACACAGCAGTTGATATGGAATTTCCATGGAGTTTCAATACTCATAGAAGTTGGAGAGAAATCTGCCTTATCTAAGGCTGATGAAATGGAATGAGGGGACTGCTGCTGAACAGCCTGTCTTAGCTGAACACTTACTTCTCATTAGCTAGTTAACCAAACTGAAAGCTGAATAGCTGTTTTTCTTAAGAAAATTAATTTCAACTTTGTAAAACATCAGTGTGTATATTTGGGAGAATGATTATATTCTCCTTCCACTGGAAAATAGTGGCTAAACAACTATGGGCATGTTCCATATATGCTTTGGAATTATAGACATGATATGAGAGATGCTATCTTAGAAGAGAGATGCATTGAATAGATTCCCATAAAAGGTTATTTTTCTTACAACATGAAAGTCAATAGGTGAAGTCAAAGATATAGAATATATAAGGAGTTAAACAGAAAAGAGAACTGATAAATTGAAAATAGACTGGAAATAATTGGTAAATGAAATGCAGTTAGCTGTAGATTTTTATATCCTGGTTTCCATAGCACAGACTAGGATATGAATGATAATCATATAATGTATATCCTAATAATGTAGTACATAAAATGAGTATTGTTATAATTTGTATATTTAATTAAAAAACCTATAAAATGGTAATCTTAAAAAATTGTATATTCCATACAAAAGAATATTTGGCTATTATGAAATGTAAATACAAAGTAACCACAATTGACCTTCTTTCATGTTCAAATTGTTATTTACTTTGAATCAATGGACTTATTATGATTGTGACAATTTTCCTTTGGAAAACTTCTGTGAGACAACGTTAGAAGTACAGATCCTGAGAGTTGATTCAGCTGTTCAGAAGAGATGTGAGGCAATGCATAAATGCATCCTTTTGGACAGATTTTTATTGTGTAATTTATATATCCAGAAAATAAGTGTAGATTTCCAAAGTGTTGACAGAGTTGTGGTAATGACTAATTCTATATTAATTTGTATGTTCAAAGATATTCCTTTTTTCTATTATTTATTTATTTTTAAGAAACTTTAGATTGCATAAATGTTATATGAAAAATATATGGGATTCCCATATACCCCACTCCCTCCTTCTCTCACACTTTCCCAGATTAACAACATCCTTCATTAGTTTGGTATATTTGTTAAAATTGATGAAAACATATTGAATCATTACCACCAACCACGGATTATTGTTTACATTATAGTTTATGCTTTGTCCAATGCAATCTTGTACGTTATGGCAATATACATAATGGCTTGTCTGCATCATTGCAATTCATGCAGGGCAATTCAAATGTCCCCAAAATGCCCCATATTACACCTATTTTTCACTCTTCCTCCCCTCAGTGCCTCTGGTGGCCACTGCCTTTATATCAATGATACAAGTTCTCCCACTGCTAGAATAACAATAAGTCTATACTAGAATTATAGTAAGTATACTGTAGTCCATTGTTCATTCCCCAATCCTGAGGATTCTGGGATGGTGATACCCACTCTGCCTCTAATTGAGAGGGGGCTTAGATCTCATGGGCTAGATGGATGGAACTATATTGCTAGCAGTTGCAGACACTCTCTGTTCCTTGGAATTCTTGTTGCCCATCTCATCACCTTGTTAGTTGTCTTGTGTAAGTCCAATGAACAGGAAAGAAGATGTTACATCTTTGCTGAAATTCAGAGCCCAACTGATACATAGACAGACCAAAGATTTAAGACTCTTAAACATACACCTACCAAATATAGTACTAACTACAGGATCAAATAGAAGGGGCAGAAGAACCATGTGTAGGGAACCCACAAATGAGACCAAGTTTGTCACACTGGGGAGCATAAATTCCAAGGCAGGACACCAAACTCCTGAGCTGTCTGCCTTGTCTATGGTGTCTGGATGTCTCTGGAGCCCTTAGGAGCCCTGTTTTTTGAGGCACTATATACTGTGGCAGTCAATGAGATCCTGCTGAGTTGTGCATAAGCGTAACTTCTGGAAAGAGCTCCTGAAACATTTTGAAGTCTATTAGCCTCAAAACCTCATTTTTGTTTATCTTTTCACCTTATGGTTAATGTCTTTTTCCAGGTGCATTGCTAGCTGTTGCTTGGTAATAATCCCTCAGTCAGGGAGGCTCATTCCCAGGAGTCATGTCCCATGCTGGGTGGAAAGGAGTGTGTCTATATGCTGAGTTTGGCTTAGAGAGAGGCAACATTTGAGCAACAAGGAGGCTCTCAGGAGGTAACAAATAGGCAACATGTAATACTAGTTTGATTTTCAATTTCACAAGAAAAGTTCATAAGTACAATCATCAAAAGCAAGGGCCCAGTGCAATACATTGTCCTCCTTCACTAGGCACCACCCCTGTACTTGGGAGATTCTTGCTTTGCCGTTAGAGAATATAGCAGTACTCCACAGGATGGGAATTGCATTTTTATTTGATTATTGTGTGGAACTCTAACCACTATGACAATGCCCCATGAACACTTGAACACATTCATTTCCCTTAGATGTATGCCTTCCCATGCATCCTCCATCACTGACGCTCCACACCAATGATCCTCCCCTGCCACACACCCTTCTGTGATCCAAAACCTCTCCAAAAATGAAGCCAAGAATATAACTAAATAAAAATAATAAGAAAATGAAATGATAATGATAGTTTTAAAAATAACATATGAAATATTTAAAGAATTTTAAAATTAAACATTATCACTTTCTTCACGGTGACATCTGTTGTCTTGTATTTAAAATGACATTTTCTTCCTTATATTGCCTCAGTGTATTTTTTTTTTTCATTTTAACTTCAAAGAAGCTTTAGGGTATAGGAAAATCAGAGAATATACATGATTCTCAAATACCCAAAATACCAAATACCCAAAATCCTCCCACTTTTCACCTCTACCTTATTAATAACATTTTGCATGCAGATGGTAAATTTGTTACAATTGATGTAAAAATATTGAAACATTACTACTAACCATGGTTAATGGTTTTCATTATGATTTACATTTTGAACCATGTATTTTTATAAATTTTGATGAAATTTAAAATGATCTCTATCTAATATTGCAGCGTCATGCATTCTATATTAATATCTAATTCTAGAAAAATTTGGGAAGAATAGTAATGCAATAGGCAGGCAGAGTCTGATCCTCTCACAAAAACAACACCAAAAAAAAAAAAAATGGAGAGAAGGCAGAGGCCTATCTAAAGAAGCTGCTTTGGATATTTTGGATATACATAGAACAGCAAGGTGTTCTGAGTCATCTAGGAAGATAGCGGAAAGATAAAAAAGCCAAAGGAAAACCATGAGATGCTCACTTCTGTGGCTGGAAATGGCACATATACCCCACAATCAGGGAAAATATCCTCAGTGGAGCCCCTGACTCTGAATGGAGTTTGAGGGGGCATTCCCTGGGAAGAAGAGGGGTCTGGGAGGGTGAAGCATGTTTTCTTTGTGGTAATTTTGACCAGTTGAGCCCCCTTGGAATCTCAGAATGGACCTCGACCAGATGGGGAGAGGGAACGAGGTATCTCCTCAAGCAGGCTCTCATGCCCAGCTGCCCAGTTAAAGAGAGGAATTAGATTAGAGTGGGAGTGGGAAGAGAGAGGTGCCTTATTAGCAGGATTCTGGCAAATTGCTAGGAATCTAACCTGCCCAAGGGAAAGGGGGCAGACAGATTTTTGAAAAGCTAACTAACCAAAGGAGACAGTTTAACTCAATGGAGGAATTGCCACCTTGCATATACAAGGTACCTGGTTTGATTTCTGGCTCTTCTTAGAGAAGTGACCCACTAGGTTATCAGGCATCCAGCTGAAACTTTATGACAGGGAATACATAGACATTCGTATTATATTAGCTTTTCTTGGATCTCTTATTTTAAAAAAAAAAGGTACCAATTTCCCCCCATGTTTTACTTGCTAAAACATGGTTCAAAGCCTGAAGAAGGCAGGCTTCAAGTTAATTGACTGATGAACACTGCCAACTTGAGAATCTCCTTAGGGGCCTAAGGCTGCTTTTTCTTGTTTTATTTTGTGCTTTTTTTTTTTTTTTTTTGCTTTTTGCTTTCTTTCTCCTTTTTAAAATTGACATGGTTATATTGTTTCTTGTTTGCAGTGTTCCCCTTTCTTTGCTTCCTTTTATTTGCTTTTACAAATTTTTTCTACATACGATACTTCTTTTCTTTCCTTCATTTTTTTAAGTTCTATATTTTGCTGTTGTTCTTTTGTTTTAGTTTTCATTTTTTCTTGTTTTTATTTCTCTCTCTTTGCCTGTTTCTTTCTTTTTTGCTTTTTTACTTTTCTTTTTTTTTGTCTTTTCCTTTCATCTCATTATTGCAACCTTTTAATTCATTCTATGTATTTTTCTCTACTTTTGTTCTCATTTCATTGTTTCATTTCCAGTTTTAAGATCTTATTCTTCTGTACTTCTTACTTTTGTTAATTATTCATTTTCCAAGGTCTTGTATAGTTCCTCTTCTACCTTTTACTATTATTACTACTATTATAATTTTTCTTTTTTTACCTCTTTATTATTCTCTGGTCCTATTTTTTTTCCCAAGAAAACAGAGACAACAGCAAGAAATAGAATTAGAGTAACAATGTGCCAGAGTGAAACATAACCACATATAAAAACATCAACAAAATAAAACATGAAAGTATAAAGAGAAGATAATCAACCAAATAAACCCATCAAGATAAACTGATGCCTAGACACCAAGAAAAATTTTCAAACCATACTAATAAAAATGAAGACATGATCCAGTCCAATGAACAAAGCAGAAGGAGATGTAGAACATGGAACAACTAATCACAGATGTCCAAACAAATATCATGAATCAACTTAATGATGTGAAGTAAAAGATTAATGATATTAAGAATACATTGAGAGAACATACTGAAGAAATTGTAAACATACATAAAAAGATAATGGATATGATGGTGGTGAATGGCACAATGCAAAAAAATAAACAAATATACTGAAAGGAAAGAAAAGCAGTTTGAACAGGCAGAGGAAAGAATCAGCAATGTGGAAGACAGTACAGCTTAAATAAGAAAGATTACAGAACAGATAGATAAAAAGATAGAAAAAATCCAGCAGCGATTTGAATGATAACACAAAATGCACAAACATATGCCTTATAAGCATCCTATAGGGAAAAAAGAATGGAAACGGGACAGAAGGAGTGTTGGAGGAAATAATGGCTCAATATTTCACAACCCTATTGAGGGACATGGACGTACATATCCAGGAAGTGCAGCACACCCCAAAAAGTATAAATCTTAACAGGCAGGTGGAAAGGAAAAAAAAACAAAAAACAAAAAACAAAAAAACAAAAACAGGACAGAGAGAATTGGAGGAGAGAGTAAGAATAAATAGAAAGATAAAAAGAGAAATAAATACAACATATGGCATACATAAACCTAAAGAAAACATGGCTAATATAAGTAATTTATTGAGAGTAATAACATTGAAAGTTGATAGGTTAAACTCATCAGTCAAGAGACACACATTAGCAGAATGGTTAAAGAAATAAAACCCATCTATATGCTGTCTACAAGAAACCCACGTTAGACTCAGGCACAAAAGGAGGCTGAAAGTTAATGGTTAGAATAGAATTTTACATGTAAACAATAATCAAAAAAGGGTGGGAATAGGTATACAAATATTGGACAAAATAGATTTTAAATGCAAAATCATTGTAAGAGACAAAGAAGGCCACTATAATTTAATAGAAGGGTAATCTATTAAGGAGAAAGAACAATAATAAACATTTATTCACTTAATGCAGGGCATCTCAAAAACCATGAGGTAAATATTAGAAAAAACAAGTGGAGAAATAGATGCCTATATAATTATAGTGGGGGATTAAGACACCATTATCACCATTAGACAAAATATCTTGACAGAGAATCTATAAAGAAAAAAATCTTGAATAATACATTAGAAGATTTAGAACAAATAGGGGACATTGCTGACAAATGCATTGGGATATACATTCTTCTCGAGTACACATGGATCATTCTCCAGGATAAACCATATGCTAGGCCACAAAAAAAAATCTCAATGAATTCAGAAAAATTGAAATCATACAAAGTGTTTTACAGACCACAATGGGATGAAGCTGGAAATCAGTAAGGGGCATGAGAATCAGATTAGGCACAAAGATATGGAAGTTAAACAACACATCCTTAGACAAATAGTGGGTTGAAGAGGAAACCACAAAAGAAATTAGTAACTACCTTGAAATAAATGAAAATGACATTACAATGTATCAAGACTATGGGATGAAGTAAAAGGTTGCACTGAGAGGGAAATTCATAGCCATAAGTGATTATATTAAAAAAGAAGAAAGAACTGAAACCCAAGAACTAACTGCACACCTGGAGGAATTAGAAAAAGCACTAAAAACTAACCCCAAAAAACAAGTAGAAAGAAAGAAATAACAAAGATTAGAACAGAGCTAAATGAAATTGAAAATACTAAAGCACTAGAAAAAAATAACAAACCAAAAGCTCATATTTTGAGAATATTAATAAAATTGACAAACCCTTAGCTAAAGAAATAAAAAAGAGAAGATACAAATACATAAAATAAGAAATGAGGAAGGGGATATCACCATTGACTCCACTGAAATAAAGAATATCATAAGAAGATACATTGAAAAATTGTATGCCAACAAGATGGATAATTTAGAGGAAATGGACAAATTCCTGGAAACACACAAGCAGCATATCTCAACAAATGAAGGAATTGATGAACTTAGCAGACCAATCAAAAGTTAATGAGACACATCCTGGAGCCTTGCTACCAACCATAGACCACAGTTCACACTGTAGACCACACTCTCTCCCACTCAGTTCTGATTGGTGTGTGCTGATTTAAAATGGCCTACATCTGTTGCCACAACAGTACTCAGGACAACCTCCAACTCCCAAAGAAGCCCCTGTATTTCAACTGCTCATCCCCTCCCTACCCCAAAAGTGTCTAGTAAGTTCATTGAGGGTGGTGGGCCACACTTGTGGGAGATGTTTGTGTGGGATGTGGTGGGAGGTGTGGGAGGTGGGCAACATGGGAATCCCAGGGGGTTCCATGTAATATTTTGGGTAATCTAAGCACCTCTTAAAATATATATATATATATATATATATAACATTTTTGTAAGCAAAAAAAATAAATAAATAAATAAATAAAAATATTTATTGAGCACTTACTATGTACCAGGCAAAAAAAAAAAAAAAAAAAGAAAAAAGTTAATGAGACAGAATTAGTTATCATAAACCTCCCAACTAAGAAGAGAGAAGGAACAGACTGCTTCACAGGTGAATTCTACCAAACATTTTGGAAAGAAATAACATCAATCAATCTTGCTTAAACTTTTCCAAAAATAGAAGTGGGGGGAACATTGCTTAACTCATTCTATGATGCCAACATCACCCTAATACCAAAGCCACACAAACAGAAGACAAGAAAGAAATACTGTAGAACAATCTCTGTTGAACCTAGATGCTAAAATCCTCAACAAATACTTGTTCATTATATACAACAACATATCAGATGAATTATACACCATAACCAAGTGGATTTCATCCCTGATATTCAAGGATGGTTCAACATAAGAAAATCAAACAATGAAATTCAGCACATAAACAGGTCAAAATTTTTAAAAAATCACATGATCATCTCTATAGATGCAAAAAAGCATTTGACAAAATACAGCTCACTTTTCTGATAAAAACACTTCAAAATATAGGAATAAGAGTAATCTTCCTTAACATGATAAAGGGTATATATGAAAAACCCACAGCTAACATCATAAAATCCTAAAAGAAATCCTAAAAAAATTCTATCTAAGATCTGAAACCAAACATGGGTGCCAACTCTCACTGCTCTTATTAACATTGTGTTAGAAGTACTTGCTCAAGCACTTAGACAAGAAAAAGATGTAAAAGGCATCCAATTTGGAAAGGAAGAAGTAAAATTTTCTCTATTTGCTAATGACATGATCCTATACATAGAATGCCCTGAGTAATCTACAGCAAAGCTTCTGGAGCATATAAATGAGTTCAGTAAAGAGGCAGGTTATAAGAACAATGATCAAAAATCAGTAGCATTTCTGTATACTAATAATGAGCAAATTGAGGAGGAAATCAAGGAAAAATACCATTTAAAATAGCAACTAAAAGAATCAATTACCTAGGAATAAATTTAACTAAATACATGAATGACTTGTATGCAGAAATCTACACGACACTCTTAAAAGAAACCAAAGAAGACTTAAATAAATGGAAGAGTACCCCCTGTTCATGGATAAGAAGACTAAATATCATTAAGATGTCTATCTGACACAAACTGACTTACAGATTTAATGGAATCACAATAAAAATTACCACAGCTTGTAGAATTGGATATCCATATTCAAAAGAATGAGAGAGGAACATCATCTTACACCTTATACAAAAATTACCTCAAGTTGGATCAAAGATCTAAATATAAGAGAAAAGAATATATAGACCTTGGAAGATAATGTAAGGAAACACCTACAGTTCTTGCATTAGGAACTGGTTTCATGAACTTTACACCCAAAGCATAAGTAACAAAAGAAAAAAATAGAAAATTGGACCTCCTGAAAATTAAAAACTTTTGCACCTCAAAGGAGTTTGTCAAGAAAGTGAAAATTCAGCTTACTCAAATGGAGAAAATATATGGTAACATATATCTGAAAGGGGCCTAATATCCAGTATATATAAAGAAATCCTATGTATCAAAAATAAAAAGACAACCCATTTAAAAAACAGGCATGTGATTTGAGTAGACATTTCTCCAAAGAAGAAATACAAATGGCTAAAAAGAACATGAAAAAATGTTCAAATCTCTAGCTAATAGGGAAAAGAAAATCAAAAGCACAATGAGATATCATATTACACCCATTGGAGTGCTGCTATTTAAAAAACAGAGGACCACAAATGTTAGAGAGTATAAGGATGAGTGGGAACCCTTATCCACTCCTGGTGGGACTGTATAATGGTGCAGCCATTGTGAAGGACAGTTTGGCAATTCCTCAGGAAGTTAATTATGGAACTGCCATATGATCCAGCCTTTCCATGCTGGGTAAATATCTAGAAAGGTTGGAAGCAGGGACACAAACAGGTATATGCCTGCCAATATTCATAGTGGCATTAGTTACAATTGCCAAATGTTAGAAAGAGCCCAAAGTCCATCAACAGATGAATTGATAAACAAATTGTGGTATATACATACAATGGAATATTACTCAGCTGTAAGAAGGAGTTCAGTGTTAACAAACGGTATAGCATGGATGAATCTTGAAGACCTTTTGTTGAGTCAATCAAGCCAGGCATTGAGTGGTAAATATTATATTACCTCACTGATATGAATTAAGCAAATTGAGCAGACTCACAGAGCTAGTGTCTGGAAGATATATCTACAGGAAACAAAAAGGGAGAAGAAATTTGTAAGTCAATGGTCATATGAACGAAACCCATGCTAAGGTGGAAGAATGTAGTTGTGCAAGGGATGGCCATAATAGTTGTGAAGTGATGCTATTGAGTTGAGTGGTGCTGGTTTGTGAGGGTGTAGGGTGGGAGGGTGGGTAGGACTTTCCATGGAAATGGGGGGCGGGGTTGGAGGAAGAAGTAGGTGAACAATGGCAATTTGCAGGTAAGTGGTTGCAACTACAATGTTGGGAATGTTTTGGGTTTTTTTTGGTAAATATGGCACACAGGGACAGAGTGCACCTGGAGCAGGGTTCTAGGGAATGTGTAGTGTTCATCTCATCATAGTGTGTTGTATCAGTGGGTGGAGACTAATATGGGAAGGTATTGGACTCCCATCCTGGGGAGTCCTGCTATGGTCTCAAATAGAGGGGTGGGAGTCTCTCAAAATCATAGGCAGTGCCTAATAAGAGAGGACAGGCTGGTATGTCAAGCCTTCAATGTTGTTACAAGCAACTATGAATCTTGTCCTTCACTGAGTTAATCTTGGTGGTTACTGTGGGTCCTGAGGTGAGGGGGAGGGAGGAAAAGAATAGATTGAACATGGGGCATTTTTGGAGATTTGGAATTGTTCCACACGTTCTTGCAAGAATGGATACAGACCATCTTAAAGTTCATCAAAGTCTATAAATTGTACAGTCTCAAATGTACACCATAAGGTAAATCATTGACCCTGGTTAGTAGCAAGGTTTCAATATTTGTACATCAATTTTAAGAAAGGTACCATTCACATGTAAAATGTTTTTAATAGAGTAAAGGGGGAAAGGAGGATATTGGGTATATGGAAATCACCTATATTCTATATGTGACATTTCTATAACTTAAAGCTTCTTTGAAGACAAAATGAAATAAAATAAGACACTGGGGGAATAAATGAAAGAAAAGTCATTGTACATTCAAGACAACATATCTTATAGTGATGAAAGGCATAATGTATTTTTTTAATTTTATGTTTTTATTATTTTTTATTATTTCAATCTTTAAAAAAATTGTTTGCATTTTATTCATTATTTAAAACTATCATTTTAATATCGTTTTCTTTTTAATTCTATTTATTTTGTTGGCTTTAATTTTGAAGAAGTTTTGGATCACAGAATTGCTACAACTGCAGCAGGGAAGAATCATTGGTGCAGGGTGTCAGAGATGGGGAATGCATATGAGGAGGTTCACCTGGAGCATACCTATAAAGCATAAGAATGTGTTCAAGTGTTCATGGGGTATTGTTACAGTTGGTGGAGATTCACATAATAATCAAAGAATATTGACAATTCCCTAGTCCTGAAATGCTACCATATTATACCTGTTTTCCCTCTCATTCCCCTCAGAAACACCAGTGACCACTGCCTCTACATCAATGATAGAAGTTCTTCCAGTGCTAGAATCACAATAAGTCTATAGAAAAATACCAGTAAATCTACTCTTGTCCATTTTTCATTCTCCAATCCTATGGATTCTAGGATAGTGATGCCCACTCTACCTCTAATTGAGAGGGGGTTTAGATCTCATGGGGCAGATGGATGGGACTATCTTGCTTGCAGTTGTGGACTTGCTCTCTTCTTTGGGATGGTCTTATGTGTTCTTCAATGTTAGCAAATGTACCACACTAATGAAGGATGTTGTTAATGTGGAGAAATGTGGGAGGAGTAGAGAGGGGGACATATGGGAATCCCCTATATTTTTTATGTAACATTTACATAATTTAGGCATCTTTTTTAAAAAATGAAAAATGTATTAAAAAAGAATACCAAATTCCCATTCTGAGAAGCTCTGCCACATTCTCTAATGTGATTGCAAGAATCCCCCGAGTGACTAGTGAAGGAGGAAGGACCATTTATGGGCCCTTAATAGTGATGACTGTACTTATGAATCTTTATTTTTGAAAATGAAACTTAGCCTAGTATTATAGGATAAATAAAAGTTACCTCTTGAGAGTCTGCTTTTTGCTCAAATGTGGCCTCTTTCTAAGCCAAACTCAACATATAAATGCATTGCCTCCACCATCCCCAGCAGGGGACATGACTCCTGGGAATATGCTTCACTGTCATTGAGTGATTACTACCAAACACCAACCAGCAATGAAACTGGAAAAAAAAAACTTGACTGAAAGGGGGAAAGGGTAAAGACAAATATGAGTTTATATGGCTAAGAGACTTCAAAGTGAGTCAGGAGATCATTTCAGATCATTTGCTTATGCACATCTCAGTAGGATCTCATTAACTGCTACAGTAAATATTGCCTCACATAGCAGGGTTCCTGAGGGCTCTGGAGACACCCAGACACTATAGGCAGGGCAGACAGCTTGGGAGTTTGGCACCCTGCTAGTGAGCCCTACTTTGGAATTTATGCTCCCCAGTTTGACAGAATTGGACTCAGTTGTGGTTTCCCTACACATGTGTGAAGAGTAGTGAGTGGGGCATATGAGACTCCTCCATATTTTTAATGTAATCTAAGTATAATAAAAACAAAATGAAAAAGTATATTATTAAAAATATCTAATTTATATTCATTTGTATGTGCAAAGACTTTCTTTCAAACTATTAATTTATATGTAAAGAGAAATTATTCAAAATACAAAAAAAAATCTTTCCAAAATAAGCATTTTCCTTAAAGCTCATTATACCTAACTCACTGGCTCCACATTGCTGCTAAGAATGTAAATTCAGCTTTATGTAATCTCCATAAGGAAGGTGAATTTTATAAGACATACATGGGTAAGGGAAAGGGTGAATTCTATGACTTTATCACTGTTAACTATGTTCATGCTGGAATTAAGTCAAAGAGAGAAAATGTTCAGCAAGTGAGGCAAATAAACTGAAGTTTTGAGTTTTCACTTTTCCTGGGAGGAGAAATTGTAGACAAAGATTTTTTTGGTTTATACTGTAATTCAAGGGCCAGAAATAGAAAATAAACAGGACCCTTGATGCAGAGAAGGGGCATTTTGTACTTACTACTTAAGCTGATTTGGGGACTGTACTATTAAAAGCAAAAAAAAGGTTGCTGTTTGTTCTTTAGTATCTTAAAGTAAAATATTTCAGAATTCTGTCACAAAAACTCCTTATTTTAATTAGTAAGATCAGAAATTTTCAATATGAAGACATTGAACACAGTGGTTACATCATGTTGCTTTCCTATAAACAGGCTGAAGGAAAGAAGATTTGATGGATTTGCTAGATAAGATAAATGCAATATTTTAAAATTTTATTTTGAATCTTTAGTCTATATAAATGTTACATCAAAAACATAGGGAGATTCCCATATACCCCATCCCCTCCCCCTTCCAAACTTTTCCCCACTAACAACATTTTTCATTAGTGTGGTACATTTCTTACTATTGATGAAAACTTATTGAAGCATTGCTACTAACCATAGTCTATAGTTTACATTATAGTTTACACTTTGTACCACCCAATTTTATAGGTTTTGAGAGAATGTATAATGGTCTATATCCATCAATGCTATGTCATACAGGAAAATATTCAACTATGGAGAATTCTGATAAGAGCTCTTCTTGTGGTTGGAAATTGGGTGGCTTAACTTTGAGTAACTGAATAGCAGCTTAAGGACACTAGAAGATTGATTAGTAGCTAGAGGAAAGGCACAATGTGAACCATCAAGGAAAGGTACTAAAGACCCTTTCAGTCAAATACAAAATTTTGCGTTTGGAATGAAGTGAAAGGAAGAGGAGAAAGAACAGGAGGAAATCAGTGATTTGGATGATGAGCAGAAAATAAATGAGAAAAAGACAATTTTAGAAAAATACCTTACATTCTCTTCTTACATGCTGATTTGTATATTATTATTTTTATGGATGTTTATGCTCAGAGTTTCAGAGTCTGCTACTTGCTGAACAGTTTGGTCCAGGTCTATGACTGGAATCACATCTATAGATTAATTCCTTCATCTACAAGTCTCTGAATTTTAGGAAACAAATGAGTGAATAAATGAAACAAATATGATAGCAAGAGAGTTTATGAGGACTTTGCCCAGATATGACCTGTAGCTCAATTTACCTTGTACAAGTGATGCTTAAGAATATTTAATCTTATATGCAAATTACTGTAACTGACAATTAGTAATAAAACCTGAGTTTAACATTCTTGCTTTCCTGGCACAGCTTCTAGTGAATCAATGGTCTCAGAGAACAAATTCAAACAATAATTATAGTTAATCAAAAACTAAAAACTCCTAAATTGTTAAAGTGAAGAGAATGACTAAATAGAATGTCTACAAACACACTAGGTCATGTTTTACAAAAAAAAAAAAAAAGAGGAAAAGGAAAAGAAACTGAAAAAGAAAAGAAAGAAAAAAGAACAACTTCTGTACATGTGATTTGGTCAAATTCTTTCTTTTAAAGGTGTGCTGTGTCATTTATTATCATTAGGTTAGAAACCTGGTCATTTTTCTTCTCCTCACCATTATCATCACCATTATTATCATCTAAATTTATTGACTATTTATTTACTATATACTCTGCTAACAAATTTACTTATATTTTCTCTGTTAACCTCAAGAAAACTATATGAGGTAGGTGATACCATGTCTATGATTTACGATTCTTATTTCATATTTTTAATCCAATACAAAATTACATAATGTCAGAAAGTTTTAAAACTTATGCAATATGAAACATTATTAAAACATAAATTGCTAAAATTTATTGAATGTTGTAAATCAGATGATTCCCTGAGACACATGATTTGATCACTGCCATTAGAGGTTTATATTAAGAGTTCAAAAGTCATATATAAGACTTCCAGGAAGATAAAGGGTAAGAGAAATTCAGGACTCACTTCTCTCCCTGAAAAATAGCTAGAGGACAGGCAGAATTTGCCAGGAAAAATGTTTTACGATGTAAAACACCAGTGGAAGACTGCCACCCAGAAGAGAGGGGCAAATGAAAAGATCATTTTTTTTTCTCTGAAAAGATCTTGATGAGAAAAGTTTGTGAGTAAAAGCTGAAGCCACAGCTGCCAGTTCCCATCCCCACATCCTCAGAGCAGACAGATTTGAGTCCTCCAGTCTCCAGCAGCTGGCTATGAACAGAGGAGGCAGCAGGTGTCCTTTTCCCAAGGAAAAGGGAGAGATACAGATGCAGCCAAATACTGATTCAGCTTTTGGCCAACAAATTTGGTCTTCTGGGTCCCATGAGATCTTCAGGGCAGATGGGGCAACTCTATTGTTTGCTCTGGGAGATGGCCAGGGCTAAAGTGATCCAACCCTTTCAAACACCCTCCTTATTGACTGGGACTGGTGTTGAGGAAGCAAAAGGGAGGGGGATTATTTCCTATCCTGGAAAATAGAGGGGGTTGCCAGCAAACAGAAGAGACCAGCTTCTGAGAAAGTTTGATTTGCAAGGCTCTGAAAAGCCCTGAGGCAAGATCCTCTGTCACGTTTTTCTAGGCAGTGTTACAGCATACATTTTCTGAGCAAGGTTTGAACTGATAGGTATACTGAAGAGCACCACCTGCTGGCAGACAGAGAAAGTGTACAAAAGGAAAATAAAAGTGAACAAATAAAAGAGGTATTTTCAGGCCTTTACAGCCTGCGTCCTCTAGGCCATGGGAAGATGGTCTGCAACCCATTACTGTATCCATGACCTAAATTTGAGAAACTAAACAGAGAGGATTATAAAGAGCTAGAAGAGTTTGAATCAAGAATAAAGGAACAGTATAAATCAGCACACACCATTCAGAACTATGTGGGAGAGAGTGTGATCTACGATGTGAACTGTGGTCTATGGTTGATGGCAAGGCCCCAGGATGTATAAGTCCATTGAGGGTGATGGGCCACACTTGTGGGAGATGTTTGCGTGGGATGGGGTGGGAGGTGTGGGAGGTGGGGAACATGGGAATCCCTGTAGGTTCCATGTAATATTTAGGTAATCTAAGCACCTGTTAAAATATATATATATATAAAATAAATACATATATAAATATATTTATATATTATATATATAAATAACATTTTTGTAAGCAAATGCACATATATGTATATATATTTATATATCATTTTACAAATATTGGTATGTATTGTAAAAAAATTTGATTTTTACCCACAATAAAAAATAAACTAAAAAAAGAAAAAAAAAAGAATAAAGGAACAGTAGTAACACACAACTTCCCACCCCACTAAATCCCCGTGTAAGAGAGTGTGACATAGACATGCCTAGACATCAACAAACAATCACAAGCCATTATAAGAAAAAAGAAGATATGGTTCAAGCAAAGGAACATATCAAAGCCCCATATGAGACAGGATTTAAGACAAATAATCAATGAGTTTCATACAAAGCTCCTAAATCAAATCAATGAGTTGAAAGACAATATAGCTAAAGAGATAGAGATATCAAGAACACACTAAGCAGAAAGAAGAATTGGAAAATCTGATGTGGCAGTTAGAGAATATTTATAGGACTATATTTGCAAAATATAAATACAAATAAACTAGAGAGATGGAAACAGAATAACAACTATGTACAGTAAGGGAAGCATAGAGAGTTTGAGAGGTGATGAGTGCTGCTTGGGATCATCCAGCATCCAGACAACATAGGGGCAGTTCTGACCCTGCTACTATGTAAGCTGCTGGCTCTCTGTGGTCTTGGTGGTAGCTGCTCTCAGGGCATTCTGAAGGAGGGAGTCTGTATTAAAATGCATCATGCAGCACCATTTTTCCTCATTAAGTTTATCAAGATTACCACCTTTATGGTGGAAGCAAACTAACCATGTTTTATGATCTCTTCAGCCACTAGGCAAAGAGATCATGAAAATTTCACAGTCTTATCTATTGAAAGCTTATGCCTAACTTTCTGTGCCATAGGCATTAATGGTTGCTCGGGGTCTGCTTAGATGTAGCAATCATATTTCAGCCCAAGGGTCCTTTCAGAATTTTAGTCTCATTGACAGAGCACTGTGAATAGTGCCTGAGGAACTTCTTCCCAAAGAGACTTAGAGATCCTTTGTTCAATTTATAATTGGACTCATGGGCCAGTTTGCCTGGGCACCTGAGGGCTAGAGAACTACAGAAGGTCTCCCATGGAACTGAAATATTTCTGCAAACAATATTTTAGCATGCCTTAAGACCCATTAACATGATTGGTGTATTGTCTCATGGTATCCACCAACACATCACAAGATCCTTGGGCCTGTTCATGCCATAAGACACATTAGTGAACTGCTCTGCAGTACTCTCAGAGGTTTTGCTCTTCTAGAAGGTCATTGTGTTCAATTGACCTATCTGCTCACTGTACCAATTTGTCCAGATGTTTAGTATTAAGATGGGCAATTAGCACCAAGAGTCAAACTAAAAGTAACAATAAAGGCTTTATGCACTTAATGCCAGTGCACTCATGAAGCAAAAGATAAAAGGCAATAATTCTCAGTGTTCAATGAACACTGAGGTGGCACTGGGCAGAATCAGATGACAGACAATGCAAATGGGGGAAATTGTCTCACTGTCAAGTAGCACTGATGAAAAAACTTCTGTGTTTTTTACTGACTGGGGAGGCAAGGTAGATGGAAATACAGAAAGAAGGGCTAAGAGTAGAAAAATACTGAAACAGTGGAGAGAATTGACTCAGCAAAAGTCCCCCAATTAGGAGGTCATGGATGAGGCACCAGGAAACTACCTTAGTCATGACCCCAGGTAAGGGCCCACTATATTGAGGCTTATAGACTAGGAATACAGATACTTGAATAAGCTTGGCTGGTTCAGGGTTCCTGAGTACACTGAAACTCTCTTCAGAAAACTGTACTGTATTGACTGTATAGCATGCCTTATATGGGGCGAGCATCTTTCTTTCAAGAGGCTGTCAGATAAAGCTTTGTAATTTTCTCTAGCCAGGACTGAGTGACTACACATAATATTTTGGGCAAGAGCCAGACTCTTCAATTATTAATATATTTATAATATTTAATAATTTAGCTATTGCATGCAAATATTGAATATTATTTCTAAGTTTGTTCTATAATTGTGTATATTATCATGTAATTAGGTGCATATAATTAGCAATTCCTTACAAATTGAAACATCATTATAAGAACATTTTTGTAATGTCTTTTTATTTCTTTTCTTTATCTCTTATATGAAAGAGATATGTTATATATGATGTCAATATTTCCACATATTTTGGAGATTGAGATACATTTTATACGTTTTTAAAAAGAATTTCTTCTTACAATTTATATATTTTTTTCTTTTCTTGCATGGATATTTTATTGTCCAATGCTGAATTTTATTTACAGCATTTCATAGAGTATATTTACAATTTCAATAATACATTCAGGTTTAAATCTAACTTAATACTGTTACACTTTTTCACCCACAAATTCTACATAATTGCCTGCTGTTTAACTATTTTAAGTTTAATTGGAGACATCAAATAATTGATTTGTGAAATCACACTAAAAAATTAGTGATCTCACTTAGTATCAAATTTTCATTTATTTACAAACATAAAAAGAATTAAAAGTCACTTATGTAGAACATAAGTATCTAAGACAAGCCATGTGCTTTTGGGTCATTTGAATATCTTCTTTAAAGAAATGTCTTTTCTAGTCCTTGGTCCTTAATTATATATTTATTTATTTTTGAGGTGCTGGGGCTGAGGATTAAGCCTTATACTTGGGAACCTGGTGCTCAACCACTGAGCTACACCCAAACCCCAACCATTTTTTACTTAATTGTTGTCTTTATGTTGTTGAATAATAGTAATTCTTTTTATATTCTTTTATTAAAAATTTATCTTATATATGTTTAGCATTATTTTCTCCATTCTGTAGGTTATGTTTTTTTCATTTTCTTGATTATGCCCTTTGATACAGCAAAGCTTTTAAATTTTGATGAAGTCAAATTTACATATATATATATATTTCTTTTTTGCTCATGCATATGTTGGGGTAATGTGTAATAAACCTTTGCCTAATACCTGGTCCTGAAGATATTTCTTTATATTTTCTTCTAAGATGTTTATACTTTTATCCTTTATATTGGCTGTTCCACATTCAGTTAATTTTTGTATAGGGTGTGAGATAGGGTTTCATGTTGATTCTTTTGCATTGGATTACCCATTTTCTAAGCACCATTTGTTGAAGAGATCATTCATTCCCTATTTAATGATTTGGGATTTTTGTCAAAAAAGAATTGCCCGGAGTGAAGGTGGCTTAAGTGATTGGGTGCTTCCCTCCCAATGGGTGACCACAGGTTCATTTCCCAGTGCCTCCTAAAGAGAAGATGAACAGAGAGCAGACAGTGATGACAGGCAAACAATGGGAGGGAGGGTAAGAAATAAATTAAATAAATACAAATATCAATTTGTCCATAAAGAACAATAGATGAACTCTCAATCATATTCTATTTTTCTATGTGTCTGTTCTTGTGCCAATAACACACAATCTTGATAATAGTAAAATAATAGTTTTGTAATTCAGTTTGAATTCAAGAAGTGTGAATCCTCCAACCTTGTTCTATTTCAAGAAATTTTTGCCTATTTGGAGCCTCTTAGCCTTCCATATAAATTTGATATTTTGATTTTTCAATTCTGCAAAAACTGCTATTGGAATTTTGATTGAAATTGCTTTCAATCTGTAAATTGCTTCATGTAGTATTGGCATCTTAAGGATTTTTATTTTTTCCATACATATACATGGATTATAATTCCATTTATTTTTGTTTTTTTAGGATTATTTTACATTTACTTATGGAGAAAGTGTAAATGGCTATAGTTGGATGAAGTGTTCCATATGTTTTTACTATAACTTTTGGTTTAGAGTTTTGTTGAAACCTCCGTTCGTTTATTAATCTTATGTCTAGGTGATCTAACCATTATTCAAAGTGATGTATTAAAGTCTACTACAATGAATGTAGACCCATCTATTTCTCCCTTCAGTTCTGTCAATGTTTGATTCATGTATTTTGAGACTTTCTTGTTAGTTCACTGTATATTCATAACCAATTTATCTTTTTAATGAATTGACCTTTTTATCATTATATAATCTGCTTCTTTGTTTTGTTGAACATTTTTTAATGTAAAGTCCATTTTGTCTGCTATGAGTATAGCAACACACCTTTCAATGTATATTCTTTAGATATAATATGTTTTCATCCTTTAACTTTCAACCTTCTTGTGTCTTTGAATTTAAAATGAGTCTCTTGAATACAGCATAAAATTTAGTCATACTTTCTTATCCATTCTCCCAGTGTTTGCTTTTGACTGGGAAGTTTTATACATTCACATATAAAATAACTGTTGATAATGCAGGACTTCTACCACCTTACACTTTGGTATCTGTAAGTCAAACATTTTTGCCCCTCAATTCTTCCATTAGTTCCTGTTTTTGTTTGCTTGTTTGCTTGTTTTATTTAGTTGATCTTTCATAATGAAACTTTCTCTCTTATGGCTTTCCAGACTCCCTTTATTTTTGGCATTTGAGGGTGTGACTATTATTTTCCCAGTATGTTCTGATTGTATTTAGTCTGTTTAGAAGTCATTGAACTTCTTGGATATATTTATGCATATATTTCATTAAATTTGGGAGGTTGTCAACCATTATTTCTTTAAATGGTCTCTCTTCCCCTTTCCCTTTCTTCTCCTTTTGGTATTCCTACAGTGTGTATCATGGTATGCTTTATGTTGTGCCATAGGTCTATCAGATTCAGTTTAATTTTCTTCATTCTATTTTCCTTACGGTCTTTAAAATGAATGACTTCCATTGTGTTATTGTCGAGTCCACTGATGCTTTTATCTTTATCTGATAGATCCAATATATCTAGAACCCCTCTAGGGATTTTTAAAATTTTCTGTTACTGTTTTCTTCAGCTCTGTTTCATTCATTTTTAAAATTTTAAATTACTATTTCTTTATTGATACCTCTTTTAACATGTTTAGGATCATTATTTAAAAGCCTTTCTCTGGTGTACCCCAGTACTGATGTTCCTTGACGTTTTCTAATATTTATCATGTTCTTTTGCATGATTCATTATTTCCAACATGTTTTAAGTTTTCAAATCTTTTGTTGCAACCTAGGCATTTTGATATTTTAATGTGTTACTTTTAGAATTTAGAAACTGAGGCATTGGTTCCTTATGCATCCAGCTAGTTGTATTATAGATATTTCCTTGAATATTGTTGGCATTTAAGAACTGGGTTTGTGAAAACGGTGCCGTGGATGAGAAAGAAAGAATAAGACAAAGAGAAGAAAAACTGGGATCAGGGGACTTTCTGTCCGATATATGGAGAGAAGAGTCCAGCCACCTCATAAAGTGTGGCTTTTAATTGGCTTTAGAACAAAGAAAATATGTGTGAGCATGTGCAAGGGCAATAGATACTTGACAGTTACATTTTACTGAAATCAACAAGTCTTAAAGGTTAATGGCTCAGTTCCTTCCTGAAATTCAGACATTGTAAAACTTACAAGATCAGGATGTTTCCCCACCCAGCTCCTATTAGCATGAGACTGGAGGGCTTGTTTCCTACATACCAAGATGACCTTTTTTTTTCTGTCAGTAGTCATGGCCTTTAATTGAAACTCCATCATTTCCCCCTTTCTTATTAGTTAAAGCTTATAGGAGCCATTATATAAGCTGATACAAGGTGACCTCCTATCACACTTGTCTTCTTCCATAGGCTCTTGTGACTGTGCCTGTCTTAGGTTGTCCTCCTCTGAGAATCTTACCCATCATTGACTATCAGTTAAGCTTTTGAGCTCTTACATTGAAGGCAATTTTATTAATATTTATGCATTTTTAGGTTGTTTAAATGAATATTTTTTGTGCAGATATTTAGTATTAAGATTAAGGGGTTATTAGTAGAATCTTTCTACTAAGTAATGTAAAATTAGTTTTTTATGGCCAAGTTTTTTAGCATAAATGCATTTATCAGGTCTAATTACTCTAGCCTTGACAATACAAACAATTAAAATGCATATAACAATAATTCCAAATCCAATCCAAAATGATATTTGAACTGTTTTTTGTTTCCACCAATGAAATGGCTACACCAGTGGTTTCTTTCAATTTGTTTTGATACATGCTTAATGCCTTCTTTTGCAATTCTAAAAGATTTACAGAAACATTATGCTTATATCCAATCAAGTGATTTTTTACTTTCTCCCAATGATGTTCACTATTATTATAAGCCAAAAGAGTAATACAAAAAGAACTTTCATTCCAATCACATTTAAGAGTTCTTAACAAGTTTAAATTATAAATTTGATTACTCAAATGTATAATAGCTGTTTTACGATCATTCATATGATTATTCAGTTCCATATCAATGTGAGACTGGCTATGCCACATCTCACTTGTATTTTTATGCCAGTCCTTAACATATTGTTGATTCTGGACTCCTTGATGCAGGGCTGTGCCAGTGACAGCTGCAGCGGTTATGATGCCAATTAGTTCCAAAATTTCTGCTATTAAAAGTTTAATCAGTCTTTTAGTTCTTTTTAAATAATGGTCGAGGAAATGCCACAGTAACTGGGATTCTGGAGACTGCTGCCAATGTCTGGTCATCTGAACTGGTAACCATAGTCATTTTCTTCTTCTTGCTATAAAAAGAGTTTGATTTTCCTGCAAATATGAATTCTTAAGACATATAAATAAGGAGCAATTGGAGCAACTAATGTTCCTTTCACCAAAAGTTACTTTTCCAATGATAAAACTATAGGATCTCGTACACATAATGTAAGAAATTGAGTTGATTCTCTTTTTAAAATAGTAATATTAGTTTTATTGCTTTGCCTTACAAAAATTGGACCAGTTTCCAAAAATAACTTTGAATTTTGTTAAGTTTAGTGTCCCATGGTTGTAGGATATATCTTCCTTGATTTTTTCAAATTATTGAGCTGTTAGTACATGCTGTATTACCAAAATTTCAGAAATAAGATTACTGCCATTTGTGATTATGGTTGAATTATTAATGAACCAAGATATGGTTGTGTTTTTAATAGGTTTCAGCATCCCTATAAGGGCCTGATCCTTTACAATTCCATAGGAATCATTAAACAACACAACCTCTGTAAGCCCATGACAAATATGCCATTTGTCATTAAGTAGTCTGTTGTGAGATTGATTAAGATAAATTGGGTAAGACTCATCACTCCAAGTCAACAGCTCTAGAAGAGGTGAGTTGGTTATGTATGACCAATAAGTGTAATTATGATGTGGTATCTTACCTTGATCTAATACTTTACCTATAATTAATCCAATGTAAAACCTCCATGTCCATAGTTTAAGTTTCAGCAGCATCTTCAACTCTAGGCTTGATTCTTCTAGAGGGGATCCACTGCTGTTCTCCTGTTTCTTTAATGATAAGAGCAAAACCTCTGCTCCAAAATTTTGCCTCTTCTTTTTCCCATTTATTGTTTGTTTAATTTTTCATTTTCATTCCTTTTTTTATTAACCTCCCAATGTCTTTCTGCTGCTGTGGTATTAGAAATTTGTTGTCTATTAAGAAAATTTAAGGTAAACAATGCTTTAGATAGTTTGTCTTTAGCAGATTCTTCTCCATCTCCCCCTTTTTGTTTTTGTAACATAGATTTTATTGTTTATAAACAGAGTTTAACTGTTATATTCTAATCTTTTATAGTATGTATATATACATTCACATGCTTACCAAACCAGGGGACACACTGATATATTTGACTTATTGTTGGTTAGAGTTTTTGATCGATATAAGATAAATGTTAATATTTATATTTAGTTTAATAAGCTTATACTGACAATTAGAGAGAGAAACATGAATAACATAATCAATTAAAAGATTAAGTTAATATTGAACAAACTTAGAGAATGATAGATAAATAGAGCAGTTTTATATATATATATTTATCAATATTTAGCTTTTCGCTGGGAAGTGTTGAATTAGCAACTGATACTAGAGTTTTGGTTGACTGTGTTTAGGATTAATGAATTTGATACTATAGATGCCTACTTGTGAGTATTTTGTTAATTCCTGAGGAAGGGGCCAGCTGCCCCAGGTAGGAACACAACACTCCTTGGGCAGTATATTTTAAGGTTTATGCATCAGTTCCTGGGAGAGTGGCCAGCTGCTCAAGGGAGGAATACAACACCTTTTGAAATATACTTTATCTATTAGAATTTTTACAGAACATCTTTGATGTGCTTACTATTTTAGTTTCCATTTTTTATTATTATATATAACAGAGGTGGAGTAAATCAGAAAATTCTTAAGTTAAAGCATCTGTCTTTGGGATTTTTAGGTAGAGAGGTAGTTTTATAACACATATTATTATACTTTAAAATAATTAAAATTATGATTAATAACAGTATACTTTTATTTAATATTACAGTGAAACATTATTAAATTTTCAGCAATTTTACACACCTTTAAAGTATTTATATGAACTTTTTATTCATATAACTTTAATTGTTATAAAGTTAGAACATTTTTAAAAATTGTATAACACTTTTAAATACTTCATTCAACTTATATCACATGAATTTAACTATTTTTAATATTTTATCTTGTTCTAGGCATAAAACTTATTTCTTCAAGGAAATGTTAAAGTATAAGAAGCTACATTGATAAAACACTTTCTTTTTTGCATATGATTATTCAGGAGAAAAACTGTTAATTTTTAATAAAACCGATTAATGATTTGAGAAACTTTGAGAAAGAATGAAACTTTAACTTTGTTTTAATAGCTAGTTATTTTATTTTAGGATAAAATTATTATTATTTTTTTAATAATAAAATTACATTCTATATACTTTCCATACTTAAGTTACCACAATAATTTTAGAAGTTGTTTCTAAGCAAACCTCTGACAACATACAATTACCATCAACATTAAACAAACTTGTTAGACTAATGATTTAGTTTGTTTGTATATATTTTTATTGTTTTAAATTAATACTCATATTTATTTATTAATATAAGCACTTATTTAATGTTGGCCATTTGAATAGAGCTCTTTTAATAATCTTTATTTATCAATTTAATATTACCATCTGGAGGTATCAAAATATACAGATACTGAACAACCAGACAAACACAAAACAAGTTACAACACATCAATAGAAACATATATTTTTGATTTCACTGCTTTTGAGAATTTTTCTGGAAACTGTATTGCTAAGTTTTCTTACTTTTCCAGTGGCTTAATTTTATTAGCTTCTATCATCTCACAGCCTTATCATTATGTAAGTATTGGAGGTTTATAAAGTTGCTGTTGGAACTGAAGGGTTAACATCCACAGCTGCAGTTGAAGAGCTATTAACAGCTTGAAAAGTGCCCTAGGGATCCCTTCCTGGTTGCCATGGCAACACAAGCCTCTATAGGAGGCTCTTGGTGGTCACTTTCAGAACATTCATAGTCATACAGGTGTAAATTGGCCTCAAGCTTATCAGAGACAGAATCTTCCATTTCTGCATTTTCAGAGGGCTTACTAGATTCTGTTTGAAGAGGCTTAAGAGCCAGAGTTATAGGATGTTTAGCTGTTTCAGAAACGTGAGGAATATTCAAATAAGTTCTCCATTGGTGTAATAAGTCTCTTCCCCATAAATTAAGTCTTACATCTGCAACATAAGGTTGCAGAGCAGCCTCTTGTCCTTTTGGACCTTCTACCTTAAATATCTGAGTATTCTGGTAAACATCTGTCATTGTTCTAATGCCAGTGAAAACTGTAGGCACCTTTTGCAAAGTCCAAGCTTGTGGCCAATATCGTTTAGCAATGATAGAGACATCAGCCCCGGTATCCACCAATCCTAAAAATATCTTTCCGTTTATTTTTATGGTAATTTCATGCCTTTCATCTCCAATTGCTGTTTGCCAAAAAACTTTATGCCCCATGGAACCAAATTCCTCTGCACGGTTTAAAGGAGGTTTATGACAGGGTAACAAAAGAAGTTGAGCTATGCTGTCTCCTGATTCAATTTGATAGGGCGTTAAAGTTTGTACCAATAAACAAATTTCTCCATCAAAATCTGAGTAAATGATCCCGGTTTGCACCAAAACACCTTGGGTCGTAAGACTGCTATGGCCAATAATAAAACCTATATTGTTTTCTGGGATAGGCCCTTTAATTCCTGTCCTTATTTTTTGTATACCAAATGAAGGCGTAATAAACTTAGTTTCAGCTGAAGGAAGATCGACAGCTGCACTGCCTTTGGTAACTGCTTTAAGTTCTGTTATAGGCCGGAGTGAGCTGCCCCATTGCCGACTGGATAGATTTGGGCTAGGTTGGGAAATGTGCTCATATTGTTTGTCTGAGAGCCTTGAGCGAGGCCCACTTGGAAGTTTCCCAACTTATTAATGAGACTGCCATTTTTATGATATTTAGAATGGCATTCCTTGGCCCAGTGCAACCCCTTTTGACATATAGGACATACCCGAGTCAGTATTGATCTATTATTGCCGCTAGATGGAGCTCTTACACCAGTTTTGGCTCGGCAGTCTTTTTTCATATAACCTGGTTTCCCACATTTAAAGCAATTTAAATTATTAATCATAGGACTACGTTTCTTTAGAGCAGCTTCAAGAAGGATCATGTTATATATATTAGACCCAATGTTTTGGCATGCCCTTATATAATCCTGTAAAGTACCTCTATTTGCCTTTATCGGATGCAAAGCCTTTTATACTCACTATTAGCATTATCAAAAGCCAACATCAGAATAAGCATTTCTTTAAGATCAGGCTGAGTTACTGTCTTGTTGACTACATCTGCCAGTTTAGCTACAAATTCAACGTAAGGTTCAGTATTTCCTTGAACAATTTTTGAAAATGATTGTACAGCCTGTTCAGGGGTGGAGATTCTTCGCCATGCAGTTAGGCAGCACAATCGAACTTGTACAATGGCAATATCATCATATTGAGCTTGGCAAGGAACTCCAGCCCATTGACCTATTCCTAATATTTGTTCAGCAGTAATAGGCACTGGTGGATTTTGCTGTTGATTTCATCGCACTACAATATTAGCTTTATCAGCCCACCAAGTTTTAAATTGTAAAAATTCTGCTGAATTAAGAACAGCTCAAGCTAACAAATCCCAGTCCCAGGGTATTAATCTGTCTGCTTGTGCCATTCCTTGCACCAATCCTTGAGTATAAGGAGAATTTATACCATATTGAGTGCATGCTTGTTTTAATTCTTTGATAGTTTTAAAAGGAATAGGAGCATGCTCATACTGTACACCCCCCTGGGGATTGTCAGCATCTACTGGAATTTGAGTTACTGTTACTGGAAAAGTAGAAAGGAGTTGCATAGCCTCTGAATCTCCCTCTCTACTTTCTTGTGCTATACTTTTCATAATTGAGGAGGATGGTGCTGGCACAAAAACAGAAACTTTAGGAGGGTCATCAAATGTTGTAGTAGATACCTTACGAGGTGCAGATGCCGGTTCAAAAGACAATAAATCATAATTTGGAGCAGACGGCATAGCGACCACTGGAAAAGCTCCATAAACTTCCTTTTTCCTTTCCTTCTTTTTATTAGACTTGAGTTTATCTGTTTTTGCCTGTTCATTAATTTTTTCATATATTTTTCATCAAAATCACCATTAGCTTGTTCTGCTATCGGTCCAGCAATAGCAGTATCCTCTTTAACATTTTCATCTGATTGTAAAAGTTCAAGAGCAACAGAAATAAGACTACACAAAGACCATACATGAAGGGGAATTATTTTTCCCTTTTGATAAACCCTTTTTAAAGCTTTCTTCACTAACTCCCAATGTTTCAGGTTTAAAATATCCAGCCCTTGCGGCTGAAACCAATAACAACCTTTCTGTACAAGAGAAAAAAGTTCCTCAAAAGCCGAGGATTTAATAGTTACACCGGTCCTTTTTAATAAAGTTTTTAACACTCTAGAGAACTCTTCAAAGTTCGACTGCTGACTACCCATTACCCTGATGATTCCAAGGATGAAGCTTACCTTTTCTGTTTCTTTTTTCTTTTAAAACTGCTCTCAGGAGCTCCTTGGTCCACACACTGACTGAAAGAAAAGTTTCATTTTCAGAGCCCCACGTTGGGCGCCATATGTTGGCATTCAAGAACTGGGTCTGTGAAAACGGTGCCGCGGATGAGAAAGAAAGAATAAGACAAAGAGAAGAAAAACTGGGATCAGGGGACTTTCCGTCCGATATATGGAGAGAAGAGCCCAGCCACCTCATAAAGTGTGGCTTTTAATTGGCTTTAGAACAAAGAAAATATGTGTGAGCATGTGCAAGGGCAATAGATACTTGACAGTTACATTTTACTGAAATCAACAAGTCTTAAAGGTTAATGGCTCAGTTCCTCTTTTCCTTCCTGAAATTCAGACATTGTAAATCTTACAAGATCAGGATGTTTCCCCACCCAGCTCCTATTAGCATGAGACTGGAGGGCTTGTTTCCTACATACCAAGATGACCTTTTTTTCTGTCAGTAGTCATGGCCTTTAATTGAAACTCCATCAATTAGTAGTTTACAAAAGAAAAAAAATAAACACAGGTAAATAAGAGCATATTTTTTTTTCAGTTTTTGCTGATTGATATATTTGATTCTTCTCCTTTAGATCTTATCCATACAAAGTATTTAGAGAGTAGCACTGAGACAAAACATATGAACTCCCAGGTTTTTTCTGTACATGTGTCTTGTCATAGATATGAGCATGTGGACCTAGGAATTCCACTGTATAAACAGATGTGAATTTTCCTTTTTCCCCAGGAAACTTAAGTTACTGATGCTTCTCAATGGCACACTGTATGTACCACAAATTACAATCCTTTTCTTCAGGCAGCTGAAGTTTGCTTATTTTCCTATAGTGTTCTGCAGCAGACATCAATGAGCTGCCTCTACATGCAGGTCAAGTTCTGGGACAGCCAGCCTATTATGAATATTGTGATTCAATCTGTCACAATGTCACAATATGGACTGGCTTGGAGATATATATATATAGTATATGCATTAGGTTACTCTGGACTCCCTCTGAAACTTGGATCAGGGACTCACTCTGAACGTGAAGCACAGTTATATATCATGTTGATGTGAGGATGGGTGAGGTGTTAGAATGGCAATAAGGGGTTGCTATTCTACCTTTTTTAAGTTGACTTTTGTCTTATTTTGACACTCACCATGCAAACATTTAACTGCTTTGTGGAGCTTTGAAAAAGATGTGTCTGTCTATATTTGTTAGTTGTTCAAATTTTCTGTGATGGGACAGGACCCTGGAATGTTTCATCCACCATTTTGATCAATGTTGGACACTCCATTAAGAAAATTTTTTTTTAAGTTTTGCTTGGAAATCCCCAAAATTTTAGTCTCTTCTGTGATAGTTTCTGATATTTTATCTTGCTCATTTGGATAGGTCATCATTTCTAGTTATTTGAATGTCTTGTAATAATTTGCTATTCACTGAATATATTAATACTTTAATGTCATAACTCTGGAATTTAGTCCTTGATTTTTCATTTCCTTAAGTATGTATCAAGCTAGTATTATGACAGAGATTACCTGAAATACAGACGTTAACAACATTGTTACTCCACTCCAATGCATGCCCCCCCCAAATAAAAACTAATACCTTTCACTGTATTTGCAATTTGGCACTGGCTTAGCTACTGCTCTCCTTCAGAGCTTAGCTAGCTTAACAATGAATCAGAGGAAGATGCCAAGGTGAAAGTATAGGCTCCTCTCTGTTCTTTTCTGAATGTGCATTTTTCTGTGTGTTTGTTCATGGCCTTAGAAATTTCCCTGTTTATACAAATCCCTCTTCCCCTTTTGAAACAATTTTTCCTTCTAGTCCCAGGCACTCTATTATATGTATTAAACATGGAAACCACTTACCCAAGGTAGCTGTCAATTGATTGCTTCTTACACTGTTTTAGCTGCCCCTACATTCAGGGAAATTTCTAAGACAGAGAACCAAAGATGAGTGGTCTTTTTAATTGTCTAGGCTGCCACCAGGCAGATTTCTACAGACATACATGAAACCCAGTGTGGATTGATGGTGCAGGTGATCTCCTCAAAGATCTGTGTAAAAGGTGTGGGAAGAGTCAGTAATTGTGCCATGAAGTTTTCCTACCATTGTTATCTGCTTTTTTCTTTTATCAGTGATTGCCAAATTGCTGCAACCCTCTTGTCTGGTGCTCTGTGAAACAGCCAGTTTTTGCTGGCTGTTTAAAAATTTAATGGTGTGATAAAACCTGTAGTGTCAAATTCTGCCATTTTCTTAATGTCATTTTGCCATTTTTTAAGTTTAAATTAAATTTTTTTTAACAAATCAATTTTATTGGTACATATTAATAAAGCATAAATCCATCCAAAGTGTATAATCAATGGTATGTGGTGTAATCACATACTTGTGCATTCATCACACCAATCATTCTTAGGGCACTTTTATTATTCCGATAATAATAAACAAACAAAATTCATCACCTCTCAATCTCTGAATGCTTCCCAAGCCATAGATAGCTGCTATTCTTTTTCCTTCTTTCTAGTATATTTGTATTTATATTTTGTAAAAACAGTCTTATATATGAAATACCACCCATAATTGTGTTTTACATCAGGTTTTACTGTCATATACAATACTATGTTACAGTTTTTAACTTTCCTTCTAGTAATATACATAACCTTAGATTTTCCTTTTAAGCCACTTTCATACTCATACAATAGCACTGCTAGTTACAAACACCATGATATGCTTTCACCATTTCTACTATTTTTCAAAGATATAGAAACAACATTTTTTTACCAATTCTGCATGGATTAAACCTCAGCTTTCTGTTCTCTTACCTAATTCTGTATCCTGGAGACCTATATTCTAATTATTAACTCCATGAGTTTACACAATATATTTAGCTCATAATAGCGCAATCATACATTATTTTTCCTTTTTTGTATGGCTAGCTTCAAAATAATGTCGTCCAGTTTCATTCATGTTGTGATATGCTTCATGACTTCATTTTTTCTTGCACCACAATTTGTTTATCTATTCATCAGTTGATGGAGACCTGGGTTGTTTTGCACTTTTGGGAATCATGAATAATACCACTAAAATGCAGGTCTTAGCATGCTTTGAAAGGGATGTCTCTTCTATTATCTGAAGTAGATTGCACATTCATTTGTAAAACCATATCACTCTGATGTTTTCTTTGTGGCTATGTTCTCAAAGGCATGATTCAATTATACATGATTTTATCAATTATTATGTATTGTTGGAATGTTTCCATTTTACCTCAGTTATCAATTTAGTGACATAATTTCTTTATTCCATTCCATATGTCTTTTCAACATTATAAGATATGGAATAATACATCATATATATATATGTGAACAGGAAAGAAAAGTCTGATATCAGCAATTTGTATTTTCACTCCTTTGCTTAATCAATATTTTCAAGTAAGAAAAAGTAATTTTTTATTGTTTTTATTTTTATTTTTACTTTATGTTTCCTTACAAATTAACATCAGAATAAATTACCACTAAGTTAGTGGTTTAAAAAATTATTTTCTTATGGTTTTCTTGTTGTCAGTAGCCTCAAATTGGTCTCAATGAGCTTAAATCAACATTTCAGCCAGGCTATATTCCTTCCAAGAGACTCTACAGGGCAATCCATCTTCTTGTCTTTTTCTAGCTTCTAGAATATGCTTACTATCCTTCCCTCATAATGCCCTTCTAACTTCAAAGTCAGCAATGACTAGTCATTTCTTCTTCACAATGCCATTTCTCTTGTTCTGAAACTTCTTCCTTCTTTTACCTTTAAGTAAAATTACCCAATGTAATTACATTGAGTTCATGTAGATAACTCAAGATAATCTCTTTATTTTAAGGGTAGCAAAATAGCCACCTTAATTCCATTGCAAATTTTATTGCTCTTTGGCATATTTCCAGGTTCTGGGAATTAGGATGTGGATGTCTTTGGGTTCCATTATTCTGTGTACCACAGATGTACCCAAAGATCAATGGAAAAAATAGAGAAACAATAAACAGACCCACACAAACATGCCTAACTGATTTTAATGAAGGTGCAAAAGGAATGGAATTGAGGAATAGTGGCCTTTATAACAAATGTTGTAGCAATTGGATGGCCATAAGCAAATTAAAATTAAACTCAAATGAAATATTGCAAACTATACAAAAAATAATTAAGAATCAGTCACGGACTGCAATATAAAATGTAAAACTATAAAATTTTTAGGAAAACACACAACAAACATGTTCAGGAACTAGAGATCGACAAAGCACCCCTACATTTACCACCAAAACACAATCCACAAAGGAAAATAGAGATAATTGGATCTCCTCAAAATTAAAAAAACTTTTGTGCTGCCAAAGACCCAATGATGAGAATGAAAACAGAAAGTAGTCTTTGAGGAAATAATTGAAAACTATATATGTGATAAACAATCCACTAGAAAATGGACAAAGTATATTGACAGTCATTTCACTAAAGAGAATATCCAGGTGGCAAATAAGCACATAAAAAGATACTCAATTCCATTAAGCATAAGAGAAATGGAAAGCAAACCCACAGTGATATAATACTACAAATTTGTGACAACACCAAATGCAGATGAGGATGTAGAGCACCTTGATCATTCATAAATTTATGGTTGTACTGAAAAGAGGTGCAGCCACTATGGAAAATAATTTGGCAGTTTCTTAAAACCCTAAAAATGAAATTAACTTACAACTCAAGAATATCACTCATTGGCATTTATACAAGAGAAATGAAAAGTTCTGTCTGCAAAAAACTTGTATATGAATGTTCATGATGTTTTATTTGTAAAAGCTCCTAAACTGAAACAAACACAGATATCCTTCAACAGGTGAATGGTTAAAAAAATTGGTTTAATACATACTATGGAACACTACTCAGCAATAGTAAGAAAGAAAATATTAATATACTCAACAGTTTGAATGACACTCAGGGAAAATTATTTAGTGAAGTAAGCCAATTACAAAAACTGTACTAATTCTATTTAAGTTCCTATTTTACATAACAGGTAAGAAATTGAGATCAATTTAGTGGTTTCCAGGGAATAAGGAGAGTGGAGGGGGCAGTAGGTGGCAATACAAGATTATGAAAGGGCAACACAAGGGATGTTTGTGGTGATGGAATTAAGCGTCTTGACTCTGATGGGGGATACTTAAGCCTAATTATCTGAAGACATTGAATAGAACTTAATTCACAGACACATAAATGAGTACAAGAAAACCTGAAAACCTCTTTAAATCTGAATAAGAATACTGGGTTATCAATAACAATACCCTGATTTTGATATTATATTATAGTTTCGCAAAAAGTTAACACTGGAAAAAACTTGTGAAAGTGTACAAAATGGAAAAGGGGTTTAATTATTTCTTAAAGCTGCAATTATATATATATATATAATTTTACTTTAATTTTATTACAAAACCTTGCTATTATATTAAATATCTGGGCAATGATTTCATTTGGGAGAGGAAGAAAGGTGTTGTGATGAAATTAAGAAACTAGGGGGTGGCAAGATGGCGTTGGTGTAGGAGGGCACACACTGCAAGCTCCCAGAGCAAGGCGGATTGGGGACGGGGTCCTGCCCAGGGGTCTGTGCTGTGCACGCGTGGAGTGAGAAGCTTGGGACATCTATCTGCACGGATCGGCGGCGTGGACCGAACGGTGGAGATTCGTGAGTTTTGAGGCTGCCGGTGGAGGTTGGCACAGGCGGCTGAGCCCCGCGGATACGGAAAAAAAAATTAAAACGGCCATTTGGAGCCGCGGGCGGAGCGAAAAAGTTTTATTTTCTGGGGATCTGGCTGCCTGGCGCCCCTTGGACCTTGTGTGAACAGAGCAAACGAGCTAGTCAGCACCCGGTGAACCGGAGGGGGATTTTGGTCGGGGAATGGAGCTGATTTCCCTAGCCACCCAGGGATAAGACCTGGGCCGCTGTGGAGCCAGGAGGAAGGGACACTTCCCATAAAAGGGAGGGTTCGGTTGGAAGACAGGGAAGGGTATTTTATATTTTTAGACATCGATCTGGCTGCCTGCACCACCCCATAGCTTTGGGGAGCAGATAAGCCGACCTGAAGCAGCATCAGGCTGAGAGCAGACGCGAATCTGCACTCAAACTGATTTACTGAGCAGCCCGGTGACGCTGGAGCTCGGTGCCAGAAGGGGCGGAATCCGCCCTCTTTAGCACTCCTCATGGACTAACATCAGAGTTTCAGCTAACCTGGGGAGTCCGGAAAGTGGGACGTGCTTGATTAATTTCCACGGGCCCAGCTAGGGTCCCTTCCATAAGGGGGTTGGTCTAGAAGAGGAATTATTTTGGGTCCTGCATTTGGCTAAAAAAAAAAAAAAAAAAAAAAAGTGAGGTCACCTCAACAAATGAAAAATAAATTCTTTTTAATTTAGTTTAATAGCTAAAAGCTGCTTCAGGACCTGCATATAGAACCCTG
>JAKSZT010001178.1:6336898-6535208 GCA_026826555.1 Tolypeutes matacus | reverse complement strand
TCACATACAAGGGAAGCACAATAAGATTAAGTGCTGATTTCTCAGCTGAAACCATGGAGGCAAGAAGACAGTGGTATGACATAGTCAAAACACTAAAAGAAAAAAACTTCCAGCCACGAATTCTCTATCCAGCAAAATTGGCGTTCAAAAATGATGGAGAGTTCAAAATATTCCCAGATAAACAGCAATTAAGAGAGTATGTCAAGAAGAAACCAGCACTTCAAGAAATACTAAAGGAATCTCTACAAATTGAAAGGAAAAAACAAAGGAGAGAGAGTTGGAGGAGAGTTTAAAAACAACTGAAAACTCAAAAAGAGAAACAAAACAACATATGACATACATTAACCCAAAGAAAAAATGACTAAAGTAAGAAATTCGTTACGAGTAATAACAATGAATGTTAATGGATTAAATTCACCAATCAAAAGACACAGATTGGCAGAATGGATAAGAAAATATGATCCATCTATATGCTGTCTACAAGAAACCCACCTTCGGCCCAGGGATTCAAGGAGGCTGAAAGTGAATGGCTGGAAAACCATTTTATAAGCTAACAATAGCCAAAAAAGGGCAGGAGTAGCTATTCTAATATCAGACAAAATAGACTTTTAATGCAAAACTATTGTAAGAGACAAAGATGGACACTATATATTAGTAAAAGGACTAATCTCTCAAGAAGAGAGAACAATCGTCAACATTTACGCACCTAATCGAGGTGCCTTAAAATACGTGCGGCAAACTCTGGAAAAACTAAGAGGAGAAATAAATTCCTCTACAATTATAGCAGGGGACTTCAACACACCACTATCATCATTAGACAGAACATCTAGGCAGAGAATCAATAAAGAACCGAAGGCACTCAACAATACATTAGAAGATTTGGACTTAATAGACATATACAGAACACTACACCCAAATACAGCGGGATTTACATTCTTCTCCAGTGCACATGGAACATACTACAAAATAGACCACATGCTAGGCCACAAAACAACACTCAATGAATTCAGAATGATTGAGATTATACAAAGTAATTTCTCTGACCACAACAGAATGCAGTTGGAAATCACTAAGGGCCAGAGAAAATGGTTAGGCACAAGGTTATGGAAGTTAAACAACACACTCTTAGACAAACAGTGGGTCAAAGAGGAAATTTCAAAAGAAATCAGTAACTACCTTGAAACTAATGAAAACAACAACACAACATATCAAAACCTATGGGATGCAGAGAAAGCAGTCCTGAGAGGGAAGTTCATAGCTATAAATTCATATATTAAAAAAGAAGAAAGAGCTAAAATTGAAGACCTAACTGCACACTTGGAGGAATTGGAAAAACAACAACAAACTAAACTTAAAGGAAGTAGAAAACAGGAAATAACAAAGATTAGAGCAGAACTAAATGAAAGAGAGAATAAGAAAGCACTGGAAACAATAAACAAAACTAAAAGCTGATTCTTTGAGAATATCAACAAAATTGACAAACCCTTAGCCAGACTAACAAAGAAAAAGAGAGAACAGATGCAAATACATAGAATAAGGAATGAGCAAGGTGATATCACAATTGACCCCACAGAAATAATGAGTATCATAAGAGGATACTTTGAAAAATTATATGCCAACAAGAATGACAATTTAGAGGAAATGGACAAGTTTCTAGAAACCCACAAACAGCCGACATTGATGAAAGAAGAAATAGATGAACTCAACAGCCCGATCACAAGTAAAGAGATAGACTCAGTCATTAAAAACCTCCCAACTAAGAAGAGTCCAGGACCAGATGGCTCCACAGCTGAATTCTACCAAACATTCCGGAAAGAGCTAACTCCAATTCTACTTAATCTCTTCCAAAAAATAGAAGTAGAAGGAATACTACCTAACTCATTCTATGATGCCAACATTACCTTAATACCAAAACCAAATAAAGATACCACAAACAGGAAAATTACAGACCAATTTCTCTAATGAACCTAGATGCTAAAATCCTTAACAAAGTACTTGCTAATCGCATTCAACAACATATCAAAAGGATTATACACCATGACCAAGTGGGTTTCATCCCAGGTATGCAAGGATGGTTCAATATAAGAAAATCAATCAATGTAATACACCACATAAACAAACTGAAAGAAATAAATCACATGATCATCTCTATAGATGCAGAAAAAGCATTCGACAAAATACAGCATTCTTTCCTCATAAAAACACTACAAAAGATTGGAATAGATGGGAACTTTCTGAAAATGATAAAGGGTATATATGAAAAACCCAAAGCTAACATCATTTTCAACGGTGAAATCCTAAAAGCCTTCCCTCTGAGATCGGGAACAAGACAAGGATGCCCACAATCACCACTCCTATTTAACATTGTCTTAGAAGTACTTGCACGAGCACTGAGACAAGAAAAGGACATAAAAGGCATCCAGATTGGAAAAGAAGAAGTAAAAATTTCATTATTTGCAGATGACATGATTCTATACATAGAAAGCCCTGAGAAATCGACAACAAGGCTTCTAGAACTTATAAAGGAGTTCAGTAATGTTGCAGGCTATAAGATCAACGCTAAAAAATCAGTAGCATTACTGTAAACCAATAACCAGCAAACTGAGGAGGAAATCAGGAAAAAAATACCATTTATAATAGTAAACAAAAGAATCAAATATCTAGGAATAAATTTAACTAAAGATGTAAAGGACTTATATACAGAAAACTACACAACACTGTTAAAGGAAATCAAAGAAGACTTAAATAAATGGAAAAATATTCCCTGTTCATGGATGGGAAGATTAAACATCATCAAGATGACTATCCTACCCAAACTAATCTACAGATTTAATGCAATCCCAATAAAAGTCAACACTATATTTTTTAAGGGACTGGAAAAACTAACCACAAAATATATTTGGAGAGGTAAGAGGCCCCGAATTGCCAAAGATATATTGAAAAAGAAAAATGAAGTTGGAGGTATCACATTACCTGACTTTAAAACATACTACAAAGCTACAGTGATTAAAACTGCATGGTATTGGCACAAGGATAGACCTACTGACCAATGGAACCGGATTGAGAGTTCTGATATAGATCCTCACATATACAGTCATCTGATATTTGACAAGGCCATGAAACCCACTCAGTTGGGAGAGAGTGGCCTCTTTAACAAGTGGTGCTTGGAGAACTGGATATCCATATCCAAAAGAATGAGAGAAGAATACCATCTCACACCTTATACAAAAATCAACTCAAGATGGATCAAAGATCTAAATATAAGAGCCAAAACCATAAAAACCTTGGAAGATAATGTAGGGAAGCATCTACAGGACCTTGTAATAGGAAATGGTTTCATGAATTTCACACCCAAAGCACGAGCAGCAAGAGAAAAAATTGATAAATGGGATCTCCTCAAAATTAAAAACTTCTGCACCTCTAAGGATGTTATTAAGAAAATAAAAAGGCAACCTACCCAATGGGAAAAAATATCCGGCAACCATATATCTGATAGGAGCCTAATATCCTGCATATATATATAGAAATCCTTCACCTCGAAAATAAAAGGACAAACAACCCATATGAAAAATGGGCAAGTGACCTGAAAAGACATTTCTCCAAGGAAGAAATACAAATGGCTAAAAAGCACATGAAAAAATGCTCAACATCACTTGCTATCAGCGAAATGCAAATCAAAACTACAATGAGATACCATCTTACACCCATCAGAATGGCAGCTATTAAAAAACCAGGAGACACTAAATGTTGGAGAGGATGTGGAGGAATAGGAACCCTCATCCACTGCTGGTGGGACTGCAGTATGGTCCAGCCACTGTGGAGGACAGTTTGGCAGTTCCTCAGAAAACTAGCAATAGATCTTCCGTATGATCCAGCAATTCCACTGCTGGGTATATACCCAGAAGAATGGAAAACAAAAATACAAACAGATATATGCACACCAATGTTCATAGCGGCATTGTTCACCATTGCCAAAAGTTGGAATCAGCCCCAGTGCCCATCAACAGACGAATAGATAAGCAAAATGTGGCACATACATACAATGGAATATTACTCAGCGGTAAGAAGGAACAAAGTGCTAACACATGGAATAACGTGGATGAATCTTGAAGACCTTATGTTGAGTGAAGCAAGCCAGGCACTGAAGGATGAACAGTATATGACCTCACTGATCTGAACTGAGGAAAGTGAGCAGTCTCTGAGAACCATTGTCTGAAAGATAGGTTAACAAAGGAGAGTAAGAGAAGAGCAGGCTTTGAGCCATCTCCCATATGGACATAATCTATGGTAAAGGGATAGAGTGTGGTTGCATGTTGGGGGATGGGGCAGATGAGTGGTGGTGTTCCTGGGTTTGGTGGTACAGCACTGGGGGGTGGGTGGATTAGAAGTGCTGGTTCAAATCCCCAGGGCATGTAACTGTGAATCTTGACATTCCATGGGTTAGGAGAGGGGGGTATCATGGGCCCTGGGTAGCTGGGGAGAAGGGAACAGTCAAGATCTAATGGGTTGTTTGGTGGTCATGGGGAAGGTTTTCATTACCTTTCAGTAATGGACAGAGGACATGGTAAATATCATCAAAATTATTAAATTGTATCATCTAAATTGTAAACTATACTGTAAATCACTGACAATGTTTAGTTGCTATATTTTGCTATCTGCATAACAGTTATACCAATGCTAACAACCAAAAAAAAAAAGGAGGGGGAGTTAATATGGGGTGGGGAAGGGGGGTTGGTTTGGCATATGGGAGTCTCCGGCACTCCGTGTGTGCCTTTGCTGTGACCTAAATCTTCTTTGAAAATTAACTGAAAAATTGGGAGACAATGGGGATTGAGAGGAGGAAGGTGTCATGGCACACCAGACATCCGATAACACAGTGATAAAGGGAAGGAAAAAAGGGAAAAAAGAAGAGAGATAGGAAATAAAAATGAATATATATATATATATATATATATATATATATATATTTTAATGTCATTTCCTTTGCTTTTTTGCTCATTTTTTGAATGTCCCAATCCACTAATTATATTTTATTTTGTTTTGTTCTTTGTTTGATTATTTGTTTTTTTTTCTTTTCTCTCTCTCTTCCCCCCCCCCCCGAGTTTCCTTATGTTTGTCTCTTGCATGTAACCTTATCACACTTGTTTCTTTTTCCTAGTAAGTGTATTTGATTATTTTATGGACTAAATGTTCATGGAGGATTTGGATCACAGAAGGGTTACAATTGGTACTGCGGGGGATTATTGGTGGGAGGGTGTCTGGGGGGGGTTTCGTGGGGATTGGTTCAACTGAATATACTTGAAAGATATACAAAATCATTCAAAGAATCGGGGGATGGGGCATTGTCACGATGGGTGGATAATCACACAATAAATGAGGGAATCTGAATTCCTAGCCTGGAGAGCTCTGCCACAATCTCCAAGGGAGCAGCAATAGTCCTCTGAGTGTAGGGACAGTGCCTGTAACAAGAGGATGACCCACTGTTTTTTTTTTTTTTTTTATTGATGACTACCCTTGTGAGTCTTTGCTCTTGTAAATGAGACTTAGCCTGCAGTTGTGGGGTGCCTAAGGGTTGCCACCTGAGAGCCTCCTTGTTGCTCAAATGTGGCCTCTCTCTAAGCCAAACTCAACATATGATTGCATTACCTTCCCCCCAACGTGGGACATGACTCCTGGGGATGAGCCTCCCTGGCAACGAGGTATTAATACCAAGTGCCAACTGGCAGCTTTGTGCCATGGCAGTATCGTAGCCAATGAGGTTTATCCGAGGCACGATTATTGCTAATTGAAAACTTTTCCCAAGTGCCAACTGGCAACACAACTGGAAAAAGACCTTGAATAAAAGGGGGAAATGGTAAAGACAAATGAGTTCAAGTGGCTAAGAGGCTTCAAAGAGAGTCGGGAGGTCATCCCAGAGGTAACTCTTATGCACACCTCAGTAGGAGCTCATAGAACATCTAAGTGCCTATCACCCCACTCAGTGGGGTTCCTGAGAGCTCCGGAGACACCCTGGTCCTATATAAGGGGGGATAGCCCCAGAGACTGATGCCTTATCAGTGGGTTCTAATTTGGAATCTGTGCTCCTGAGAGTGACAGAATTAGACTCAAATAAGTCCTCCCTGCACATGGTTCACCAGTGCCTTCTATTCAAACCTATATGTGATGCTGGGGTTTTTAGGTATTCTTCCAGAGACTGGAGCCTCCTGCCTACCTATGTGCCAGGTGTGCATGAAATCTCGGTGGAGCTGCAACTCCTACCCTACAGCTCAATGGACTCATCCAAGTCACCTGGTGAGGAGACAACGATGGGAAATGGCCATCCCAGGGAATGGAGAGGGCCTGCATCTGCAGGCAGGATCATCCCACCCACCATATCCATGGGATATAAGCCCTCTCTCACTTGGAGTTGGAGTGGACATCACCATCCCAGTTGCCTCTGGATTGGAGGAAGAACTATGGACTAGAGTGGACTTGATGGTATTCTCTTGCTCATATATGGTGATTCTTGCAATGCAAGAAATTATAACAATGAGGTGGAGCCAGTGGCCACTTGACAGTTTCTGGGTAGGGAGGGGATGAGCAGTTGAAATACGGGGGCTTCTTTGGGAGTTGGAGGTTGTCCTGAGTACTGTTGTGGCAATGGATGTAGGCCATTTTAAATCAGCACACACCACTCAGAACTGAGTGGGAGAGAGTGTGGTCTACAGTGTGAACTGTGGTCTATGGTTGGTGGCAAGGCTCTAGGATGTGTAAGTTCATTGAGGTTGGTGGGCCACACTGTGGGAGATGTTTGTGTGGGATGTGGTGGGAGGTGTGGGAGGTGGGCAACATGGGAATCCCAGTGGGTTCCGTGTAATATTTTAGGTAATCTAAGCACCTCTTAAAATAATGTATATATATATATAAAACATTTTTGTAAGCAAATACACATATATGCTTGTATATATATATATATATATATCATTTTGCAAATGTTTGTATGTATTGTGAGAATTTTGATTTTTACCCATAATAAAAAAAAAAAAAAAGAAACTAGGATTGCTATTTATTGATTTCAAGGTGGTTATACAATGGAGCTTACTTTTTAAATTTCATAGAACTTTTTTGTATTTATACTGTATATATGTACATGCATGTGTTTGTTTATGTATGTGTTCATGAATGAATTCATGTCTGTATACACATACAAAATAAAATTTTATTTAAAAACACTGATCGAAGTTGGTGTACTCGGGCATGTGATGAGAATACCAAGAAAAATATGAGGTTACATGCCATGTATTTGAACCCCAGGATACCCTTGCGATGAACCTCACTCTCATTCTCAAAATTTGCTTGATGGAGAGAGATGGGTGTGGGTTACCCACTTGGGTTTTCCAACATATTAGAATCCTTCATAAACTCTCACACTTCACCTCACTTAGTGTGGGTTCATTTAGAGATGATGTAGGAGTAAAATAAACACAAGAAAATATGTTCAACATTATTGGTCATTTGGGAAATTCAAATTCAATCCATCTGAGAAACCACTACAGAAATTAAATGGCAAAAAAATAAAACCAATAATTACAAGTGGTCATGAGAATGCTGAGCAAATGATATTCTTATACACTAGTGGGAATGACAAAATGAAAAGTCACTCTGGAAATAGCTTGACTTAGTGTTATAAACATATATTTACAAAATGATTGGTGTAGAAGAAATGAAAACTTATGTCCATATAAAAGCTTGTATATACATGCTCATAACACCTTTATTCAAAATAGTTTTAAAAAGTCAGAATAATCCAAATGTCCAAAAAGGAGTGAATGGAGAAACAATCTGTGTCACCACTCTAGCAAAAAGGAATAAACTATTGATACTAAGAAAAACAATTCATCTGAAATCAGAATTATACACCCAAAAAATCTCAATTTTATGTAAAGTTATAAAAAAGATTTTTTAAAGTGATCAATTTTAGAGGTTTAGTGAAAAAACATTAATAAGGCTCATTCAGCAATAATGTCAATCATTATGGAAGCTGTCATCAATAATTGTACCAGGGCAATACAGTTCCCACCAAAATTAAGATTCTGTTAATAAAGAAAGCAAGAATGAATAGTGGGTAGTCAACGAGTATTATCATTCACAATCCTATAAATTTGTAAATTATGTAGTCCTAATTTAGATGTACTTATGGGTTTTCTGCCTCCTGTGCAGAAAAGCGCACAGGAGATGTGAAGACAAACAATAGATTATATATTATAAAACATAACTTAGGTGCAAAATAGTAGATGAAACATTTATCTGTTGATGAAATAAAGTCAGTATTCAATCAATTCTCTGAAACCATCTATCATAAGATGATAAAATTAAAAAGAAATAAAAAATGCTGTCAATTAAACTTATGCAAGGATTTCTTTTGTGTATGCTTTTGAATATTTATTTTATACTTAATAAAGATCTTTCAGACTTTTTAATTTTTTTCTTTATTTTTAAGGAACTTTCAGATTATAGAAAAGTTACATTGAAAACAAGGGATTCCAATATATCTTCCCTCACATTTTCACCTTTTAATAACATCTTTAATTAGCTTGGTACATTTGATGCAATTTATGAACAAATATTGAAGCATTGGTACTAACCATAGTCTATAGTTTACATTATGGTTTACCCTTGCACCACACAATTTTATAGGTTTTGATAAAGTATAAAATGGCCTGTATCCATCATTGCAATATCAAGCAGAACAATTCCAGTGTCCCCCAAAATGCCCCATTTTCACCTATTCTTCCCTCTCCCTCCCCTCAGAACTACTATTGACCTCTAACTTTTTTTTTTTAAAGATTTTATTTATTTATTCATTTATCCCCCCCTTGCTGCTTGTGCTCGCTGGGTCAGCTAACCACGCCGTGCGGGCGGGCCTGCCTTCACCAGGAGGCCACGGGAACCGAACCCAGGGCCTCCCATATGGTAAACGGGAGCCCTACTGATTGAGCCACAGCCGCTTCCCAACCTCTAACTTTATATTAATGTTCAAATTCTTCCATTACTAGAATAATAGTAAGTCTGTTTTTGTCCATGAACCACATAGCAGAATTTCCTCCTTATGTTTGTTAATTCCTTAATCTTGAGGATTCTGGGATGGTGATGCCCACTCTACTTCAGACTGAGAGGGGATTTAGATCCCATGGGGCAATCTAACTACAATTGCTTGAAGATATAGATACTGCTTTGGGGGATGTGTGGTGTCCATCATCATCATTTTGTTAGTTGTGTTGGGTGAGTCTGATGAACTGGAGAGTAGGTATTGGCTGCAACTCTGCTGAAACGCAGGGCATAACCAGTATATGAACACACTGAAGATTTAAATCTCTGGGACATATATTTAATGGTTACTGTGTTAATTATATATTCAGATAAAGGGGGCAGAAGAACAATTTGTAGGGAAGTTATAAATGAGTGTCTGTTACATTGGGAAGACAGGTTAACATACATTCCATGGTAAGGCCCCCTGATAAGGTGTCAATTTCCTGGGGTTGTCTGCCCTGTCCATAGTGTCCAGATATATCTATAGCCCACAGGAGCACCCATGTTTCAGGCATTGTTTACTCTGGCAGTAAGTGTGATCTTCCCGAAGACATGCATAAGCATAAGCTCTGGAATGACCTCCCTATTCACTTTGAAATCTCTTAACCATAAAACTCTTTTGTGTTTAATATTTCCCCCTTTTGGTCTAGGTCTTTTTTCAAAATGCATCACTACTTGGCACTTGGTAATAATCCCTCCATGCCAGGGAGACTCATCCTTGGTAGTCATGTTCCACACCAGGCTGGATGGAAGGCAATGAGTTCATATGCAGAGTTTGATTTAGGGAGAGGCCACATTTGAGTAATAAGGAGATTTTCAAGCAGTAACTCAGACAACATATATTACTAGGCTAAGTTTCAATTTGACAAGAATAAGGTTCATAAATACAAGCATTAATACCAAGGGACTAGTCTGTCCACTTTTACTAGACACTGTCTACTTGATTTTTTACATATATCATTCATGGGAGTACAGGAAAGTAAAATGTTATTAAATAAACTGTAAACTATGCAGCAATGGCAACTACTTCACTTAAGAAAATACTGCTCTCAGAAATGTTAAAATATGAAGATATTAAAAATCAACATCTGAGTACACATGCATTTTTTTCTGAAATGGAAGAATTTCCAAATTTAATGAATATCTTGCCTATATTTCCATACTGGAAACACTTGCTTCCTCAAATTAGAGAAACTATTAGATAGGTAACTTAAATAATGTCTTTTTAGGCCTTACTTTTTTTAAAGTTTTATTTTATTTTTAAAATTTATTTCTCCCCACCCCCTCATTGTCTGCATTTGTGTCTGTTCATTTTCCTTTTATTTTTTTTTAGGAGGCACCTGGAACTGAACCCAGGACCCCTAATGTGGGAGAGAGGTGCCTAATTGCTTGAGCCACCTCTGTTCCCTGCTTTGTCATGTCTCTTATTATGTTTTTTCTTCATGTGTCTCTTGCTGCAACATCATGTTGCATCAGCTTGCTATGCATACCTGTCACATCAGTTTGTTCTCTTGCTTGTCTTCTTTGGGAGACACTGGGAACCTCTGCTTCCTGCTTTGTTGTGTCTCTCATTATGGTTTTCTTCTTGTGTCTCTAGTTGCATCATCTTGTTGTGTCAGCTTGCTGTACCTGCCCATCATGCTATATTGCTGTCTTTTTTAGAAGGCACCGGGAACTGAACTATGGACTTCCCATATGGTAGGTGGGAGCTCAATCTCTTGAGCCACATCTACTTCACTGACCTTACTTTTTAACTGTTCTATAACTGGAACCATGTATGTCTTTTTCCATGATGTGCTTCCATTACTCAATGGAAAGATAGATTCAGTAATGCCAGAGTGAATGTCTCCTACTATTGTATAGTATCCCATTATATATGTACTAAATAATCTATCAATTCTCAAATCAATGGACATTTAGAGATATTTCTTTGTTTTGTTCTTATGAATTGTTTTACTATGAAATTCTTATGGTTGTCTCCTGGAACACATGTGTGAGCAATTCCCTAGTGTACATATCTAGGTATATTGCTAAGTCAAGAAGACAGACTTTACTATTTTGAATAAAAACAAATGAATATCTGTGTTCAGTAAGTTTCAAGAGGAAGAGGAGGAGAAAAGGAGGTGATGTTGCTAAAGATCTCCCAGAAATGTGCCTTACAGTCATAGATTTGGAAAACCAAAGACAGTGTTTAAGGCATGGTTGATCACACTTGTTAGCATGGGGAAAATGGGGCTCCACTAGGATAAAGACTGGGGTTTCAGACTGCTGCATAGTTGATATCACAGTATCCGTTATAAGGTCACTAGTGTGCAATGGAACATGTAAATTTAAAAAGATGGTAATGTTTCAGTGTGCAAATGTATGTTTAATTTATTGAACACTAAGAGAAACGATATGAAAACAGATTGTACATTTATGTAACCTAAGCATCTTTTAAAATATATATGAAAGAAAAAAAAAAAGAAAGAAAACAGCTTGCTTCCCATGCTCTTGCTCCTTTTATAATGGGTTCCCTAGGTTACTGTTTGCTTGGTTAAAGATATGATACTAGTGACCTCCATGATTCACTATGCTGGCTGCATGATTATCTGCATGCTGCTTTTCCCTAGTCTAGGCATTATGTCCACCTTTCTGCAATGCAGGGTATATTAGGCACTGATATTTTATAGTAAAGGGGATTCCTGTTGGATATTTCAGTGACAGAATCTTGGTCTACTGTGTTTGCAATAGGAGGTACTTTAAAGTGACTGAAAAAAGACCCAGTTTTGCTTGGGTTCTTTATGCAAAAATTGGAAATGAGAGTGAGTACTATAACCAACAGAGACACGTACACTAGGGAAACCAAGTAACAAAGGAGAAAGCATGAGATTCTTATTTTGACTCAAGTAATCGATGGATTTTGATTTAAACTCTCACTGACTGATGACACCATTTCTCAACTTTAAATAAAAGCACAAAATTCCAAAATGAATGATAGACACAAGACTATAGATCTAGGAGGCAAATAGAAAGCCAAGAAGAAAATAACTTGGAAAAAATTAACATTTCTGTCTTGAGGGAGAATTATCTCTTCTCTGGGAATACTCATTTTATTTTTCTCTCAAAGCCTTTAAATGATTGGATTACTCCCACATATATTACTTCAACTGTAATCTCCTTCACTTACAGACAGCTGACTGTAGCTGTAAACTATATGTAAAAATCCTTCATGGCAACACCAAGATTAGTGTTTGATCAAACAATTGGGCACCATAGGTTAGCCAAGATGACAATGAAATTAACCATCACACTACATATGATATTCTTCTTTTTAAAATATTGTGTTGTTAAAAAATAAAATAAGATAAAACAGTAAGCAGAAATAGATATGAAGAATGAAATCCTACAAACCGTACTTTCAAAAGGAAAGTGAAGGGTAGGAAATGATTTTGATGTGGGGTTTTGGCACAAAGTATAGGGACAGCTTTATTTACATTCTCCATCATGGTAATCCATTTAGGTAAAATATTCAATAGATCCTATGGACCTACAAAAAGTGACCGAGGGGGGTGATATTTTAGTATGCTTCTCTTAGTTAATGAATATTAATGAAATAAGATCAGGTTGCTTTTTTTTCTCACTAAGTAATTTACAACTGGAGAGCATTATACCATGTGAAGTACTGTTATGGAATAGACACAAGAATTCAAGGCAAGTAGGTAAAAATAGGAAGATCTTTCTACCTGTAGCTTTGAGTTCAATGAAAATAATGTCTCTAAATTTACATATAATGAGAAATATTGGCTTGAGCTAAACTCAGTAATCTGCCATTCTGTTATCAAGGGTTCAGTTGTGATTGTCATAGACTAAGAGCATGGCAACTGGAATGGCCATGTTGGCTGAGTTGGGGATACAAGCATGTCAAGAACCTCTATAAGTTCCTTCCAGTTTTGCCACCTATATTAGACAAACCTAGAATTACTACCCTTTATGAAGTGCTTCCTTGATATAATTCAAATTTAGGCATCCCTGTTACTTTCACTTTGCTAAAAGCTGCTGGGAGCAATATATCAAAAATAGATTGGCTTTTAACATGGGGATTTATTAGGCTAAAACTTACAGTTCAAAGGCTGAGAAAAATGTCCAAACCAAGGCATCAGGAAAACCTTTCTCCCTGAAGATCAGCTAGTGGAGATCTTGGACTCTTGTCAGGGGGAAAGGCACAGTGACATCATCTGCCATTCTCAGTCTCTGCCTTCTCCTCTGGGCCTTGTTGCCTTAGGCTTCTGGGTTCCTGTGTCTATGGCTTTTTCCTCTCCTAAGTGTATAAACTTTTGGAGGCTTCTCTTCATCTCTGTGGTTTTTATTTCAATAGCTTAAGCTCTGTGTCTAGAAACTAGTTTTTGTTTGTTTGTTTGTTTGTTTTACATATGGATCTCCAATTGTTAATGAAGTTTTGCTGTAAAGACTGTCTTATCCCCATGCAATTACCTTTGCTCCTTTGTCAAAGATCAATTGAGTATACTTGTATGGGTCTATTTCTTGGCTCTTTATACTATTCCATATATTGATGTGTCAAACCTTTCACAAATACCATGATCTCTTCATTACTGTAATTTGATATTACCTCTTAAAATTGAATAGTTTGAAACCTCCAACTTTAGTCTTCTTCATTATTGTGTTGGCTATTGTAGGTCCTTGGTTTTCCCTGTTGACTTTACAATCCTTTCATTAATATGCTAAATAGAGTTTCCTGAGGGTTTGACTGAAATTCCAGTGAATCTATAGATCAAGTTGTAAAGATTTGTCAATATAATAATATTGAGTCTTTCAATCCATGAGCGATATAATCTCTCTCCATTTCCTTAGACCTTCTTTGATTTTTTCATCAGAGTATCATAAATTTTCATAGTGATCATATAAATATTTTATGTTTTATCTATTATTTATTTTCCTTTCTGCTTTTGTAATGAATATTGCTTTTTATTGCAAATTCTGGTTGTGATTTGGTTGTATACAGGTCAGCAATCATCTTTTCTCATATTAACTTTGCATCCTATGACCTTGCTGTAGTTACCATATAGCCTCAGATTTTTTTTTTTTTAATTCCTTGGGATTTCCTACACAGGCAATCATGGCATCCTCAAACAAGAAAGTTTTATTATTCATTTCCTTTCTGTGTATTTTTATTTATTTTTCTTGTCTTATAAAATGAACTAGGAATTCCAGTTTGATGTTTATAGAGAGATACTACATTCTTGATTTTTCCTGATATTTGGGGGAAAGCAACTGTTTCAAATCATTAAGGATGTAATTAATGGTAGGTTTTGGTAGAGGTTTTTGTTATATAAATCACCCAAAGATAAACTTATTGTAGTGGTTCTGTTTCTTACTTCTTCATAGTAACCTGGGTTCATTAGAGCCAACTCAAATACCTACTCATCCAATTATTTAAAATGAGCCCATGTATGCAGTTTCAACCAAAGTTATCCTGCATTACATTCCTGGCAAAAAGTGTGTCCAAGTTCTGATCACCATAGATAAAATAAAACTCTACATATACTTTTAGCAGACTGGTACTCTCTAGGTCAGAATCTCCCCATTGTGGTGACTGAACAAAATCATCTAGACAGGGCATCACCTATACATAACATCAGCTAAATTTAACAGCCCACTACCCTTTCCTTTCTCCTTTCCCCTAGGAATTTTTCTTTTGCCTTGAACTGTGGTGAATTTCCCCCACTTTAATCTTTGGAAGGTTTCCTGCTGAGATGTGATGGCCTTAAGACTACAAATCTGTCAAAGTATCACAGACTCATAAATGACTTCTGTTTTCCTGCCATCTAATATTCCAACACTTTTCATGGTTAACTCTGAAATCCTCTATTTCAAACTCACTAAAATCTTTTCACCCTAATGTAAACTATGGACTATTGTTAATACTACAATTATAATACTCTTCCATCAATTGTAACAAAGTATCACACTAATGCAATGTGTTAATAATAGAGGGGGTATAAGGGAAACCTGTATTTGTTACATGATTTTTCTGTAAACCTACACTTCTAATTAAAATTTTAAATGAGCAAAAATCAAAAAATGCTTATTGCCAATCATATTTCACTTAGTTATTCTCATATATTTTCTTGCATTTTATACGTTTTTGTTCCATGTTTACCACAATGATCATTTTGAGTTAAATTTTGTTCAGAATTTAAGCATGTATTGCATTAATCTCATGATTAAATCGGATAATCTGTGGTCTTTTCTCCATTCTGGTCACTCAAGAGTTCATAACATATATATATTTTGTTTTTATCAGTTTTCACTCTAAAACCGATGCATTTTTCATCTACCCCTATTTCAAATTGTGCTCTTTCTCACTTCTCTGTTTGGTGCAAATGATCTTTCAGTGTGCTTGCATTTATTACATTAAATTTGTCTCCTTTAGTCAATATCTCATTAACTGGAATTGTACAGGCAGCTCTCTAGAATCAGAGAATATTCACAATGAAATGTCTGCTTTCAAATGCTATGTATAAAAATTGACATTTAAAAATAAATTCTTTGTCAGTGTGATGAAGTTTTCCTCTATTTCTAATTTACTGAGAGTTTTATAATGAAAAGGTATAAGATTTTGCTAAATTTTTTTTCTGCATCTATTTATATGTTCATATTATTTTTCTTTTAAGCCTGTTGATGTGATTTATTATATTGATTAATAAATCCCATTTGGTAGCTGTGTAATTCCTTTTATACAATTTGAATTTAATTTCCTAGTAATTTGTTGAGGATTTTGCCTCAAAATTCATGAGTGGTATTGTTCTGTATTGTTCCTTTCTTGTAACATCTTTACCTGGATTTGGTGAGGGGATAATGTTGGCCTTGTAGAACGATTTAGATAGTGTCCTGTATGCTTCTAGTTTTTTAAATATTATGGAAAATTGGTTCTTTTTATTTATTAAATATTGGGTAGAATTCACCAGTGAGATGATCTTAAGTGGATGTTTTCTTTTTTAGAAGGCTATTATTTATCTGACTTATTTAATATATGTAGACCTGTGGATACTATCTATTTCTCTTTGTGTAAGATTTGGTAGATTGTCTCTCTGAAGGAACTGGTCCATTTCACCTAAGTTATCAAATATGCAGGCACAGAGCAATTCATAGAATTCCCACATTATCCTCTTAATGTCTGTGGTATAAGTAGCAATGTCCTCTCTTTTACTTGCGATGCTGATAAATTGTACCATCTGTCTTTATTTCTTAGTATTAATCAGAAGGAGAAATACCTAAAGAAATGTCAACCCACTTCAATAGAGGTGTCAGGGTCACCATCAAAAGCAAGACTCAAATGGCTCTAATGGAAAGAAATTTTAGTCACATAGTATAGACACAGAGCAAGTTCAGCTTCACAAGTGGGTGTCAGTTCTCCATAACTAACTGGTCCCATTCCATGGCAGATAGAGGGAGATCTTCTATGGGCAGCACCCCTCTTTTGTGTTTGTGTGCTATAGTGGAAGAACTCCATTTGTCTGGTACAGATATACCAGTAGGGTGGGAGTTGGATATAATAAAACATGCTCATCAGAATCAAACTGTCTCTAGTGAATATTTATCTAAGCTCAGGACAATCTGGGAAGGAAGGACTATTACTGGCATTCTCTTTATCTACTAGGGGATTGCATTTTATCTCCCCAGGCTGAAACACCAGGTACTGAGCACAGGATGACTTTGTGGGTTCCAGAAAAACATGGTAGTCTGTGCTAGTACTTACCCCACCATAGTTAGTCTGTTTGGGGTTTTATCAAATTTAACTTTCTTTCCAAAGAGAGAGATTTTCATTTCATTGATTTTATCTATTGTCTCCTTAATTTAATTACATTTTTTCTGCTGTCATTTTTATTATATATATATTACTATCCTACCTTCCTACTTAAATCTCTCTTTTCTAGTTTACTTAGCTGTAAAATGAGATTATTGCTTTTAGAACATCTTTCATTTCAAATATGTGCACTTAATGCTGTACATCTCTCCTTAAACCACTTTTGCTATATTCCTAAGACTTAATGTCATATTTTCATATTCATTTAGTTTGGGATATTTTAAATTTTCTCTTCAAGCTTCTTTTATGATGCATGTATTGATTATAAGTGCATTGTTTAATCTCTATATATTTGTGGAGTTTTCCTGCTGTTCTTTAAAATTCTATTTAAATACAATTTTGTCTGAAAATGTATATTGTATGATTTTTTAAAAATAAATTGTTAATGTGTGTTTTATATATCAGTCAAATGTCCATCTTGAAAACTTCCATGGGAGGTTCCATAAAATGTTTACTTTGCTTTAATTTTTCTTTTAAAGGCAATTAGATCAAAATGATTGATAATGTTTACAAGTCAACTACATCTTTACTGATTTTCAGTTATGTCTGTTTTATGAAGTCTTTAAGTATAATAGCAGAGTTTTCTATTTCTCTTTGTAGTTATAATAGAGTTGACCCATGTATTTTTGTAGTCTGTTATTCAATTCATACACATTAAGAAAGTTTTTTTGTGTTCTTGCAGCATTAATAACAATTTCATTATTATTGGCCTTTTTACTTTGATAAATTTCTTTTTTCTGATACTTGCTTTGTCTGATTTTAATATAGCTACTATTTTCTTTTAGTTAGTGTTAGCATGGTAAATATTCACCCACACTTTTACTATTAATCTATCTGTGTATTTTGATTCAAAGTGGATTTGTTATAGGCAATATAGTATGAATATTTTTCTCCACTGTCAAAATCTGTCTTTTGATGGGGTTGTTGCAACTCATCATGGTGGAAGTAATTACTGACATACTTAGATTAATATCTGCCATTTTGTAATTGCCTTCTGATTCTTATATGTAATAGATTTCCTTTCACCTCCCATTTTATGGCTTCCTCTAGTTTTTGTTGAACATTTTATTTCCTCTCTTAGAATATCATTTATAACTTTAAGAAAATTTTGATTGCCCTCAAATTCTCAACATACATTTTAAATAAAATTTTATTGGCTATGTAATTGGTATATGAACATATATAGAAAATAAGTGTAGAGTAAAAGTTGTGACTTTATAAAATAATTATGTATATCACCATACAAGTTTGTATATCAAAATAATTAGGAAGAATTGAAAGTGGAAGAAAATTTTTTAAAAAGGCTGCCAAGTTGAAACCATGTTATAGAATACCTAGAAATGTATGTTAAATTGTTATATATCTACTCAGGAGAAGATACAGAGTCACTTGAATATGACAATGATATATCAGGACCTAGGAATATAGATAATGATCTTTCAAAATATTGTAATCTTTTTTTAAACAAACATCAATTTCAACATACCATATATCACAGAAAAAAACTCAGAACATGGAGATAAAATGAATCCAAGTATGACACCTATTCTTGAGATTCTTGTTGTCTACTGGAAGACAGTCAGAAAAATGAATAATTACAAAGCAGTGTAATGCCTCACATTGTGAGGGGCAGTTAAAGAAATGCATGTCACAGTATTGATTTGCTGAACGTACAATAAGCATTTGTGTGTAAGAGAAGAAGTGGCAATTGAATTCTGCAGACAATGATAATATGTGTTCCAAGTAGCAATTACTGTAGAGCATGAAATTGAAGAAACAACACTGGGAGGCTTGAGTGTGGAATGTTTGAGTGGGTAGCTGAAGGTGATAAAAAATATAAATGAGTTTTGTTTGATATATAATCTTACAAATCATGCCATAAATCTTGACTTTTATGTCATAGAAGTTACAGAAGTCACTAAAGAACTTTATTGTTAGGTCATGAGTTGGCCTATATCATAGAATGATGCACTGGAATATTGTTGACAAAGAGTAGAAGAAACAAGTTAGCAGAAAGAGAAACAATACTGATATTTTAATTATAGATGAGGGATAATAAAGTGCATAATTTAGGGCTGCCATGGAGAAAATAATGGTGGTTAGGAAAGAAGGGAGAATTGTGCTTACCACTGGGAGTGTGCACTGCCAATTATTCTTCAATTTGTTTTTTTTTAATCTGGAAGGTAAACTTGAAAGGTCTTGTATGCATGAAAGTTACTACTTTCATGAAACTAGAAATAAACCTAAAAACCACTGAATTTAAATAATTAGGATTGATTTCAGAAAAGAGATTATGAATCCTCCACTAGGAAAATTTTACATGTAGGGGAGAAGTAAATATTTGGTAAAAATGAGAACTTGTAGACCACTTATACATAGAAGGATAAAGATAGAAATGAAATTAATACAATTTTAAAAATTTCAACCTGTTGTACTGGGTATTTAAGAGTACTAGCTGAATAAATGAAATAAGAAAAAAGCAGTTTGGTGTATGATGGAAAAGGATAAGGGGATTTTTCACTGTGAAAAATGAAGTGCTTGTATATTCAGTTAAATGTGGTCAAGAGAAGGTCAGAAATACAAGACTAGGTGTCATTACACGTTGATGAGTTGAGAGTAATACATAAAGCCAAGGAAATACATGTAGTTTCCAGATACAACAGCTAGGTTATGGAATTTTTTTTTAATATGAGACTTCACGGTAAAATCTGAAGAAAAATCAAAATTTACATGGTGCCAATTTAGAGTTAGTTGAATGCTGATGAGGAAGATTCCTTATAGACAGAAAAGAAGCAGAATTTTGCAGTGACATGTGGGGATGTCTTGCAATTGGCCTTGTCATCAGTGTTGAAATAGAGGAAGAAAAATGATAAATAATGAAGTGATGTTTGACTCTCCTAACCAGTTATAGAACATCTAAACTATACACAAGTTGTTGAGCTCCAATACTTAATGTTTTCTTCAACAATACAGTTTCTTCAAAGAAACTTTTATATCTTTATTCCTCAGAGAATAGATAACAAGGTTCAAGGTAGATGTGACAATGAGTAGAAAATGAAGGCCAGACGACCCTGGGTTGGGGAGTATTGGGTGGAAGGCCTCAAGTATGTAAAAATTCCAGTTCCATAAAACAAAATGACTGTGATCAGATGAGAAGAACAGGTGGAGAAGGCTTTCCACCTAGTATCCACAGAGGATATCCCAGCAATTGTGGAGATGATGCAGACATAGGAGAGAACTGTGAGGGCAAAGGCACTCATGACAATGTAACTGCTAACAGCAAAGCCCATTTCCTCAATGATGTGGTAATCAGTGCAGGAAAGTCTCATGACAGGAGGAATGTCACAGAAGAAATGTTCAACAACATTGGGACTACAGAAGAGGAGGAAGAAGGTGTTAAATGTGTGGAAGGCTGAGAATATGGCCCCAGCTTCCCAGGCCATGATTACCAGTTCATAACAAAGTTTCTGGCTTATCAAGACCCCATATATCAGAAGCCTGTAAATGGCTAAACATAGGTCATAGGCCATGGCTGTGAACAGAAAGCTTTCAGTGGAGGAGAATGTAATAAACACATACAGCTGAGCTACACACTCCAGGAAAGAAATAACCCCAGAGCCCACAAGGGAGATCACCAGGGCCTTGAGGATGGTGACAGAGTTATAGCATATGTCTAGGAAAGACAAGTTCTTTAGGAAGAGGTATATGGAAGTGTGTAGCTGGCTTTCACTAATCACAGCTATGGTGATAGACATGTTCCCCAGGAGGCCAAACAGATAGATAAACAAGAAAGATAAGATGATTATGAATTTCAATTCTGGAGTGTCTGTAAAGCCCCTGAGGATGGATTGGGTCACTTTTGTTTGATTTGACATTTCTCACTCTTCTTGAAGTTTCATTAGGATATGCTGACAGTAAGTAAGGAAAAGAAATAGAAAATCAGGTTGGACCATGCCCATGCAGTCCTACTTTGTTTATAAAGTGTCTACATTCTATAAGTAGAAAGATCAAACCCATTCATATTTCAATGAATCATGTAATAATTTTGATGAGTTAATTTGCATTGGGTACAATTTTTCTAGCACGAGTGAGAGAAAAAGAGAGAGAAAGAAAAGAAAGAGAGAGAGAGAGAGAGAACAAGTGCATACACTAGGTCACAACTACAAATGTTTTCTTTTTTTTTTTTTCTTTTTTTAATAATTTTTATTTTATTTTAAAGAAGCTTTAGATTACATAAATGCTACATTAAAAAACTAATGGATTCCCATATCCTCCACTTCCTCCCCTCCCATATTTTCCCACATTAACATCATCCTTCATTAGTGTGGTACATTTATTACAATTTTTGAACCCTATGAAGCATTGTTACTAACCATAGACTACAGTTTACATTATCCGAGGCACGATTATTGCTAATTGAAAGCTTTTCCCAAGTGCCAACTGGCAACACAACTGGAAAAAGACCTTGAATAAAAGGGGGAAACGGTAAAGACAAATGAGTTCAAGTGGCTAAGAGACTTCAAAGAGAGTCGGGAGGTCATCCCAGAGGTAACTCTTATGCACACCTCAGTAGGAGCTCATAGAATACAAATGTTTTCTTACCCCTAAATTTTGGATTGCCTTCTTGAGAAGCAGTATCATATATTAATCACTCTTCTACATATTTATACATTTCAATTCCTCCTGATGTTTCAATATTAATTCATTTTATTTTTTACTGAATAGAGATGCCCGTTTTTCATTTTTATTGTTTAATCTGTCTTCACTTATCCTACATGAGGCTACCTTTTAAATTTTTTTTTAACCATCTATCATTATCATGTACAACCTCTTTTACTGGTGTTAATTCTTCTAAATTTTCCTAAAATATTGATTACTTGTGGAGCCAACTTAAAATCATTCTACTAAGCTTCTTGAAAATTGTTCTTTTTAAACAAAAATGCATGATTTCTAGGCTTAACTTCCCAACTGCCTTCTGTAGATATAAATCTACTATATATCACAGGATCCAAAACATAATTTTTATTGTTTCTTTTAAAATACTTTTCCTTATATAAATGGTTATCCAAGCTAGAAACCTGGGATTTATCTTTAACATTTCATTCAAGGACATGCCCATTCAAAGACCATATCCAATTGATTTCATCTATTCAAAATTTCAGATGACTGATAATGTCTTCTCAAATATTCACAGTTCCTACCTGAATGAATATAAAAGGTTTTGAGGAGGGTCCCACCTCCACTTTCACTTCCTTCCAGCCAAATCTGCATCCATTAGCCACACTTGTTTCTCTCAGTTTCAGGGCTAATTATAACACTGTCTGTTAACACTTTTCCAGAAGCTCTACTTAAGGAGACATTTCATATGTCTTATCATGGAACATAAGCCCTGTATAATTTGAGTCCTGCCTACTGCTGTGGAAGCATACTGAAATATTTACTCATCTCTGAGTGCAGAACATTGTCCAATGATTCTCTGTCTTTATTCAAGATGATTTATTTTCCCCATTCCTCTTATGAACTTGTTGGTGCCTATTCATGTTTTAATACTGATAGCTACACAACTTGACCATATAGTCATCATTCTGTAAAAAGTTAAATTCTAGCACCTAGAGAACTTGATAAAATTTTTTTCCAAAATGATTATTTCTTTCCATCTGTATGATAGTTATAAATAAGCAGGGATGGAACTGAATTTTTTTCTCTATATCCATTGATTAGCAGGGCCCATTATAGTATGCACTCAATTGTGAAAATATAAATGGATTAAACGAAAATGCACCACTGTCATTTTCCCTTCAGATATTAGGCAATTTGGTCCCATGCTTCCATAGGCATGGAAAATATCTGCAGGATATCTAGCTACAGGAATGCTCAAGTTCCTACATGGACAGTCACATATCATCTAAATTTTCATTAGTACAAAAATATGAAATAAGGCAGTGGTGTTTTGTTAAATTAGGTTTACCCCCAGGGAAATTTATTTGCTGCTCTGAACTATTCCTTCTCCTAATTATTCACAGTTCCAGGGAATAGAGTATATAACAGAACTGAAGAGCCAAGGTATCACATGCTTATCTTTAGTTCCCAAAGCAACTATTTGTTTTAATTCCACTCTTGGTTAAATAGCAATTGATTGAGTCATAGGTAGATAATGTACAAAGTTGCATGGGACAGACTGTAAATTATAATGCAAGCTGTAATCTGTGGTTAGTGGCAATGAATCAGTATGTGTTCATCAATTGTAACATCCTGCACTAATGAAGGATGTTGTTAATGTGGGAAAGTGTGGGAGGGGGAGGGAGTGTGGCATATGGGAAACTCCCATATTTTTTAGTAATATTTATGTAATCTAGTTTCTTTAAAATAAATAAATAAATAAATATTAAAAAAAAATAGAGTTAAGTTTGACTGAGACTTTCCTCTCACCATCTCCATGCCAATCTGTGGCAAGCAGAAGTACACTTAGAGGATAATCAAGAGCACTGAATTAATGCCTGCATGCTGGCCCAGCCAGTCCCTGAGTGTAGGGCAGGGGTTCTTAGCCTTTTTTCTCCATGGACTTCTTTGCCAGTCAGGTGACAATCACAGACTCCTTACTAAGTCAATACTATACTGTGTATTATTTAATAAGTATATCACACCCACACCAACACATTCCCACAAGAATAATATTTTTGTTTTTTTAAATTTCAATTCAAGCTTATTGGCCCCTGGTTAAGAACCCCTGATGTACAGGATGGCTAATTACCTTGAGACATGGCAAGATTTATAGAATCTCCTGCCTCCCCTTGAGATTGCACCTGGCTAGGTAGATGTCACTCTGAGTTTTATCCATCAGGAATTTTGGATGTGGTTTCCAGTTGTGCCTTCTGTCAAGACAGCAGGGCTATATTGGGGTCACAACAAAAGGGCCTAGTAAAAAGCTCAAAGTCACATGAAATTCCTGAAAATATCACAGAAGCAGAACCAACACAATCACATTCCTCTTGGGTGTAAAGGAGGACTGAACTGAAAAAGACACTCCACATTCAGGAGAGAATCTTGTTTAAAGTGTTTATGTATGCAGTAGCCATCAAAAGGATATCCAGTGTGACCAGAGCCAAGAAGTTATTGACAATTCTATGTGTGTTGTTTCCATGGATCAAAGTCCAAAGCTTGTGATAGTACACCTTGATTGAGGCTACTTTGGTGTGCCTGTGGGCTGGATAGGTTCTCCTCTCTCTCCTACTAAAATAAGCCCCTGAACCAGGAAGCTATGATAAATCCTGGAAACTAGATGCTACCCCCAGGCTTTGGAAGAGTAGAGTGACAAACCCTGAATTGGCTTGAAAACCCTGAAGTTATGAAGTATACTCAGAAGTGATTAAAATACTGCTTATTTCAAAAGGGGAAATTGAATTTAAAGATATTTGCTAAGTTTATTTTTGGAAAGCTAAAAATGTATTTATGAATGGTTGCTTTTCTGGCTTTTGAAAACTTGTACCTTCTAAACTCTAAAAAACTGACTCCTTTATTAACTTTTTTTGGCTAATATGTAAATATCTAATAACAGAGTATCCAGTAAAATCAGGAATAAATGAAATAATTTCATTATGCCATTAAATTTCCCTGGCCAATGTACTAAAATATGAAATGAAATGAAATATGTGAATATTTTAAAAGCAAAGGAAAATTAAGGTAATTATTCTTATGTTACTATGTTCTTTTCTTTATAACATCTGTAACCTATAAAATGCATTTTCACACATTTTACAGAAAATATTTAATAAGAAAAATCATAACTACCCAGACTAAATAATTAGAAATGTTCAAAATTATGTCAAAAAAATACAGTATACACTAAAAGCTCTAAAATATATTTATATATTAGAATAAGAAAAGAACACATAGCTACAAACCTTCACTGAGAGATTTGCAGGATCCTTCTAAAGAATATATGGATATATGGAAGTTCCTATAAACTGCTCCTGAAAAAGATGATTATTTTTCATAATGTTCCTGTTATCAAGGACATTCTGAAGGTCTGATTAAAGAGCATCTCAGACACAAAAAAATGCCATTCCTTAAATACATGTATCCTTGTGATACATTTTTTCATAATATAGATAATTATTTTTAAAGTACAATCTGTTCTTTATTTACTTCATAATTGTAATACAATCACTGTAAGTATGTCTAAGAAATTTGATATGTTAACCAAAATAATTATTAAGCTTGATCAGAAGAAAGTAGATAAGAAATGTACATTAATTAAGCATTGGAACAATTGATCTTAACACATAAACATACAAACAAATGAACAAATTCTAAAATAATTCTTTTTATATAAAGAAACAATATGTGTTAAGTGCATTAAAACATGTAAAATCAATGGGTAAATATTATTACATTTTTATTTTTAGAATTTGATTTTCTGTGAAAAATCAAGATAAATCTTAGAATTCCTTGCCATATAAAAATGTATAAGTAGATTAAATAATTAAACAACAACAACAACAACAAAAACATTGACACATATAGGGACCAATTCAATTTATCCCAGAATGGGAAAATGCAATCCACATATAATTGCAGAAATTATAGAGGTAAAACTTTACTCTCAAAATTTTAAGGTTTTGAGAACAGTGAACATCAAATATGTTTAAAAAATCAGTCATTAATGGAATGACTATTTTTCACAATGAAAAATTCTCAGAAATGCAATGTATTTAATATTAGTGGGATTATACATGCATAAAAACATATTCAATAGAATAATTGAGAAGAAGTCTACTCAGACAGCACATCAAATAATATAAACTGGTCAGTGGACATATGACAACAAAAAGTTTAATCTCAGGCCCAATAAACAACTTGAAAATAAAAACAAATTGAGAAAAATGACATAGTTTCTCTACTCCACCTCCCTTTTATTTATTCAGGTGATATTAATGTGCAGCCAGATCAGTTTCCTGAAGCCTTCTGCCATGGGGTTAGGAGTATCTTTTTACAGACTGTGCAATCTCTCCCCTCTCACAAAGTAATGGAGAAAATCACTGAAGCAGGAAAATGGGCTGAAACTCCTGGGACAGGAGAAATGGAGATTATCTTCCTGCTACTTTCTTTAGCCCAGAAGAGTCATTAGCTCCAGTTCTGGAAGGGTTAGTGACATGAATTCCCAGATTTCACACCACTTTATGTTCCCTGATCTCAGGTGGGTGAGGGAAACCCTTTCCCTTATTATATGAATCTCGAGGTAATGTCTTTTAAAAAGGCAGATTTTGGCAAAATATTTTATTTTCATTATATATGAGTAAGTAATTTCATCCTCTTGAGGCTGTATGAGAAGAGCTAGGCTTAGATTTATACAAAATAGGACAGTGAAATATGATATTAAGCCTGAAATTTACTGTTCTTAGTCTCTAAATTCCACTATTAGAGTTTCATTCTTAAAAGAATATCCTCTAAAATTGAAACCAATGCATTCATTTTTGTTATTATTTACTAGCATTCTTTATTTAACTGAATATTATGAATAGTCTTGCACAGTGTTTTATAGCTAATTACAGATGGGGAAAATATGATTACCTGTTACCAAAGATAATTCGAGATATTTTCCATGATTTGTTATTACTAATGACTAAATATATGACCTTTTTTGCATATATTTGTAGAAACTTATAGTAGAGAGGAAGTACTCTGGTGTTTTTAAAAATATATTAGAGACACTGTAAACCTACAAAATGATCATGCACATGTGGAATTCCCATACAAAACCCTTCCAACAACATGCTCAATTGTTGTGGAACATTTGTTACAGATTATGAGATAATATCAGACTTTTACCGCTAACTATGGCATATAGCATACATTTGGTATATTTTTTCAATATCCCTCTATTATTATCACAGTACATCTTTGGCATTGATGAAAGAATAAAACAGTATTTCTGTTAACTATAATTCATAGGTTATATTAATTGTTTTTTTTTTTTCCATGCTTCCTCAAATCCTTAGCACCTTGCAACAGTGAGGTACATTTATTCTCATTCATGGAAAGATATTCTTGTATTTGTGCTGTCAATCACAATTCTAACCCACCTCTGGATTCACTATGTTATTCAATCCCTAGATTATTCTCTAGAATTCTTTCAATTGACATTTATATCCATAGACTACTTTTTTCAGCCACAATTCCATTTATAAACCAGCTGCATTAGTTCTACTCTCAATGCATTCTTTGTTGCAAAAATTTTAATTGGCTTTTGTAAGTTCTATAAATATATACATTCTCCATTTATTGTAATATTTCTTACTATCAATAATTAGAATTTTACTTCATGGTCATGGATGTGTAGCCTGGGTTCTGTCAAGATGAATGGCTGGGAGACGTGCTATTACTAAAGTTAGCATCATAGTGAGAGATCTCTACAAAGCCAAAGTTTTCTGAGGGTTGTGTATGCTCAGGATGACTGAAGGTTAAACCTTGGAACCTCATGAAAGGGAAAAGCTCAGGACACACAATTTTGATGCAATTTAGCCTTTAATCAAAATTTTACATATTGTCAATTATCTTGGTTACATTGATCATTTGAATACTTTATTAACAAGCTCATATTGAATATCTACTAATATATTTGGTGTTGTCCTAACGATTAGGTTTGTAAAAATAAATGAATGGTCATGACTTCTGGAGGACATTATGTGGTTTGCAAACCATCATTTAAGCTAGAATGTTAGTTAATTTGATAAATGTGTTAAGAGAAATAGTACAAGATGCCACTGGGACAGGAGAAGGGACTTATAAATTTATTTGAGATCAAGGAAGCCTTCTGCAAGAAAAAGAGGACCGAATGTTCTACTTTATTAGCCATTAGGTAAATTAAAACCAAAACCACAATGAGATGGCATTTCATACCCAGTAGAATGTTTACTAAAAAAACAAACAATGAAAAAAACAGACAATAACATATGTTGGGAAGAATGTGGAGAAATATGTACATTTGTTCATTTTTGGTGGGAATGTAAAATGGTGTAGTCATTGTGGAAGCCAGCTTGGCAGTTCCTCAGAAAGTTAAATTTAGAATTATCATATGACCTAGAAATCTCACTTCTAGGTATATACCAAAAGAACTGAAAAGAAGGACCTGAACAAATGTTTATATACTGATGTTCACATTTGCATTACTCAGAATTGCCAAAGATGGAAGCAAAACAAATATGTATCAAATGATGAATAGATAAACAAAATTGTGGTATATATAAACACTTGAATATTACTGAGTCATACATAAGAAGTTCTTGATACATGTGACAAAATTTATGAAATTTGAAAACATTCTATATGTTAATATTACAATAAATTTCAATTTATTGTAAAATTTTCAATATTACAATAAATGGAGAATGTATATATTTATAGAACTTACAAAAGCCAATTAAAATTTTTGCAAAATTTTTTGCAAAAAATGTTGAGTGAAATAAGCCAGAAATAAAAGGACATTGTGTATTCTCATTTATATCTAATAATTAGAATATGCAATTTCATAGAGTCAGAAACTAAAATAAAGTTTACCAGTGCCCAGGATAATAGAAAAGAATGAGGAAATGATGCTCAATAGATACATAGTTTCTGTTTGGGTTTATGAAAAAGTTTTGGTAATAGAGAGGGGTGATTTTAGCATAACTTTGCTAATGTAAGTAACACCATTGAATTGTCTGTTTGAAAGTAGTTAAAATGGGAAATTTTTGTTGCGTTTGTGTGTGTGTGTATATATATATATTTAACTCGTGTAAAATTTTTAAAAAGACCGTAGAACTGTACAACACTCAGCTTCTTTTATATACATGATATAAACTATATTATATCATAGTTTATATATAATATATATTATAGTTAATAGTGTAATTATAATAACATTCATCAATTTTAACAAAGGTATCACACTAATACAAAATGTTACTAATAAGTGTGTTTGGAAGGGTATATGGAACTGTCTACTTTTTGCATAATTTTTCTATAAACTTACAAATCTCCGAGAAAGACAAAAAGGAATAAAGGAAGGGAAAAGACTAGAATTAGGATTAACCATATACCCAGCTTTTAGATGGAATGCTAATCAATGATAGAAATCTTATCCTACTTTATTATGTAGTTTTCAAGTGCACATGAATGCATAGACCCCAATTGATTAATAGTCAATTAATTTATATTTGTATTGGGTAGTATATGTAATTTCACAAAAGAATATGTTGTTTCCATAATCAGAAAAACAAAACAAAATCATAAGGTTATTTATAAAAAAAAAAAATCTTATATTTCAAAACAGTGTACATTAAAATCTAAAGCATAGAGCTCAAAGATTTGTGGGCTTAAGCATCCTTGTTCACCTTTTTTTTTGGGGGGGGTATTTTTATGGATGGAGGAGGACAAAGGTCACAGCAATAAACTAAAACATTGTAATGAGACAATAAGCAGAAGTGTACTGTACTCATAGGAGTTGTCCCTTTTTGCTGACCACCAATGTCTTTCCTGAATTATTCCTTGACAAATACCCTGGAGCCTTAATAGACTGTTTCCTACTTTTAATACTACACAGGCTTTGTTCTGGCCTCAAGGCCCATTTCAGGCTTACATTCCAATGGCAGACATAGTTGGTTTACTTATTACATTCCTTCTCAAATAGTATAACAAAGGCTCTGATGACACATTTTATAAGAAAAAAATCATTGATATTTTGTGTGGCCCACAACCAATTATTCATCCACTCCAGCCTTCTACTCTGTAATGTCTAACATGGCTATGATTAAGTTGCTGCTCTGAGGAAATTCTATGAGGCTTTAATGGATAATTTTTCCAAATCAGCTAACATAGGACACATGCTCAATAAGAGCAAGCAATTGCCTACTTTTTTCTCTATCTACTTTGGCTTTTCTGAAGATAGTTTTTCATGTCTTGCCCATACTGTAACCTCAACTTCAAACTACTCAAAAGTAGTCAGAGCTGCAATTGAGAATGTCAGACTTTATGCTTCTAGGAGATATTTATCTAATAAAATATACATGTCCTCACAATCCCTTGAAACTCCAAAAGACAAAAGAATTCTATTTATGGATACTTTCAAAAAGCAAATGATTGTGATACACAGTTGTCATATATCTGATTCTTCATTTACATTTTCACTAATATTGACCAAAAGGGAGAAATATGGAATACAAATGAGTTTTTATGGCTAAAAGATTTCAAAATGAGTGGGGAGGTCATTCCAGAGGTTACACTTTTATATGTCTTAGCAAGATCTCATTGACTGCCATATTAAACAGTGCCTCAGCCAGACTCCTGAAGGCTCTAGAGACATCTAGACACTATAAGCAAGGAAAAGATGTTCAGGAATTTCAGGAATTTGACACCCTGTCAGTGTATCTTATTTTGAAATTTATGCTCTGCATTGCAACAGAGTTAGACTCATTTATAGTGTTCTTACACATGACTCTTCTGCTCCTTTCATTTGACCCTATAATTAGCATTCTACTTGCTTAATATATGTCCCCAATACATATATCTTTGGTTTGTTAATGTGTTGAGCTCTGAATCTCAGCAGAGTTGCCACACCTGCTCTCCAGATCATTGGACTCACACAGGAGAATTAACAAGGAGATGATGATGGACAATGCCCATCCCAAAGGACAGAGAGTGTCTGTAACTGCAAGCAAGATAGTTACACTTATCTGCCCCATGGGATCTAAAGCCCCTCTCACTTAGAAGCAGAGGGGAAATCACCATCCCAAATTCTCAAGATTGGGAAATGAACAATGGACTAAATTAGATTTTTTATTATTACATTATAAAAATTATTATTTTAGCAATTAAAGAACTTTTATTATTGATATAAAGGCAAAGGCCACCAGAGTTTCTGAGGGGAAGGAGAATGAAGAATACATGTAATATGGGGGGATTTTCAGGACATTGGAATTGTCCTGCATGACATTGCAATGATGGATACAGGCCATTATACATTTTGTCATAACTTATAAAATTGTGTGGGGCAGAGTGTAACCTATAATGTAAAATATAGTCCATGGTGAGTAGCAATGCTTCAATATGTATTCATCAATTTTAACAAATGTGCTTCACTAATGAAAGATGTTAATTTGGGGAAGTGTTGTAAAAGGAGGGGGTGGAGGCATTTGGGAATTCCCAATATATAATTTTATGGATCATTTATGTTATCCAACGCTTCTTTAAAAATAAAAAAAAAGTAAAAATGCTATTGGAAGAACTAGAACTAGGTATCCATATTCCAAAAAAAATGAAACAGGACCCTTATCTCATACCTTATAGAAAAATTAACTCAAAATATATCAAAGAGCTAATGTAAAACCCATGAAAACTAAAATCTTAGAAGAAAATATAATAATGTATCTTCAAGAAGTTGTGGTAGGATCTGTTTTCTTAGACCTTACACCCAAAACTGGAGCAACAAAAGAAACTATGGTAAATGGGATGTTCTCAAAATAAGTGCTTTTGACTTCAAAGATTTAATTATGAAGGTGAAAAGGCAGCCTACATAATGGAAGAAAATATTTGGAAAACTCATACCTGATAAGTGTTTAATATCCATGATATAGATGAAACTCCTATAACTCAATAATCAAAAGACAAATGACCCAATTAAAAATAGTTGAAATATATGAATTGATCTTTTTCCAAATAGGAAATACAGATGACAAGAAAGCACATAAAATATGTTCAACATCACTAGCTATTAAGGAAATGCAAATCAAAACTACAATGAGATATCATTTCACACTTATTAGAATGTCAACTCTTTAAAAATGCAGAAAAATACAAGTACTGGAGAGGATTTGGAGTAATAGGAATGCTTATTCACTGTTGATGGGAGTGTAGAATGGTATAGCCACTCTGGAGACTGGCAGTGCCTCAGAAAGTTAATTAATAGAACTGTCATCCAATCTGTAAATCCCACTCTTGGGAATATACTCAGAAGAATTGAAAGTAGGGACACAAACAGACATTTGCACGCGGGTGTTTATAGTGGCATTATTAACAACTGCCCAAAGATGGAAACAATCAGACATCCATCAACAGATGAATGTGTAAATATATTGTAGTATTTGCATATGATGGAATATTATTCAGCTGTAAGAAGAAATGACTTCATGATACACATTAAAACATGGATGAACCTTGAAGAAAATCTGTTGAATGAAACAAGGCAGAAACAAAATTACAAATACTATATGAACCCATTTATATGAACTAAATATAATGAGCAAAGTCATGGAGTTAATAGCTAGAAGGTTGGTAATCAGAAGATAGAATGAAAGTAGTGAATGGGGACCAGTAGCTTAATTTCTGCAGTACTGGTAATATGATTAATTTTAAATGTTTGAAATTGGATAGATGTGCTGACAGAACATTAGCATGAATATCATTAGCAGCATCAAGACAGGGGTATGCTTGTCATTGATAGGGAAATTTGGAAGAGGTGTATTTCACAGAAGAAAAGCTGAAGGATGAACCATGGGGCTGCATAGCACAGTGAATCATGTTGCAGAGGAAGTGTGTGTTCAACAGTAAAAATATAGGAATTTTTTCATTTAATCAGAATGAATGTATATTAATATTACAGGATGTTAATAATAGGTTGGAATCTAAGCAAAAATGAACCTAAGCAAACTATGGCTATAGCAAATAGTAATGCATTAATATTTTTTCATAATTTTTAAGAAAAAATAGAGGAAAAAATACAGCCATGAATTTCACGTATTTGCTTCAAAGTTCTTCTCTAACATGTTTGTATGATCAAAGTGCTCTGCAGCAGCATTCTAGATCTATGATGTCCAAAATGGTGGCTACTAGCCACATGTGCCTAGTGGGCACTTGAATTGTGGCTTGTGTTACTAAAGAACTGCATCTTTATTTCACACAAAATTTGTTACATATTAAATTTTGCAAATAAAGCAGTGTAAAATAAAAATATATAATACAAATCCTGCTCAAACTCTTGCAAAAAATTAAACAGGAAGGAATATTACCTAATTCATTATATCAAGCCAATATAGCACTAATTCCCAAATCGAATAAATATGCTATAAGAAAAGAAATTACAGTCTGATCTCTGAATTTAGATGCAAATCTCCTCAACAAAACATTTGCAAATGAATCAAACAGCACCTTAAAAGAATTATACATGATGATCAAGTGGGTTTTATCTTAGGTATGCAACTCAAGTAAATCAATTAATGTAATAGAGCATTAACAAAGAGAAGGAGAAAAATCACATGATTTTCCCAATTGATGCATTAAAGTCATTTGACAAAATTCAGCATCTTGTCTCTGTTAAAAATACTGTTCTTTCAGGATCTATGTAAACCTACTTTAGTATTACAAGATATTGATAATGAGATGATATATGGGGAAAACTTTACCTAAAATCTCATTCTATGGGATATGAATGTATTCATGTTGTCATAGATATATTTCCTCAATACATAGAGGACCACACAGTAGCTAACAAATATCAAACTTCCATCCTAGGGAAATCCTGCTATTTTTTTTTTCCAAATTAAATGGCAAAAATCTCTGAAATGCATAATCAGTTCCTAACAAAAGAAAACAGGCCAAGATGCCAAGCCTTTTATATTAATGCTTGTACTTATGAATTTTTTTCTGTGAAAATGAAACAGCATAATTATAATTAAAACCTATTAGTTACCTCCTGAAAATCTTCTTCTAATGTGGAATCTGGCTAAGCCAAACTCTACAAATGAACTCAGTACCTTCCTCCCAAAATGGGATATGTCTCCTGGGGTTGAGCCTCCCTGATACAGAGGGAGTATTACCAAGCACTAACCAGCAATACATTTGGAAAAACACATTGATCAAAAGGGGGAAGCATTAAATACAAAAGATTTTTTATGGATAGAGATTTCAAAGTGAGTCAGAAAGTCATTCTGGAAGTTATGCTCATAGAGTTTTCAGGCAGATTTCACTAACTCCCACAGTAAAGAAAGCCTCAAACAAGAGTGCCCCCAAGGGACCTAGGGATGTCTGGACACCAGACACAATGATCCTAGCCTCATGAAATCAACACCGACTTGGTGATCCCTATTTGGGAAAAAAAAAAAAATATATATATATATATATGTATTTATTTTTAAAATATATGTACATATATTTCCAAAATATAACGTTGTTATACTCATTTATAATTTTCTTACTTATGATTCTTCTACTCCTTTTATTTGAACTTATATTTTCAATGTACCTGTTTAAGATAACTCTTAGAGACTTAAATCTTTGAATTGTTCATATGTCAGCTGAGCCCCGAATCCCAGCACATTTGGAGCCAACTCCTATTCTCCAGTTCTTTGGCCTTGCCCTCATCAAATGACACAATGATAACAATTGACAAGTCTCATCCAAAAACAAGGTGTATCTACAACTGCAAGCAAAACTTTTCCTGCCATCTGACCCATAATATCTAAATCCCCTCTCAGGCTGAAGCAGTCAGAGTAGACATCATCCCAAATCATTCAAGATTGAAGTATGAACAAACACAAGGGGGTGGGGGGTGTAACAATGGACCAAAGTAGATTTATTGTTTTTGTAGTTATTATCTTTTGTTAAAGAAAGAAACTTTAATATAGATATACAGATAGTGTTTTGCAAGGGATTTAAAATGTAGAGAGGGGATTAAATATTTTGAACATGGAGCATTTTAAGGGCAGTGAAATTGTTCAATAGGATAGTGCAATGATGCCCACATGATATATATTTGTCAAAGCCTATAAAACTGTACAGTTCAAAGTATAAACCATAATGTAAACTAGAGACGTTCATTAGTAGCAATGCTTCAATATTGGTTCATCAGTTGTAATTATACTACACTAGTGTATGATATTAATAATAGGGGAAAATATTTGTGGAGGTGTTATATGGAAACAAGATTCTGTAAATATTAAGCTTCTCTACAAAGTTTTTTTTAATTACAAAATAGACACTTCAAAAGATAGAAATAGAAGGAAACTTCCTCAACGTGATAAAAAAGCATGTATGAAAAATTCACAGCCAGCCTTATACTCAATGGTGAAAGACTGAAAGCTTTCCCTCTAATATCTGGAACAAAACAAGGATGCACATTGTCACCACTCTTATTCAACATTATGCTAGAAGTTCTACTCAGAGCACTTTGGCAAGAAAATGAAATAAAGAAATAAAAATCATCCAAATTGGAAAAGTAAAAATAAAACTTCCACCATTCGCAGATGACCTGATCCTAGAGAAAGTCCCCCCAAAAATCTACAACACAGCTACTAGAGCTAATAAACTAATTCAGCAAAGTGGTAGGGAACAAAATCATCATACAAAAAATCACTAGTGTTTCTATACACTAGTAATGAGCAATCTGAGGTGGAAATCCAGGAAATAAAATCATTTACTATAGTAACCAAATGAATTAAATATCTAATAATTAATTAATCAAGGAAGTAAAGGATTTATACATGGAAAACTACAAAACTTTGCTAAAAGATATCAAAGAGGATCTAAATAAATACAAAGGCATTCCATGCTCATTGATTAGAAAACTAAATATCTATAAGATATTAATTCTACCCCAAATAATTTACAGATTCAACACAATACCTGTCCAAATTCCAACATCCTACTTTCCAGTAAAGGAAAAGCCAAATTTCATTTTTTTTTGAAAGATAAGGGGGCCTGAATAGCTTAAAAAACTTTTCTACAAAGTTGGAGTACTCACACTTCCTGACAATGAAACTCATTGCAACACTACAGTGGTCAAAGCAGCATGGTACTGGCACAAAGACCGATATATAGGAAAATGGAATCTCATTGAGAATTCAGAAAGAGACTCTCATGTCTATGTCTAATTAGTTTATGACAAGGCTGCCAAGTCCACTCAATTGGGGAAGAATAATCTTTTCAACAAATGGTGCTAGAAGACCTGGATAAAAATAAGCAAAAAAAGGAGGACCCATCCCATACCATATATAAAAATTAATTCAAAATTGATGAAATACCTAAATATAAGAATCACAATAATAAATCTCATAGAAGAAAATGTAGGTCAGCATCTCCAGGACATCCTATTATACAGTGGTTTCGTAGACTTTACATTCAAAGCACAAGAAACAAAAAAGTAGATGAATAGGACATCATCAAAATTAAAAATCTTTGTGCATGAGACAACTTTATAACAAACATGAAAATTCAACATATTCAATGGGAGAAAATATTTGGAAACCACATATTTCATAAGGGTTTAACATCCAGGATACATAAAGAAATCCTACAACTCAACAGTAAAATTAAAAACAATCCATTTTTTTTAATGGTCAAAAGATTTGAATAGACATTTCTCCAAAAAGCATATACAAATGGCTTAAAAGCCCATAAAAAGATGCTCAACATCATTAGCTATTAGGGAAATGAAACTCAAAACTACAAGGAGGGAAGTGGCTGTGGCTCAATCAGTAGGGTTCCCGTTTACCATATGGGAGGCCCTGGGTTCGGTTCCCGGGGCCTCCTGGTGAAGGCAAGCCCGCCCGCGCGGCGTGGTTAGCTGACCCAGCGAGCACAAGCAGCAAGGGGGGATAAATGAATAAATAAATAAAACCTTTAAAAAAAATAACAAAAAAACAAAAAAAAACTACAAGGAGATAACATTTCATACCCACTAGAATGGCTAATATATATACAAAAAATAAAGAAAATTATAGGTGTTGGAAAGGATGTGGAGAAATTAGAAGACTGATTCTTTACTGGTAGAAAGGTAAAATGGTGCAGTTTCTGGGGATGACAGATTGTCAATCCCTTAGAAAACTAAATTAAATTTCATATGATCTAGCAACATCTCTATTAGGTATATACCTGAAAAGTATTGAAAGCAAGGACTCAAACAGACATTTGCACACTGAAGTTCTTAGAGGCACTATTCAGAATTGCCAAAATTTGGAATCAACCCAAGTGTCCATCATTTTATAAATAGATAAATAAAATGTGATATATACATGTGATAGTTTGAGATTATTTTATGAACCCCAAAAAGATAATGATTATGTTTGTAAATTAATCTACTTGACTGGGTATGATATCCTTTGATTGCATCAAAGTCAGCTGAGGTACCTTTTGTTAGATTGTTTGATAAGATCAATTTAGGACTTTTGATTGGACTATGTCAATGAAGCAAGATTCAGTGAAGTCTCTGTCCCCTTGCTGGATCTGATATAAATGGACTCACATGGACAGATAGAAAAAAAAGGGACTGCCATGTATGATCTTCTGTGTAAAAGAGAGGATTGCTTGCAACTCCAAGAGGCTGGGCCCACAGAGAAACTCAAGAAAAAATGAGCCTTCTGCCTGATACTTTGCAGCTGAAATATGAAAGGAAGCAGAGCTGCTGAGCCTAAGAGAGGAAGTCTGAAAGGGAAGGTAGAGATCACCCAGCATCTTTCTTTAATAGGTGGCAGCTGATATATGTGAGACAGCACCTCTTATAGCGCCTTGAGTTGAACTTTTCATGGCCTTGGAACTGTAAGCTTTTACACCAAATAAATACCCTTTATAAAAGCCAATACATTTCTTTTACTAAGCATTGGCAGCCCTTTCACAACCTAAAACAACATGTAATGGAATATTATTTAGCCATGAGAAGGAATGACACCCTCATACATTTGACAACATGGATAAATCTTGAAGAAATCATGCTGAGGGAAATAAGCCAGACACAAAAGGACAAATGTTGTATGATCTCATGATATGAGATAATTAGAATAAATAAACTTGTACATTAGAAACTAGAGTATAGATTATGAGGGGCTAGGTTGTGGGTAGAAAATGGTTGATTAATATGTAATTTGTATATAATTTTTGTTTAGGACAATTTTAATGTTTTGGAAATGGATGGTAGTGGTGGTAACACATTTTTTAGTGTAATTAATAAAATTGAATTAAATATGTAAGTATAGTTAAGTGGGTAATTTTTTCATTGTATATATATATCACTAGAATGAAAAAAGGTAAAACATAGTGCCATGCAACACAGTAAACCCTATTGTAAATGATGGACTTAATAGTAAAATTTTTAAAATGCCCATTCATGGATTATAACTGTGTATCACAGTAATGAAAGGTGTTACTAATAGGATGGTATGTGGAAAAAATACCCTAATGTAAACAATGGCCTATAGTTAATAGTACAATTTCAATATTCCTTCCTGAGTTCTAACAAAGGGACCTAACTTACGCAAAGTGTTAACAATAAGGGGATTATGGCAGTTTGAAATTATTTTATGAATCCCCAAAATAAAAATAATATGCTTTTAGCTATTCCATTCCTGTGTATGTGAGACCCATTTGACGGGATTACATTATTAGGGCATGACACATTTTGATTCTCTGCCCTCTTGCTGGGTCTGATACAAAGGGAGAAACAGATTTACATGAACAGACACAGGAAAAAGGGAACTGTCATGTTTGATCCTGCCATGTGAGAGAAAAGTTTCCAGTTGTGTCCACAGCTGAGCTGCAAGAACAGAAGACCTAAGATACAAGCCCTATGCCAGGGAAGAGAGGACAACAGGATCATTTAAGCATGAAGCCCCAAAAGGCTGGGCCCATGAACAGCTTAACCAGAGATGGTGAGCCTGGAGAGGAAGGCTGAAATCATGGTAGAGATCAGCAACCATCTTGCTTCACATATGGCAATACACCATGATCAATGTAAGCTGACTTTGGTGAGAAAACATTGCTGCAGATGCCTAGATTTGGACACTTCATGACCTTGGAACTGTAATTTCTGGTACTTTGCATCAGCAGCCCATTGGTTAAATAAAATAGAGGAATATGTGAATGCTGTAATTTTTACCTGATTTCTCTGTAAACCTTTAAAATCTGTAATTTAAAAAATTAAAATAAAAAGTAATATAATAAACTTTTAAAAGGAATTATGAAAGAACAATAAATCTTTCAACTTCACATACACAATGGATGAAATAAATCAAATACATGAGAAGCTATTGTGCAGATACTTTACAGAACTTAAGACATAATAATATAACCATGTTAATTATAGAAGAAAATAGAATCTCAAAAAAGATTTAGAAGTGCCAATATCTGGAAAGATAGGGAAACAGAGAAATATAGGGTATAATATTCCAAATTAATATTTATAAATAGGATGAGGATGAGAGTTTTTCATTGTATAATCTAAGTATCTTTAAAAAAATAAATAATAAAATTAAAAAATAAGTAAAACACAAGGAAAAAATGAGATAGAGGAGATTTTCAAAAAAATTTTTAAAACTTTATGATATTTCAAAATACACAAAAATATTATCTTAAAAGAGAAGATCTTAATAAAAATATATAAATCAGATTAGAGGACCAAAAATGTCAGGAATGTCAAGGACTAAACTCATAATTGCCCACTAGCACTTTCTTGGGACATAAATGTATGAAGTGAAAAAAAAAAAATTGTTCCACTGAAAAGAACACTGAAGGGAGCAATTTGCATGATTATTGCACATAAGTCAAAAAATGTAAACAATACAAATTAATAAGGATGATAGGTGTCTGTGGAAGAAAGATTGTTGGAAAAATTGAATTTGATAGACTAGATGTTGATCTGTTGAAGAAATTAGGTATATCAAAAATAAGTTAGTGTGTATATAAAAATTTAACTAAAATATGAGTGCTATATAAAATATACAAAATAGCATGCCCAAGTTATGCTTATCTCAGGGGAGTATTGTCTAAAAAAAGAAAATTTAATATAGCAAAATATGACAAATATTAATGAAAAAATATTATAGGATCATTGCTAGGGAGGGAGAAAATTTTTGGTTTACAGTAAAATATACATATATAATGAAATTAGCATATGCAAAATCCTTACTATATAAAATAGTAATGTAAAATTTTTCTAAGTCAAATATCTTAGAACTTAAAATACACATGAAGGAAGCAAACTTTGGTAGGGAACCAGAAAAAGAAGCCTACCTTCACAACCATTATTAACATAATGAGGCAAAAATAGAAAATAAAATGTATAAGAATTTGAAAAGAAATATAAGCACTGCCATTAGCAGCAAATACTATTGCTGATATGGAAGATAAAAAATCTACAAAGATATGTTGAAGGTATTATTAGAATAGGATTTGAAAAGAAAAGGATTATGAAAATGTCACAAGTAAATATCAAACACATATTAGCTAGTAACAAAAAATAGAAAATGAAATAACAAGCAATTTACAAGATTATAAATTATAAGTGAATATGTATATATAAATATTTGTCTATCTCTATATGATGAGATATATGCAGATATGTGGAAGAGATATACCAGACCACATAGAGAACATTTAAAATTACATTGTAGTATTAATCCCTTGTTGCCAGGGATGCTCATCCCCAGGAGTCATGTCCCACGTTGGGGGGAAGGTAATGCAATCATATGCTGAGTTTGGCTTAGAGTGAGGCCACATTTGAGCAACAAGGAGGCTCTCAGGTGGCAACCCTTAGGCACCCCACAACTGCAGGCTAAGTCTCATTTACAAGAGCAAAAACTCACAAGGGTAGTCATCAATAAAAAAAAAACATCAGTGGGTCATCCTATTTTGACAGGCACTGTCCCTACACTCAGAGGACACTGTGGGAGATGTTTGTGTGGGATGTGGTGGGAGGTGTGGGAGGTGGGCAACATGGGAATCCCAGTGGGTTCTGTGTAATATTTTAGGTAATCTAAGCACCTCTTAAAATATATGTATATATATATATATATAAATAACATTTTTGTAAGCAAATACACATATATGCATATATATTTATATATCATTTTGCAAATGTTTGTATGTATTGTGAGAATTTTGATTTTTACCCATAATAAAAAAAAAATTACATTGTGAGATATTAAAGAACTAATTACTGAATAAATTGGCCATTTTTACAGACAGTATTACACAATCCTATAAGGATTTCACTTACATTCATTTATTCAATGGCATCTGAGTAAAAATTCCAGCATAATTTCTTTTGCAGAAATTGTCAACTAGTCCCTAAAATTCTTATGAAACCCAAACATTATAAACATTTCTTAGAGGCAAAGTTAGAAATATTTCCTTCACAGAATCTAAATATTCCAAATTAGAAAAAGAAAATAGGAAGCTTGGTATAAATTATATGTGGTTTAAATTTAGAAAATTAAACATAGTATTTATTGACAGAGTGTAAAGGAAAAATATTAGATCATTCACATCACTGCAGATAATATTTCTGTTACAATAAAATACTCACCCATGATGACAACTTTTACCAAGCTTAAGGAATAAAAAAAAAAATTACTATGAGTATATGTAGCAATAAAAATAAATTATCTTATATCAAACACCAAGGAATTTAAAATAAGCGTGATTGAAGCATCCTTCCATAGGGAACCAGATTTAAAAAAAAATACCAACACCTTCATTAAGAAACATACAGTTAGAAGAAAAGGACATAAACTATATAAGATACTGAAAAGAAGTAAAAGTACCTCCATTAGGAGCAGATACAATTTTTAACATATTTTGGGTAATCTAAGCACCTCTTAAAATATATTTATATATATATATATATATATAAAACATTTTTGTAAGCCAATGCACATATATGCATATATATTTATATATCATTTTGCAAATGTTGGTATGTATTGTGAAAATTTTGATTTTCACCCACAATAAAAAATAAATAAATTTAAAAAAAAAGAAGTTGAAAAAATCTAAATAGATATTATGAGAATGTTATTGGAAAGGCATTTGTAAAGGCAATTTGACACAAAATAACAAAGAAAATTCAAACATGTAAAACTAATAAAAATGAATTAACCTTTAAAGAAACTATAAGAAAGAGCATGTAATTATATACATAGATGAGAGCTAATAGATATATTAGATAATAGACATATAGGTTAGATAGATTGCTTATAAATTCCAAAAATAGTTATTGGATTATGTTTGTAAACTCATCTGTCAGAGGAATAACTTTTAATTGATTAAATTATGATTTGAACTTTGGGCCACATCAGGGGGGCATTGAGTCTCCAACCCTTGGTGGGTGGAGACTACAGATAAAAGACAAGGTGAAGGACAGAGTTGGAGTTTTGACGTTGGAATTATTGAGCTGGAGCCCCAGGAAATAATTACACAGAGGAGCTTGGTCACAAGGAAAGAGAAAAGGCCCTGGGAAGAGAAACAAGCTGTTTGCCTGATAGTCTACAACTGGCCTTGTGGAGAGAGTAGAGGAGCTGAACCCAGAAAGAAGCAAGTCCTTGGAAAAGAGGAACCCAGGAAGTATGAACCCTCACAGGCGTCAGCAGCCATCTTGCTCCAACACATAGCAATAGACTTTGGTGAGGGAAGTAACTTATGTTTTATGTCTTGGTAACTGTGGGCTTCTACTGCAAATGAATGCACTTTATAAAAGTCAACAGATTTCTTGTATTTTCATGGGCATCCCTTTGGCTAACACAGAATTTCATTCCAGAGAGTGGGGAAGTGCTTCTGTAATTAACAAAAAGATGGAAAAGTTTTATAAATGTGTAAGGGGTATTTTTTGGAGGAATTGTGAGATGTTTGGCAGAAAAGGCCTACTGTGATTTGAAGAGACTGTTCATAGTAATATGGACTCTAAAGAAACTTTTTTATGAGGTCTTAGAAGTAAATGATGAAACTATTATTGGAAACTGGAGGAAAGGCTACCTATGTTTTAAAGTTGCAGAGAACTTACCAAGATTACCTTCTGATATTTTATGGAAGGCAGAATTTGAAGACAGTAAGCCTGGGCATTTAGCTGAAAAACTTTCCAAAGTAAACTCAGAGAATGTGGCCTGGCTTCTCCTTGTAGCTTATAGGAAAATACTATATAAAAGAGATAAGATGAAGACTGAACTGTTGTGCAAACAGAAAACAGAAACTGATTCTGGAAATTCCAACTCTCTGGAAATCAAGCACCTAGATTTGACAGTGCCCCATTTGAGGCCTTAACTAAAATTGGAACTTGTAAATCAGGTTGACGATGTAGATATCTAGGAAAGACTTGGGGAAAGTCTTACTGTCTGATGGCTTGGCCCTCTGCTTTTTGGATGCTAAACCAACAAGTTTTTTGAAAGAGCTGTATAAATAAAACTACTCTCAGCTTGGACTAAATGGGACATGGAAAGGAGAGGTTGAAGGAGAAACAGCTTTAAGAGGAAAACCACGGAAGCTGAGATCTGGAATTAAGACATTGCCTTGGGCCAAGAAAGGACACCCACCCATGTGTACAGCGAGTGTGAGTTTTGCCCCAGCAGTTGAAGAGGTTGGATGTTCCCACCCAATGTTCAGGGGGACTAGGCCTACCTCAGGGAACAAAGAGGGTGGAGCATATTCCTCAAGGACTAGGACAATTAAGGTCAGCAGCCCATAGGTCTGAGAGGGGTGGACCTATCCCCCATGGATTAGGGAAGGCCAGGTGGTCAACTCATTTCTCTGAAAGGGTTGAGATTGTATGTCAAAAGTTAGGGAAGATGTGGTCTTCACTTCACTATAATAGGGAGGTTAAGACTCTAACCCAAAGATTGGGTAAGTTGTGGCAATCACCCCAATGCCTTTGGAGAGTGAGGTCTGGAGCTCAGTTACCACCAAGATGCTTGATGAGGGTGGAACCAAGAAAATGGCCATTGGGCAAACCTGAGCAAAGGGTGGATCCCCATGTGGCCCCAAGGAGAATAAACTGTCATCTTAAGAATGACATTCAGACTTTGAAGTCTAGTGAAGTGCACCCTGGAGGTTTTCAGAACTGTAGAGGACCCATGACTCATGTTTCCCTCCCAATTTCTCCTTATTATAATGAAAATGTGTATTCTTTATCTGTCCATTTGTGTATTGGAAGCAGATAAATGGTTTTGTAAGTTTCAGATGTCTACAGCAGACAGGGCTTTGCCCCAAGACAAATTGTATTTTCTTTAAACTGATTGTGATATGATTCTATATTTAGCATTTTACTCATTAAGGTTTATTGAATATTGTAATGTCATTTTGGAATTCAGAGGTTGGAGTTTAACAATTTAGCATTGCTTATGAATTCCAAAAATAGTTATTGGATTAATGTTTATAAACTGCTCTGTCAGAGGCATCAATTTTAATTTGGAATTTGATTGGGCCATATCAGTAGGGCATTGAGTCCCTGCCCCTTGGTGGGTGGGGACTCACAAATAAAAGACAAGGCAAAGGACAGAGTTGGAATTTTGATGTTGGAGTTTTTGAGCTGGAACTCTTGGAAGTAAGTACACAGAGGATCTTGGTCATGAGGAAAAGGAAAGGCCCTGGGAAGAGAAATGTCAGTTGCCTGATAATCTACAGCTGGCCTTGTGGAGATAGCAGAGAAGCTGAGCCCAGAGAAAGGCAAGCACCAGTAAGAGGGGAACCCAGGAAGCTTGAACCCTCCTAGATATCAGCAGCCCTCTTGCTCCAACACATGGCAATGGATTTTGGTGAGTGAAGTAACTTATGCTTTATGGCCTGGTAATTGTGGGTTTCTACCACAAATAAATACTCTTTATAAAAGCCAACAGATTTCTGTAATTTTCATTTCCAACCCTTTGGATGATTAATATATATATAGAGATAGATAGATAGATGATAGATAGATAGATAGATGATAGATAGAGCAATGTTTATATACATGTACTAGAGGTGTACTAGATCTCATGGAAAATTAAAACTTTCAATGAGAAATATTAAATAACTAAATTATTGGAGATATGGGTCATATTTATGCATTAGAACACTGAATATTAAAATATGTCAATTATGTATTTATTAATGAATAAATATTCATTAATAAATGAAACTTGAATAAAAATTCCAAAGGATATTTTGTGCACATTGACAATTTGACCCTAAAATTCATGTGAAACCCAATCAGCAAAACACAGTTTAGGAGAAAAAAATTAGAAGGATATACTTGACAGATGTCAAGTGTTGCTATAAAATAATAGCATGTAACATTGTGGCATAGGGCCAAAACAGACAAGTCAACAATAGAACAGATTAGAAAGTACATAGGGATTCTCATAAAATGACAGATAAAACAGGACACTGCAATGGGAATACATGTATATTACCAAAACTTTTGGTTTACATGTTGGACAAAACCAACTTATACAATATGAAAACAAATGAATTAAGTAAAAAAATGTAAAAAACAATTCCCAGTGGGTTCCGTGTAATATTTTGGGTAATCTAAGCACCTCTTAAAATATATTTATATATATATATATATAACATTTTTGTAAGCAAATACACATATATGCGTATATATTTATATATCATTTTGCAAATGTTTGTATGTATTGTGAGAATTTTGATTTTTACCCATAATAAAAAAAAAACTAAAAAAAAAAAATGTAAAAAACAAATAGTAGACTTATAAAAAAATCATGCATAATATAAAGAATTCCCATATCACCCTATTTTTAACAACTTTCATTAGTATGATACATGGATCTTAATCCTATTATTGGAGGCCTAACAAGAGAAAGATTCACTATGGAGTCAGAACCTGTAAATCAGCTGGAAACTGGGAGAGAAAGGTGAGGCTCTTGACTTGTGACTGATAAGCCAAAGACACACAAGGATTGTCAAACCACCAATATGCTACCAACACCAGGAAGAAGCAAGTCTTCCAGCCTACAAAACCTTCAGACAATAAATTCCCATTGTTAAGACAGCACATGGTGTGGTATTTGTCATAACAGTTGGGAAATTAGGACACCTTAATTTACCATAATAAGCTTTATGTTAAATTCATATTTATGTGTGTAGAGTGGATGCAGTAAAAACAGTCATATGCAAAATAATAAAATGTATAGCTATAGAAATATTTCTATAGGAACATTTAATATATGGAATGAGTAGTATGTAGTTGTCAAATGACAATAATACAAACTTTGGAGTAAATAGTGCTTGGATAGCTGGGCAATTACATTCATCAAAATCAAATTTTACTCCTATATCTCACCTTACACACTCAACAACATACAGATTAAGAATTAAATATGAAAGCATAAATTCCAAAGAAAGGCCCACTGACAGTGTTGAATTCCTGAGCTTGTCGATCTTACTTATAGTGTCTAGATTTCTCTAGAGCCCTCAGGATCCCCACTGTTTGAGGCCCTATTTACTGTGGCAGTCAATGAGATCCTGCTTATATGTGCATACTCATAACCTCTGGAGTGACTTCCCGACACACTTTGAAATCTCTTAACCATAAGAACTCATTTGTATTTAATATTTCCTCACTGTGGTCAAGGTCTTTTTCCAAATGCATTGCTAATTGTCACTTGGTAATGATCCATTAATGCCAGGGAAGATTATCCCTGGGAGTAACGACCCACACCAGGGGGAATGTAGTGCATTTATATGGTGTGTTTGGCTTAGAGAAAGTCCACATTTGAGAAACAAGGAGACTTTCAGGAGTTAATCTTAGGCAATAAATAGTACTAGACTGAGTTTCAATTTCACAAGAAAATGTTCATAAGTACAATCATCAATATCAAGGACTGGGTATAATGGTCTGTCTTCCTTCTCCAGGCAATGCCCTTGTAGTCAGGGGATTCTTGCCATTCTATTAAAGAATGTTGCAGGACTCCCCAACATAGGAATTCAAAATTCTCTCAGTTATTGTGTGGGTCTCCACCCACCAAGGCAGCACCCCATGAACAATTGAACATATTCATATGCATTAGAGGCATGCCTCAGGCATATCATTCCCCACACATCCCCCCATCACTGACAATCCACACCAGTCATCCTACCCTGCCAAATTAGTGACCCTTGTTTGATCCAAAACCTTTCCAAAAATGAAGCAAAAAAATAACCAAATAAAATTAATAATAAAAAAAATAATTTAAAAACAAAAAATAAAAAATGAAGTAAAATTCTTTATACATTGTGTCTCTCATCACTGTAAGATCTGTTATCTTGTATGGACAGTGAAAATTTCTTTTGTATGTTACCCCATAGTCTTTTTTTTTTTTTTTTTTTTTTCATTTTATCTTCAAAGAAGCTTTAGGTTACAAAAAAAGTCAGAAAATACAGGGGATTCCCATATACCCAATGCCCTCCCCTTTTTCAATCTCCCCTTTTAATACATTTTACACGTGGATGGTACTTTTCCTACAATTCATGAACAAATACTGAAAATTTGCTACTAAACATAGTCTGTGGTTTACATTGTCGTTTAACTTTTCCACAATACAATTTTATAGATTTTGGCAAAATTTAAAATGTCCTGTATCCACTATTGCAAGATCATGCAGAACAATTATAATGTCCCAAAAATGCCTTATGCTCAATCTATTCTTGCTTTCATCCCCCTTTGCTCAGAACATATGGTAATCACAAATTTTCAATTTCTTGTGAATAAGATTCATAGTTACTTGCAATAATATTAATGGCTTAATATATTGGTCTGTTTTCTTTTATTAGGCACTGTGGAGGTTCTCAAGGGATACTTGTCCCTCTAATTGAGAACATAGCAGGAATCCCTAGAATGGGAGTTTAATATATTTTTTGTTAATTAAGTGGGTTTCCACCCACTGAGATAACACACTATGACAAGATGAACACTTACATATTCCATGAAGGCATGCCCCAGGTGCTCCCTATCCTACACACCCTTTCACACCCAACACCCTATACCAGTTATCCTTCCCTGCCGTATTTGTAAAACAATATTCCCACCATTGTAGTTTTAACCACAGACCTGCCAATCCCCAGATTTCACCTGCTTCTTTTTCCAACCCTACCCCCATTTCCATAGATATTCCAACCCAATACCCTCATTATATGTCACAGAATTAGATTCGTTTATAGTTTCCATACATATGGCTCTTCTGCCCTTTTTATTTGAAGCTATAATTACCATTACACTTGTTAAATATTTGTCCCAGAGACTTAAATCTTTGGTCTGTTTATGTGCTTTTTGAGTCCTGAATGTCAGTAGAGTTGTACCACCTACTCTCCCGTTCACTGGATTCACCCAGGATAAATAAGGAGAAATAAGGAGATTATGATGGACAGTCACCATCCCAAGGAACAGTGAGTGTCTGCAACTGCAAGCAAGATAGCTCTGTCCATCTGCCTCATTGGATCTAAGTCCCTTTTCAATTATAAACAGAGTGGGCATCACCATTACAAAATCCTCAAGATTGGGGAATGAACAATGGACTAAAGTAGAGGTTATTATTCTATTATAGACATTATTCTAGCAATGGAAGAACTTATACTTGATATAAAGGCAGTGGCCACCAGAGGTTATGAGGGTTGGGAGAGAGAAGAATAGGTGTAACATGGGGGCCATTTTTGGGACACTGGAATTGTTATGCATTACATTGCAATGATGGATATACACCATTATATATTTTTAATTGTGCACAATAAAAATTGTGCAGGGCAGAGTGTATATTATAACGTAAACTATAGTCCACAGTTGGTAGCAATTCTTCAGTATGTGTTCAAGTGTGACAAATGTACCACACTAAAGAAAGATGTTGTTAATGTGGGAAATTGTCAGAAGTGGAGGGAATGGGGCATATCAGAATTCCTTATATTTTTTATGTAACATTTATGTAATCTAAATCTTCTGTAAAAATAAAAAACAATTAGAAAAAAGTAAATATGAAAGTGAAAACTATAATTATCTTAGAAACTATCGAAGGATATCTACAGGATGTCATGGTAGATAAAATTTTCTTATACCAGAAACAAAACACAAATCACAATGAAAAATATATATTTATGTTTGTTCTTATGAGAGTTGAAACTTTCTCTTTCTCAAAGATAAGGAAAGAACAGAAATTCTATGTAATGAATGAAAGTATTTGTAATACATAATATATATAATAATTTCATAGTAAAGGAATTCAAAATTTACATTAAAGTACATTAACACAAAATATTTTTATTATATATATAAGCACTCAGCACATTAGAAATATTTTAAACACCTAAATACTGGACAATTAAAAATTATTAATATTGATAAGGATATTGAGATAAAAGCACTTTCATACACTGCTGTTTTGAGAATTAATTGGTGGAAACATTTTGCAAAGTAGAGTTGCATTGTTTTACTGAGCTTAATTTATGTTAAACTGGAATGAACATCCAATTGTCAGTGCATACTTAATTCGCAGGCATGATAAATGTCCATTGTATTTTGGATACAACTCTTCCCTCTAGAATTCACATAAAAGGTGTAGTGTCTATACAAGTGTCAAAATTAAGCAGTTTTTGCAAAGTGTAATTCTTCATTTATATCCATCTTTGCCCTTTTCTTTGTCATTAATTTAGTTACATTAATTCATGTAGCATATGCCTGCTACATGGTCATTCAACGGGGTACTGGAGCACAACTACCTTATAAACAAGAACAGTAAAATTATTAATAGTAGAGATCACTAAAGAATACTTCATTAAAATTAAAGATTTGTATTTCCAAGATCCAAGGGAAATGCAATGGCAAGAAATATTTTTTAAAGGCTATGTAGTCATGGTTAATGCAGCATTTAAATTCAGAAAGTTTACCTATAAGGAAGAGGAAAATATTATTAATGCTAAATTTATAATAGTTTAATCCTTTAACAGTTGACTCACTCCATCTATTCTCTCTTCCAAGAGTTACATTTTTATTTCCCCTCTATGGCAGAATATGGTATATTACTGCAATGGTTCTGGAGCAGTATTGCTCTTTATTAACAGCTTTTTATTTGAGAATTTGCTATTGGTGAGCTTTGCGTCCTATTGAATGTTAGAGCAGACCATTGAGCAACAAATGACTATAGGACTGGAACTGACCTCATAAAGTGAATTTTACCAATCCACTCTTTCATAAGGTGATTTTGTGCTTCCTGTTCTAACAAACATAAGCTCTAAATGTGCTAGTTTTTAACCGGGGACACAGAGATCAAGTAAACTGGAGGCCATGGCCGTAGCATTTTAAGGAAAGGAAGAAATGGAAAATAAGTACTTAAGGTTAATTTTACATACTCTGGATATCTCAACAGTGTGTCGCCCAACATTTTTAAGAGTGATACTTGATATAAATTTGGGCAGTGATGTATGTTCCCTAAGGACAGCATGGTGATAACCAAAGTTGGAAGAAATTATTTAAAAAAATAAACATGAAATGGTCCTCAATTATTAAAGTGTTGAAAATATCAGAACATATTACATGTATTGGAATATTAACATATTTATTGTTTATTTGGATTATTATTTTGGGACGGCAGGAAGCTTGTGAAATTCATGAGCCATATGCTTCTCTACTGAACAATACCTGTGTTTTCATTTTACCAAAGGATGGAAGCTGACATTAAATTAATATATATAAAATATAGGGGATTTCCATATACCCCACTCCTTCCCCTCTCCCATTTTCCCTTAATAATAACATTTTACATGAGTATGGTACACTTGTTAATATTAATGAACACATATTGAAGCATTGTCACTAACCATGGCTTACATTATGTTTTACATTCCTTACTGCACACTTTTATAGGATCTAACAAAATGTATTATGGCCTGTATACTTCATTGCAAGATCAGGCAGAACAATTCCAATACACTAGAAATGTGGTATATATATGATGAATTATTATTCAGGTATAAAAAGGAATTAAGTACTGATTCATGTGACAACATGGATCATTCTTGAAAACATGTTGAGTACTTATTATTGGTAATATTCCATGAGTAAGGAACTCTTCAAAGCACTTTTGGTAAGAGACATATTCTGTGCCACATCCTTTTTTTCTATGTGATTTTTCTGTAAACTCAAGTGTTTTTTTTTGAAATAAAATGAAAAAAATAAGAAACTGGGGAAGCATACAGAAAGCATTTTTCACTGTACATAAAAGCTAACAAAACTTATGAGGATGAAAGATAAAATGCAAAAAATATATTTTATTTCAATATTTATTTTTATTTTTTATTATTTTTGGCTTTATTTTGGAGGGAGGTTTGGATTTCAGAAGAGTCATAACTATGGCAGGATAGGATCACTGGTGCAGGGTGTCAGTGGTTGGGGAATGTGGGGGAACGGGTGTACCTGGGGCATGACTCTATAGAATATGAATGGGTTCAAGTTTTCATGGGTGCTGTCTCAGTAGGTGGAGAACCACACAATAACAAAAAGAATATTGAATTCCCATCCTGGGGAGTCCTGCTACAATCTCTAATAGAATGGCAATAATCCCCAGATTACATGGGCAGTTCCTAGCAAAGGAGGACAAATCAATATGACATGCCTTTGATATTGATGCTTGTACTTATGAACCTTGCTCTTGTGAAATTAAAACTTAACATACTATTATATATATTCCAAGAGTTACCTCCTGAAAGCTTCTTTGTTCCTCAAATGTCACCTCTCTATAAGCAAAACTCAGCATATAAACTCACTACCTTCTCCCTGGCACGGTATAGGATTTCCAGGGTTGAGCCTTCCTAAATCCTAGGAATTATTATCTGCTTATAATATCTGAATCTAGCTTTGATAATAGGTGATGTTGGCCTCATCAAATGAGTTAGGTAGTATTCTCCTCTGTTCAATTTTTTAGAAGAGTTTTTGCAGTATTGGTATTAATTCTTAGAATGACAGGTAGAAATCACTGTGAATCAATCTATTTCTGGACTTTTCTTTTTGGGGAGGTTTTTGATGACTAATTGCATATGTTTATTTATTATTCATCTGTTGAGATCTTCTATTTCATCTAGATTCATTTTAGATTGTTCATGTAATTCTAGGTAAGTTTTGATTTCATCTAAGTTATCTAATTTGTTTCCTTCAGTTGTTCATAATATCTTCTTTTGATCCTTTTTATTTCTGTGGGGTCAGTGGTAATGCCTTACCTCTCAATTCTGATTTAAATTATTTGTATCTTCTCCTTTTTTGTTGTCTTTCTCTCTAAGGTTTTGCCAATTTTATTGATGTTCTCAAATAATCAACTTTTGCTTTTTTATTATCTCTATTTTTTGTTGTTGTTCTTAATTTCATTTATTTCTGCTCTAATCTTTGTTATTTATTTTTTGCTGCTTCTTTTGGGATTAATTTGATTTTGTTTTCAAGTTCCTCTAGTTGTGTAGTTAGGTCTTTGGTATTAACTCTTTCTTCTTTTATAATGTAGGTGTTCAGATCTATAAATTTCATTCTCAGCTCTTCCTTCACTTCCTCTCCTAAATTTTGTTATATTGTGTTCTTGTTTTCTTTCTTCTTGAGATATTTACTGATTTCTCTTCTAACTTCATCAATGACCCACTGATTGTTTAAGAGTATTCTGCTTAACTTCCATATATTTGTGAATTTTCCAGCTCTTCACGTGTTATTGATTTTGGCTCCATTCCATTATGTTCAGAGAAATTGCTTTGTGTAATTTTAATTTTTAAAAAAAATTTCCTGAAACTTGTTCTTTGAACCAACTTGTGGTCTATCATGGAGAATGAATGACCCCTCTACTTTTGAGAATAACATATATTCTGATTTTCTGGATTGCAATATTCTACTTTGCCTGGTCTAGTTAATTTATCACATACAAGCTTTCTCTTCCTTATTGATCCACTTTCTGTCTATTAAGGAGAATGTTGTATTGATATCTCCAACTATTATTGCAGAGATTTCTATTTCTCCCTTAGTTTTGTCAGTGTTTTCCTCAAAGTTTTTTGGAGGAACTATGGTTTTTTGCATATTTATAATTTATCTTTCTTCTTGGTGGAATGCCCCCTTTATTAATATATAATGCCCTTCATTGTCTCATAAATTTTTGTGTTTAAAGTCTGTTTTTTCCAAAATTAATTAGCTACTCCAGCTCTTTTTTGGTTACCATTGCATGGAATATCTTTTTACAACTTTTGACTTTTAGATTATTTGTGTCTTTCACTCTAAGGTGAGTCCTTTGTAAGCAGCATATAGTTGGATCATTCTTTTTAATCTCTTCTGCCTGGCTATGTCTTTTCATTGGGAAGATTAATCCATTAACATTCAATGGTAGTACTTACCTCACCCATTGTAACTTTTGGTGTTTATATGCCACATCTTATTTTTGGCCTTCTTCTCACTCTTTTACTTACCCTTTCTGATAATCTTCATTTCTACACTGTACTCCAATCTTCTCTCTATCCTGTCTTTTCCTTTCAGTCCGCAAAATTTCCTTTACTATTCCTAAAAGGACAAGTCTCTTGTTGATGAACTCTTTCAGTCTCTCTTTAAGGGTGAATGTAATATCTCCCTCTTTTTTGAAGGACAGTTTAGTCAGGTAAAGAATTTTTGGTTGGCAACTTTCCTCTTTCAGTTCCATACATAAATTATAAGTTTTCTCATGCTGCTTTCAGAATTCTCTCTTTATCCTTGGCATTTGACTTTCTGATTAGTATTTGCATCATAGTAGGTCTATTAGGATTTTGTCTGTTTGGTAAATGTTGCACTCTTGAAGAAGTATATTTTTTCTCTTTCATAAGAGTTGGGAAATATTCACCCATTACTTCCTCAAGTATTATTTCTGTCCCTTTTCCCTTCTTTCCCCTCCTGGGTCACCTATGACATGTATGTTTGTGTGCTTCATATTATCATTCAAATCATTGAGACTATGTTCATTTATTATTGTTTTTATTTTCTCTATCAGTTTGTAATATATGACTTGTAATATTTGACTTGTCTTGTCTTCTAGTTTGCTTATTCTTTCTTCTACATGTTCAAATTTGATCTTGTAACACTCTAGCTTATTTTTAATCTCTTTTATTCCCAACATTTTTGTTATTATTTTATACTTTCAAGCTCTTCTTTATGTTCAAACAATGTTTTCTTACCCTTTACCCTTTAGCTATATTTTCTTTGATATCTTTGAATTGATTTAAGAGAGTTGTTTGAACATTTTTGATTAGTTGCTCCAAATTATGTGTCTCCTTTGAAGTATTTTTTGTTCCATTGACTGGGCCATAGCTTCCTATTTCTTAGTATGGATTGTGATTTTTGCTGATGTCTAGATATATGATTATTTTGATGGGTTTACCCTGAAGGTCAGTTTCTCTATCTTGTATAGGTTTTATTGTTGATTAGCTTTGTGTTAAGACTTTTCTTTAACACCTGAGTCAACTTATTCTAGAACTTTAAAATAGACCTTATTTAATTTATCAGATTTTTTCAGCTCTTCTTCATCTCATTCTTGCCCTGGATATGCCCTCCAATTTTTAAGATTTCACCCTTTCTGCAATTGTTACACCCCTAGGAGAAATCTACTTTTCATCTGTTTCTTCTCCAGGAATGTACATCTCTTCTGTTTGTCTTTCCTTTGCCCTTACATTTTTTAAGCACTCTTTTTGGTATTTCTTCCTGCATTTGCTTGGAGTGCAATTTCTGTGAAGAAGTTCATCCTGGAAAGGACTTTCTCAACTCAGTATTTTCAAGTTAAATCAAGGCCAGGTACCCATGAAGTAGGTATAAACCATTTCTGAGTTCCCAGGGAAAGGGAATATTAATGCTAAATGTCTTTTTGACTGTGCCTTGAATCTTTGCTTTCCTGTCCTGCTCTGTAGATGTTGCTCTTCAGTAAACTATTCCCCACAGCCCTAAGAGACAGTGTGTCTTTAAATTCTTATCATCTGTTCCTCTGCTCAAGGCATAGTTGAAACAGTAACTGCCATTCCCTTTGTCCAGGGTAGATTGAAACAGTAGATCAGCACTGGGACCAAGTAATCTGAATTCTCCAATCAAAAGCTGTGATCGATGTTATGCAGTCAGTGCCCTTCCCCATTCTTGGGGAAGCAAACTGTTCCCTGCAGCCCTAAGAAGTGACTGTGTCTTTGAGTCACCACAACCTCCACCTGTATTGGTTTCAGGTTAAAACAGTGTCTGCCACTTACTTTGACTAGGGTGGGTTGAAACAGTAGCTAAGAGCCAGGACCCAGTGATTGGAATTTACTAGTCAAAAGCTGTGATAAGTACTTAACCATATTCACCATGTTCTTGGGAAACAGTATATTTACATCCTTTTATGAAAGCAGGACACAGCCAGGGGCTGGATCCCAAGGCTGCCTGCCACAAGAATGGGAGATGGGTGCTGGTAGTCACTGTATAAAGTTATTCACAGTTCCTTACTGAGGTTTTTCAGCCTCTTTCTCACACCCCTTCCTAGATGCTGTTCTTCTGGCCTCCAGAGCCCCAAAAGAGTAATTTCAGACAGTTCTTGCCTGTTTAGTGTCTGCTTTGGAGCTCCCTATATCACTTTCTTCCCAAATGTTTCTCTCTTCATTACAATTGCACTAAAGTCTCTCTATCTCTAGGTAATAACCCTCATTTTATTACTGATATGACTAATATGTTTTCCCTTTATTTTATGCTCAATAACTCTAAGTAGGAGCTAATTAATCTGGTTGATATTTCTAAAGAAAATATTTTCCTTTTGTCACTTTACCATTCTATTTGTTTATTTTCTTGTCATTGATTTATACTGTTTACTTTAATATTTTCTTACAAGATGGTCACATTTCCTTTATTTTTTTATTTTTGAGGTGGAATTGTAGAACATTGTCTTTAGACCTTGCCATTTTCTAATTTAAATACTGAGAGTTATACATTTCTCTCTATGCACTATTTTATTTTTATTCCTCCAATTTAGTATATTGGCCATCATTCAATTGAAAATATTTTAATTATTTCTGATTTCTTTGTGACTAATAAATTGTTTAATTTTATTTTAAGTTTCCAAATATTTGATTGTTATAGTTGTTTATTCTAATTTCTATTTTGTCAGAGAACATTTTCTATAAAATTGAATTATTTTCAATTCATTGAGATTTTTTATTGGCTCACTGCATGGTACATCTTGGGATATTCCCAAGAAAAATGTTGATTAAAATTAAAATATATACTACTGACACCTGTGGATTTTCTAAAATTAGCAGGTCTGCTAACACCATATATGGTAATAATATTGCTTAAACTATGTTTCATTCACTTTGATGGAGGTATAACATTTTGCAAAATGTGAAGTATTTTCTTATAAAATGAAATATCTTATCCTATGAGCCAGAGAGTTCAATCTTCATTATGTACAAAATATACCTGAATACATACATGATTTAAAAAAAAACAACTTGGAAAGAACCTTCATATCAGCTTTATTTACACTAGCTAAAAAGGGGAGATGGTTTTGAAGCATGATAGCAATATAGGGAATCAATAGATGGATCTGGAACCTGAAGAGAAGTCCACATGGATGCTGATACCCCCAAGATGGCTGTTGGAAGACCCTCATGAATGATATTTACTCCAGAACCCAGGAGAAGCCCTGGATATTCTCCAGAGACCTTATAATTGGCTCTCCTGGGGGATTGATGAGTGGGGTAATCAATCAAAACAGCAAACAGCTGAAACACCTCCCGTGCCATTAGCACAGAGGTAGAATAATTAATAGTTCAAAAAGCAGGCACAAAGGCCCACTCTCTCTTGGCTTCTGTGTCTGCTCTTGCCACATCCTCCCTGCTTGGATGAACATACAAGTAAAACCTAGGCATTTATAATGTATGATGGGAAATTGTAGTCTATTAGTCAGCCCTCTTTACCACTCTTCAGCCCCTTACTCTCTTCTTGGGACCCATACTGTTATATTCCCCCATTTTTCTTCCCCCACTACCTTAATAATTTACTGGCCTAACTAATCCAATATGCTCTTGAAATTCATTTCTGGAGCCTAGTCAAGAACCTAGACAAAATCCTGTAACATATTTGGTGAGTGCCACCCAAGAGGTTATTGTTGAGTGAAACTATGGCCTACAGCTTGTTTAATGCCTTTTTTTTTTTTTTTTGGTTATCCATTTTAAATAGCCTAGCCTACAAGCCCCCACATGATGTAATCCCAGGAAGGAAGAGGCTGGGGCATGGGAACTCTTTGCATCAACACCTTACACTCAGGCTTGTGAGATCTGACAACAGCTGGGAGTGCTGGGGCACAGGGCAGAGGCTTAAAGCAGGGCCCTGCCAAGACCAAGGTCCCCCAGAAGAGCACCAGGTAGTGCAAGGCTCCTATTTCAAGCCCATTTAGCGGACAGGTGGCTTTGCCTCTGGCCATTGCCTTCTCTTGCCCTCTTCCCTTGGCAGCAGTGGCAAGGTAATGACTCACAGCCAGGGGCTGGCAACTCTTCAGTGGGTCCATGCCTTTTCAGGCCCAAGTTCCTATTGACCACACCCAGAGACCTGGTCTGGGACTAGGTGGGAAGGTGGTGATAGGCAAGGCCAAAATGGATGCTATGGGATTTCCCTTCCCCAGGGGTTTATGGGCCAAGAATCCTCTCATAATTAAACTTTACCCACATTTTACCTTCCTACTTCCTGCTACTGAATTTCTCATTACAAGTTTGTGTTAAAATACTTCAAGTGAAAATGACTTTGCTAGTAAGGAAGTTATTACCTAAGGATCCCAAGGCCTGTTAGCTAGAACAATTGATTTTTAATCACTAATGGACTTTTGATGGCTCATATAACAGAGAAATCCCCAGTTCCTAGAACTGCTTTTTAAGACCTCTGTAAGAATAGGAAGAAGCTTTTTGCCCCTTCTCCAGGCAGGACCAATATTCAGCTTGGCAGCTTTATTCCAAAATCTACTCAACCCTGAGAGCTATTTGTTCTGTCTCCCAAGTCCATAATAGCCCCAGAAAAGCCAAGTGGCAAGGTCTCTGATTCCCAGGATGGTGGGAACCAGAGAAGTAACTCTGAATGTCCCCCAAGACCTAAGGAGTCTTGGGAGCCTCAATTCAGAGAGCAGCCAAATGTTCCCTGAGATTTCTCTCAGGAGCTTTAGTTTAGGTAAGAGTGCAGTCAGTCTCAGACCCTGGAGTGTAGGGGTATCAAGAACCCAAACAGTAAATTCTGAACAGCCCCCATGCCTTGGGCCCTTCTATTCAGGTGGCAGCCAAACATCCTCTGAGACTTATCTCAGATGCTTCAGTTTGGGCACCTGCTCCATCTCCCACCAATTCAGCTTGGGTGCTGTGGTCTGAACTTCAGACCACATTCCCCAAGACCCAGGTTGGCTACAGGGACACCTGTCAGCAAGACTCTGGATTAAATTCTCAGGATGCTGAGACCAGAGCATCAGCTCCAAATTATTTAAAGTGGTGAACGTTTTAGTCAGACTTGGGCTTTGGATTCCAGATCAGTAGATTTAAAAGCACTTCTTTCTTCCTAGAATAATGGGCATGGTCTCTAGCCCACTGTGTTAGTAAGCTGATGCAAAATACCAGGAATGGGTTGGTCTTTATAAAGGGTATTTATTTGGGGTAGAAATCCACAGTTACCAGGCCATAAAGCATAAGTTTCTTCCTTCAACAAAGTCCATTGCCACGTGTTGGAGCAAGACAGCTGCCCATGTTTACCAGGGTTCAGGCTTCTTGGGTTCCTCTCTTCCAGGGGCTGTGTTTCTCTCCTGGCTTAGCTCTTCTTTTCCTTCCACAAGGCCAGTTGTAAACTCTCAGGTGAATGGCTTGTCTCTATCCCAGGGCCTTCTCTCCTTACTCATGACCAAGCTCTCTTACTTCCCAGGGCTCCAGCTCAAAACTCCAACATCAAAACTGCTCCCCCCTATCCTTTGCCTTGCCTTTTATATTTGATTCCTCCACCCACCAAGGGGTGGGGCTCCATGCCTTACTGATGTGGCCCAATCAAAGCCCCAATTATAACTTAATCATGCCCAGTTGAACAGGTCAGTTTAGAAGCATAATCTAATATAGATTTCTGGAATTCATAATTACATCAAACTTCCAAATGGGTACACCCACCAATAAACTCATCATAGAAGTGTCTTAACCATCAGGACAATTTGCCTACTTGTTAAGACACTGGTCCACATGGCCACAGCATACCTGAGAACAGCCTCTGGATAAGACCCTGAATTACAGTTAAAACCCCTGTAAAAGAGGAGGACAGATAGATCTGAGGATCAAAAACCTCATGAAATGCCTCCTTAAAGAAACGAGGAAATATTCCCTTAAATTTCCCTTAGTTTAATTTCATTTGTGCCTATAAAAGTTGTGAATAGAGATCAGGATCCCAAATGGTTATTAAACCTCTCTTGGAAAATAAGTGACCTCATGTGCTATCAATTAAGATTAAAGAGTTCCTAGAAATGCTAAAGGTATAAAATCCTGTCTTCTGTTTTAATCTGTGCTTAACTTTGTGTTGAACCTTGAAATCTGTCTTTAACTTTGCCAGTTTGCTTTTGCCTAGGAAATCAGATTTGAGGTTCACCTATTACAAGTTGGATAATGATGAAAGGTAACCTAAAATGAGTCTTTCAATGTCAATACTGTCTTACAATTGGATTTAATGTATAACTCACAAGTGAAATTGGTTCAACTGCTAGAAAAGCAGAAAACTTAGCAAAGTTGTTACTGATAAAATTCTTGTGGCTTTGTTAATAAAGATACCCAATTCACCTTAGAGTAAAAACTTACTAGAAGCTAACTAAAAGCTAAGATCATTTATAGATGCCTTTATATTATAAAACGGTAGAAGGAAAATAACTGAAATTATAACTGGGTAAATTTAGGCTAAACCTACTATTGTAAGTGTAAATCTTATACTGAACTTACCTTCATTTATCATCACTTCAAACCTAGCCTCACCCCTTGCCTTTGCTTATTATTATTTCATAACAGCTTCTGCCCCTCTCGTCAGGGGAAAGCAAACTTGAGATATCCCTGACTCCTGTCCTACTGGTATTAGTGACCCTGCTTTCTCTCATGGCTCCAATGTGGACTAAATTGTTGCCTGGTGGAATTCTTATTCCTCAGGGTTGAACATCCACTCTTCCAGTCCAGCAGCCACTGGAGTCCTGTTATCTCTGAGGACTGAGAAATGAAGGAGGCCTCCTGGCTTGAATTTTGGGGGTTCCTAAAAGTGGCAATTCATGAGAGAAACCAGTTTCCCTAAGACTTTGATAGCCTCAGTTTGTATATATAGAATTAGTCTTGCTCATCCAAGTTCTGCTAAAGTCAAACTGAAAAATAAACAAAGTTCCAAAGCAAAGGAAAATTGTATTAAAATATCGAGGACATTTTGGTTATAAGCCAATAATTAAGGAATGATATTCTTGTGAAAATCTGCATGGTCACAGTGCAAACTAGAGTAAAGATAATCTTGATTCCATTGGAAATCTTCAGTTTTTGTTAAAAAATGGAAAAAGTAGTTTTTCCTGTACTGCTAAAGTAAAATACCTGCTAATTAATGTCTTTGTGGTAAAAATGTAGAAGAAAGAAGCAAAGTACTAAAAAGTTAAGTTCATTTGATATGTTACACATTGCATTGGAAGTGGTTAAAAAGTGTATAAAATTCAAGAGATAGACTTCAGCATTGTCAAATTCTCTTGTGAATTCAAACCAGTCCTTCTATACACCGCAGCTTGATTCTCCATTTGAGTTATTGACTAGGTTGATCACTGACCCCTAAAACAATAAAGTTATCTACTACATCTCTGGTTGTGCTCCTGAAGTCTATGGAGACTATGTTGCAGTTTCAAACTCCCGCAGCAGCCAATGATGGCTCATCATAACCAAATGTACAATGGATATCACCTCCAGATTGGCACTGTTTCATAGTCCTAAAAGATGCTATGCACCAGATCAGTGGAATACTGGAATCTACTTTCCTAGCTTCTCTCTAGGATCAATGGTGTTGCAGCTAACTGGTTCTGTGAAGGATATATCAACTGGAACAATGAGCACCAGAATACTGTGAGTAGAATGTAAACACAATTGGCATTATGACCTGCTTCCATGAAGAGATAACATACAAAGTATTGCAAACCTGGAACTTAATTCTATTAATTGCAGCTCAAAGAAAAACATATGCATTGAGTAATGCATTAATTAGTATTACATACTGTGCCTATGTCCTATTCTAGATATATGCCTGATGATTATGGTGATATCTTTTCTATTCTAGATCATATGCTGAAGGACATTGAATATATTAAAAGTTTACATTTTTTATGAATCAATTTATTAAAAATTCTACTGCAGAAAAATGATCCTATGGCAAAATAAATATATAAGTAGATTAAAAGTTGCCTCTGTTTAAGCAGGAGGGGGATTGTTGAGAATTAACTTGCAAGGACAGAGACACCTCTCTGTGATGATGGAAATATAACTGTCAGGGTTTGGGTTACATGAGTGATTTATTTGTGGGATTTAACAGACTTGTAAGAATTTGATTCATGCATTTAGCCATAAAAATTTGCCATAAACAAAAAGATTCATACTCAAATAATTAAACCCAATAACCATTTGCATTCTGAAGTGTTTAGAAGTGGACAAAATAAATGTTTGTCACTTTATTTGACATGTAAAGAAATTTTTAAAAATGCACCTACACAAAGAAACAAAGATGGTTGTACATATAGAATTAAAGGTGGTAGATAAATGATAAAACGAATATAGTAAAATATGTATTGCACAATATAAGTTAAATTGATGGTATGTAAACACCAATTATACACATTTTTAATCTAAGCATATGTTTAAAATTTTAATTAAGGAAATCAGATATACAAATATAGTATAAGCAACTTTCTTTTAAAAAATGACAAGTCTCTTCAAATTTAATGAGGACATTTCTAGTGATTTTCAAATGAATGCATGCAAAACTTTATTATATGTCACTTTTTAAGTATCTATCTTAATAATCTTTGATAAGTACATAAATAATAAAAGATGAAGGCAAATTTAATTTCAGAAAAATGTTACAAATTTATTTTTCTTGTTGCCTTAAGGAAAAAAGGAAAATAATCGAAACTTTCAAATTAAAATTTATTTCAAATTTAAAAAAAATCACATGGTAAGAAGGAATTCAGCATGTCAGTTGCAATTAATCAACGGTCTTAAAAAACAACATTTCTTTTAAAAATATATAAACACTGGTCAAATTTTTCATTTTAGAGCATTCAAAAATGATGGACAATGTAATTAAAAGAGAAGCATAAGAGATTGAAAAGTTGGAAAAGTTGAGAAAATGTTGTTTTCTTATATTTGATGTATATCAAGTATTTTAAAACATTAGCTGAGAGTATATAAATGATCATTTTTTCATAATACTATTTTTGTCCATAGGTAATCATGCACTTATTGTTTAATGAATTATATGATAATATTTTAGATATAGTGAAAATAATCATTGAGAAAATAAACATAAAATGACAGGACATACAGATGACTTTTTAAAGTATATATCAAATTCATATCTTAATCATTAAATGATTTTCTATTTATTTATATATCTTTATAATTTTATATAATCATAGAATCTTTTCTGGGGTAATTATTTGTGGGTTTTGTAATTTTTTCTTCTTTATTGCATTTCCCTCATTTTAATTTGCTATAGTTCTTATTTAAAATAATGGATACACTTATTTAAAAATAATGAATACACTTATTTAGAAAAATACAATTTAATTTTGTAATCAAATCAAGGCCTAACCACCCTAAATGTATTAATCTTCTTCCAAAACACTATACATATTTTTTAGTGCATGTATTTATCTCTTATATCTCTATCTCTATCTATCTCTCTATCTCTATCTCCATCTCTATCTCTATCATCTCTATCTCTATCTCTATCTCTATCTATCTCTCTATCTCTATCTCTATCTCTATCTCTATCTCTATCTCTATCTCTATCTCTATCTCTATCTCTATCTCTATCTCTATCTCTATCTCTATCTCTATCTCTCTCTCTCTCCCTCCCTCTCTCTCTCTCTCTATCTCTATCTCTATCTATAACTATACTTATATCTATCTGTCTATCTATTGAGTCGTCTGTCTAATATCTACAATTTATCTAGTAATCTGTTTGTGTATGTTTTGATATAGTTTTAGTTACTGATCTACTTTATTTTTTCTAGTATGTTTGATATATTATTCTAATGATTATGTATAGTTTATTGTATAGAAGAGCTGAAGTGGAATCAAGTAGTGGAATTCAAAAAACACAAACATGCATAAGTAACTAAAATGCTTTCTGTAATAAATAGACTGAAAAGGGTCTAAAAAGTCATATGAAATGAATCAAAAAGTCTTTAGTGATACCTAACAGTTCCACAAAAAATTGGAAAAACTAATAATACCAAGAGTAACATTAGAGTGGTTATTTTTTAAAAATTTCTCATTTGGCAGTTTTACGACTCTCAGATGTTTCCTCTTTCAATTTTGCAAGTTAACTGAATCCATATGTTGCTTGTCTATAGAAAAGAGTTCCTTATAAATAACACAAGACAAGTGAAAATCAATAAAGAAACGCACTCCTTTTATGTTACATATGAAAAGCCTCTTCAGGGTTATCAGGTATATGAATATATACATATAAATACAATCACATCTAACACACCAAAAATTGTTTTTAATGGAAATGAAGTTTACCAAAATATCTCAATTCAATAAACTTAGATTGATGGGTATATATACAATATGTATTAAGAAATGGAATAACAGTGGGCAAGAGTAAATGAAAAACAAAAAGAAATGTCTCAGACTTTACAAATGATAGTTGACAATTATAATGGGGAAGAAGAAATTATTGTGGAGAAAATTTATAAAACTAAGGTTAAAATGGTAACTATTTGGAAAAGATAACAGGGAAGTACCACAGATATTTCATTTAGTAATGTCAATATATGGGAGGAAAAAAAAGCAGAAGTGGGGGGGGAGAAAATTATGAAAAACATTAGCTTCATATTGGTGTGAAGGACAGGAATTTTCCATCTGAAGTAATATGTGTGAAATAAACAGCAACAACTGTAAAAATAACTGCACATTTCATTACCATATTCCAAAGTACCAAAGAGATAGATTTTAAAAAGAAGATGCATATGCAAAAATTATGAATCAAATTTGAAAACAACAAAAGTTAGAAATGTGATATAATAGACTCTTCATTATCAATTTCCACTCCTTAGGTTATTGGATAAAGAAAAGATATTTTGACTATGATCAGTCTAACTCAGAATGTCACAGATGGGAGAAATTAGCATGATAGTTGCACATTAGGCAAATAAGGCAAACAGTGAAAATTAGATAAAGGGGGAGAGGGAGCTGTACGTGGAAGATTGTTAGAAAATGTAACTTCATAAAAGACATGAGGATATGTTTAATAAATTAGGTATTTCAAAAATAAACAACATATATGTAAATTATTCAAAAATATTGGAGTGATATAAAAATCCACTGTATCATGTTCAAGTTGAAGTTATCTAAAAAATATTAGTGGTTTACATATAGAAAATTAAAAATAGTAACTCATGAAAACAGAGACTTAAGGAGAAATATAAAATAATTGCCTTGAATGCAAAAAATAGTTATGCTGCAGTAAAATACTCATGATGAAAACTGTTAGCAAAGAAATGGAAAGGAAACCCTTGCCATGAGCAAAAGTATCAACGAAAGGAAATTCTCCTAGTTCAGACATCATCGGCCTTAACATATGCATGATAGAAGCAGTTTTTAAGAGAGAATCAGACAAAGACGTCCTCTCCAACTTATATTTGGCAGCATAGTGATGGGGGGGGAAGGAAAATAACATATATATGGAAAGAAAAGAAGAAAGAGTACTGGCATGTGCTGAAGATAAAATTGTATATATGGAAGATAAATATATATACATAGATTTTAGGAAAGTGTTATTTGAATAGAGTTTGAGAAGGCTATTTGACAGAAAGAAATCAGAAAAAAATTGTCAAAAACCTATAAACTAATAACAAATAATAGAATATGGAATTTTAAAAGAAATATCTGACAATAGCTTGAAATAAATATAATTCATGTGAAGCAGAGATATGTGAGACCCTTGTGAAGAAATTTTAAAATTTGTTTAGTATTATTGGAAAACTATAATAATTAATTGGAAGAATATTTATTTATTTATTAAATGATACCCAAATTAAAAACTCAGCAGATTTTTTTTTCTTTAGAAATGCATATGTTGTTCCTAAAATTCATACATACCCAAACAATCTAAATACTTCCAAGGAAGAAAAAGATAATTTGCTTGGCAGATATCATCTTGCTATAAATTAATGACAATTAAACATTGTGGCATGGGGGAAAACTGACAAGTGAAGGATGCAACAGAATAGAGGGTACATAGAAGAATACTCAAAAAATTACTGATGCAGTTTAGTAGTTATGATGGTTAATTTTATGGATCAAATTGGCATGGTTATGGTATCTAGTTGATTGGAAAAACACTCACCTAGATGTTACTGTGAACATATTTCAAAGATGTAATTAATGTCTACAAGCAGTTGACTTGAAGCAAAGGCTATTACTTCTGGTAATATGAATGGATGTCATCCAATCAGTTATAAACCTTAAATGAAAGGAACTGTGAGTTCCTGAAAAAGATGAAGAAATTCTGTCTCTGTGATTCAATCTCAAATCATCTCAGAGTCTCCTGCCTATGATGTCCTCTATTGATTTTATACTCAAGACCACAAAATCCACTCTTACCAGAGCTTCCAGTCTACCATCTGCCTTCCCTTAAGATTTGAGGTTCAAGACTGCAACATCACAATATGTTAATTTCCAGGCTGCTATCCTGTCCAATTGGATTTTGTATTTGCCATCGCACTTAAACACATGAGTGAATTACTTAAAATATATCTCTTTTTATATCCTGTTTGCTCTATTTCAAAGGGAACACTGAATGATACAAGACTGCAGTAAGATAATATGTAGATTTCAGTAAATGGTGGTGGGGAATTGGGTAATAATATTGTAAAAAGTTAAATTTCATACCATTCAATTCGTGAATTAGCATAAAAATTAAGAGTTTCCTTCTCTAGAGCCAATAAAAAGCAGAGAGTTAACATCATAAACCAAGTGGAAATAAATGTCACTTATAAGCCCTAGAAAGGAATTTTAAAGAAGCAGCAGCACAAATATCTTATCAATATATGTCAGTATATTAGTCAAAGTTATTATAAATAAAATGAGGTACTACTCAATGCTCAGGAAATTGGAAAATAATCTGGAAGCACCATTGATTAGGAGTACAGGAAATGCTGATACATAGCTGGTGTGTGTGCATAAGTTAGTAAAACTACTTTTGAAAACTGTTTGGTATTGTATTAGTCAATTAAGGCTAGATTTGGATGCAGTAACAAATAAAATTTATTCTTGGTGCTAAAAACAGCAAATATTAGTTTCCCCATATGATACACATCTGTTGTTTTTTGGCTATGTCTTTGGTCACCATGGCATACAGAATATACCTAGGCTGTTGGAGCGCCTATTTATGAGATGTTACCCATATATATTCTCAAGCCAGATGAAAATATATTATGAGGAAGTATACTTATATTGTTTCCTATATAGCTTATTATTTATACACATCTTTCATTGGCCAAAGACCCTCACATGGGCAATTCTGATATTAATTAATTGGGACACTAAAATCTGTTGAATAGGGCACCACAAAGAGAAGAATAACTAATATTTACTTTTTCCCTTCTTTTTTTATTAGAGAAATTATGGTTTACAGAACAATCGTGTATAAAATACAGAATTCCTGTGTAATGCCTATTTTAGTTCCTTGCTTGCACAAGCAAATTCCATGAGTTGGCTTAAATGATGGGAATTAATTAGCTCATGATTTTGAGGCTAAGAAAAAGTCCAAGTCAAGGTGTCTACAAGACAATACTTTTTCCTGAATATTGGTATTCTGGGGCAGGTCACCTGTAATCCTTGGTCCAGGGCTCCTCTGTCACAAGACAATGCATTTGGTGGCTTCTCCTGGCATCTTCCTTCTCTTCTGGGTTCTGTTGACCTTCAGGTTCTGGCTTCTATGATGTTCCTGTCTAAATTTCATTCTGCATATCATGGGCTCCAGTAAAACTATTTAGTCCCATCCTGATTGACTTTGGCCTCACCTTAAATGAATTTACCTCATCATAAATTCCCGCTTGCAATAGGTTCACACACACAGGAATGGATTAAGTTGAAGAACATATCTTTTATTGGGTTTATCCAGCTCCAAAGCACCATACCACCTTATTATTAACACCTTGCATTGGTGTGACACATTTGTTACAATTGATGAAAGCACATTTTTATAATTGTATCATTAACTACAGCCATATTAAATTAGGGCTCACTGTGTTGTGCACTATTATGGTTGAAAAAAAAAATCCAGTATCATATATATACCTTAATATTCCCATTTTAATCACCTTCAGATATATATTTCAGTGCTGTTCATTACATTTACAATGTTGTGTTGCCATCACCACCATCCATTACCAAAATTTTCCCTTTGTTCCAAATAGAAACTGTAGATTTTAAGCTTTAATTTTCTATCCCCAGATATGAAATAATTAAAATAAGCAAACACATCGAGTCAGAATCTAAAGCATCTGATATTTGATAATGGACCATACTATGATTTATTTATTAATATTGGAATATACATGTGATGGACTTGCATTTCCATTCAGATGAGTGGTTAGCAATAAGGTTGAAAGAAAGGTAATGATAAAAGAGAGAAACACCATGAATCAAGACAAGGGAGTGTCATATGCCCCAGGGGGGTGGGGAGGAAGGAACAGTTAAGATCTAATGGGGTATTTAGTGGTCATGGGAAAGGTTTTTCATTACCTTGCAGTAATGGACACAGGACATGGTAAATAGCATCAAAATTAATTAAACTGTATCATCTAAATTGTAAACTATACTGTAAATCATTGACAATGTTTAGTTGCTATATTTTGCTATCTGTATAACAGTTATAACAATGCTAACATCCAAAAAAAGGGGGGGTTAATATGGGGTGGGGAAGCGGGAGGTGGTTTGGTATCTGGGAGTCTCTGATACTCCGTGTGTGACTTCGCTGTGACCTAAAACTTCTTTGAAAATAAAATGAAAATTTTGGAGACAATGGGGATTGAGAGGGGGAAGGTGTCACAGCACACCAGACATCCAATAACACAGTGGTAAAAGGTAAAAAGAATATATATATATTAAAGGCATTTATTTTGCTTTTTTCCCCATTTTTTTTAATGTCCCAATCCGCTATATATATTTTGTTTTCTTTTGTTTTTTGTTTGATTGTTTGTTTTTTTTTTTTTTTTTTTTTTCCTGAGTTTCCTTATGTTTGTCTCTTGCATGTAAGCTTATCATTGCTGTTTCTTTTTCCTGTTAAGTGTGTTTGATTATTTTATGGACCACATGTTCATGGAAGATTTAGATCACAGAAGGGTTACAATGGGTACTGCAGGGGATTATTGGTGGGGGGTGTCTGGGAGGGGGGATTCATGGGAGTAAATTCATCCGAATATACATGAAAGATATACAAAATTGTTCAAAAGATCAAAAGATGGGGCATGGTCACAGTGGGTGGACAATCACACAATAAATGAGGGAATCTGAATTCCTAGCCTGGAGAGCTCTGCCACATTCTCCAAGGAAGCAGCAACAGTCCTCTGAGTGCAGGGACAGTGTCTGTCAAAAAAGGATGGCCCACTGATGAGTTCTTTTTATTGATGATTACCCTTATGAGTCTTTGCTCTTGTAATTGAAATTTAGTTTACTGTTATGGGGTGCCTACGGATTGCCACCTGAAAGCCTCCTTGTTGCTCAAATGTGGCCTCTTTCTAAGCCAAACTGAGCTATGAATGCATTACCTTTCCCCCAACGTGGGACATGACTCCCGGGGATGAGCCTCCCTGGCAACGAGGGATTAATACCAAGTGACAACTGGCAACACAACTGGAAAAAGACCTTGAATAAAAGGGGAAATGGTAAAGACAAATGAGTTCAAGTGGCTAAGAGACTTCAAAGAGAGTCAGAAGGTCATCCCAGAGGTAACGCTTACGCACACCTCAGTAGGAGCTCATAGAACATCAAAGTGCATATCACCCCACACAGAGGGAATCCTGAGAGCTCTGGAGACACCCAGGTCCTATATAAGGGGTGATAGCCCCAGAGATTGACATCTTATCAGTGGGCTCTATTTTGGAATCTGTGCTCCTGAGAGTAACAGAATTGGACTGAAATAAGTCCTCCCTGCACATGGTTCATCAGTCCCTTCTATTCAAACCTATATGTGATGCTGGAGTTTTTAGGTATACTTCCAGAGACTGGAGCCTCTGGCCTACCTATGTGCCAGGTGTGCGTGGAATCTCGGTGGAGCAGCAACTCCTATCCTATAGCTCAATGGACTCATCCAAGTCACCTGGCGAGGAGACAACGATGGGCAACGGCAATCCCAGGGCATGAAGAGGGCCTGCATCTGCAGACAGAATCATCCCACCCACGATATTCATGGATATAAGCCCTCTCTCACTTGGAGGTGGCATGGACATCACCATCCCAGTCCCCTCAGGATTGGGGGAAGAACTATGGACTAGAGTGGACTTGATGGTATTCTGTTGTACACATATGGTGATTCTAGCAATGGAAGAAATTATAACAATGAGGTGGAGCCAGTGGCCACTGGACACTTTCAGGGCAGGGAGGGGATGTGCAATTGAAATACAGGGGCTTTTTCGGGATTTGGAGGTTGTCTTGATTGTCATTGTGGTGATGGATGTAGGCCATTTTAAATCAGCACACACCATTCAGAACTGTGTGGGAGATAGTGTCATCTATGATGTGAACTGTGGTCTATGGTTGATGGCAAGGCTTCAGGATGTGTAAGTCCATTGAGGGTGATGGGCCACACTTGTGGGAGATGTTTATGTGGGATGTGGTAGCTGGTGAGGGAGGTGGGGAACTTGGGAATCCTGGTAGGTTCCGTGTAATATGTTAGGTAATCTAAGCACCTCTTAAAAATTATATCTAAATAACATTTTTGTAAGCAAATGCACATATATGCATATATATTTATATATCATTTTACAAATATTGGTATGTATTGTGAAAATTTTGATTTTTATCCACAATAAAAAATAAATTAATTAAAAAAAAAAAAAAAGAGAGAGAAACACAATAAACCTCCAGGATTCTGAGGTGTTTTCATTAGGATTATTCATATAATTATGAGTTGAACACTAAATGTGGCTTGGTATATAATATAATTGTTCTGATTTTAAATATATTCAGAGTAACATGCTTAATATAGAGTAAATTTGGAGTGTTACTCTTTGTTCAACATTATTAATATTCATTATTCAAATAATTTTAGCAGATCTATTAATTTTTTTATTTCTTAGTGGTACTATCAAAAATTTGAATTATATGTAGCTCTAATTTCTTAAATATGTTCATTCAATTCAATATTCAATCCCTCCAAGGAGTCCAGCTCATGATTAAAAAATGTGTGTTTTTCTAGACCTTAATATAGGCAACTGCAAATGCTTTACCTGAAAGGCCACATATAAAAACTGTCGTTGCAACACCAGGCTTGGTGCACAGCCAATGAATTGCATTCTATGGAGGGAGTTGCATCCAAGGACTCAGGCACCCCTGCTCAGTCATGCTCTGGAGCATATCAGCATCTAAGTCCAGCCCCCTTCATTTAAATACATTCTTGTCAGGGGCTTAAAATTAAGGTCTTCCTCAGACACTCCTCCTTATTGGAGGGAGGAGGGGAAGAGGTTGAAGACAATTTCTCTACCCAGAGTAGTAAGTAATTTTCCATTCATAAGTCCTAGTTCCAAAGAACTATAGGAAATTTTATTTGGTGCTCCCTCAGCAGTGAGATGATTTAAGTTTGTGCTGAATAAACTTACCCTCCACTTGTGACCCTTTTCCATAAGAACATGGAACAGGAGTGAGCCAGCATCTTTCTTTTGTTTACCCTGTTTCTTATACTATCATAGTAAGTGATTAAATTTCCACTTTTTACTTCCATTTTCGTTTGGACTGTTTAAAATACTACTTTGACACCCAACAAGTTACCTCATTTCTGGACAATATTGGCACAGCCACCAGTGTATCCAATTAAACAAAATGACATTTTTGGGAAGGCAGAAGGCCTAAATATCCAGAAGGCAATTTGGGGAGATATAGAGCCCATAGGGCTTTCTGCAGGGATGCAAACAGAACATTTGCAAGAATTTTAGGGGTACTTTGCAAATGGAGTGTTAGCAGAATCCACAAGGCACTCTAGAGGGGTGCTAGTGGATCCTGTGGGGCTATTTCTCCAGCCATGGAAATGATTCTAGAGTAATGTTACCAAAAGCCACTGGGCATTCTTGGAGAAAGCTAGGGTATTATGTATAAAAGTTCTGTGATTTTCAGTGGGAACATTGATCCTTCTTTTTGCCCTATATTACCTGACAGAGCTTGCCAGTTTGGTCACATTAGTGATCCAACAGAAAGGATCAAGAAATTTTGGGGAAAAAGTTCCCTTTTCCCTGCTAAAGGCCCCCAAAAGTGGGACTACTGAAGGTTGGGAGAATTCATGACCTGAGCAACTCCAACCATATCTCTGGCAATGATATATATCAAATAGTTCTGCAAGTTGTTGAACTTTAGGAAAATAGAACATAGAGCCCTTCAAATTTACTTTGGCCAGGGGCCTCAAAAAGGAACTAAAAGCCTAGATTGCTTCCACCATAATGGAGTCAGTCTTCTCAAAGTTACTAAATGAGAGTGTTACCTTGAGGGAACATTACCCCTTGAGATTTATCCTACTGTGACCACCCCTACAGGTCAAGGGGCTGTCTGCTCCCAAGTTGTTTGCATGGTAGTTGCCCTCCAGTGACACTGCCTTGAGCAGAGGTAGAAGCAGAGGTGGCTGTCCCGGCAGAGGCTGCCCCACTTGGTATTGTCATGTTGGCGAAGGGTCAGGTGGGTCTGTAAAAGGAGCACTGGACTCTATGGCATCAGGGAGGTGAAGTCCCTTGGATTCATGCACACATGGGTACTGGCATCTCCTGCTTTAATTTGTATGTAATATACAGCTTCTTTAAAAATAAAACAAAAAAATTAAATACATATAGATAAATATAAAAAATGAGGTGATAAAAAGCAGAGAGAGATGACTAACTTAAAAATAAAAACACATACCCCCAAATAAGAAACTTCCCAGGCAAGAGGTCTGAGTCACCAAGCTGTAGCTTTACAGGATCCAACTTCTCTTTTTTGGGAAGCATAAGATCTGTACAAATTAAAGTGGATCTACCCTGTGCCATTTTGTGAGTCTCACCCAAAAAAACACCTGCTCTTCCTGTCTCTCATCTTCCTTTGCCCACACCTACAAAGTGATGAGTTCAATATCAAGGGGGGCCTTGTGTGTGACTGTTTCTTATGCTTCTCCCTATGAGCCATAGGGTGGATTAGAAGCTCCAAAAGTTTTTTGCCAGGACCTCTTATCCTCTCCACTGAGGAACTTCTGATGGTGCTATGCCAATGTTAGAGGTCATTAGGGAGATTGGGGGAAGAAATTTCATTTTTATGCATTTTAGATAATTGTGTACCAGTTACTGTGATTGCTATAAACCCTGGCACCAAGATGAGGAAAAGACATGTAATGCTTTTTAATTTTCTATCTGTGCTCACAACTACTAAGACCCTTTCTCAAACTCTTTTGGCCCCTCCAATCCCCAATTGTATGGCCCCCAGTACTGAAGACATTACTGGAGTTGATGTAATGTCTGTATACATCTTCTAAACTTTACCACTATGCCCTGATGGAATTTGCTGCAGGTGGAGACATTTTAGTGGGGCATATGAATGACTGTGAACAACCTCACTGACATGGCTAATAGCCTGGCCATTTGTTCAGACTAATGGCAATCCTTGGACAGGCATATAATACAAGCACACCGTTGAGGATGAGACAGTTGGATAATGATGGAGTTCAATTAAATGCCATGACAACTGACAGAAAGCAGGCCACCTTGGTATGTAGGAGACAGGCGTCTCTAGTCTCAAGACACTGAGATAAGATCTGGTAGGAGCCTGGTAGAGAACCATTCTGTGCTTCAAAGAGAGTGTCTGGTATATGTCAGACAATGATTAACAAGGTCTGCTACATGCAGGAATGTAAAAAGAACTGAACTATTAACACTAAAAACTTGCTGAATTTAGTAAAGTGTAAACAGTCATATATCTATTACCCCTGCACATGTGCACACATATTTTCTTTGTCCTAAAGCTAAATAAAAACCATGAAATTTTATGCAGTGGCACTCTTCTCCTTTTGGGTGGAGGGTGCCCTGACCCTGGCTATCTCTTCTTTTGTCTCATTTTTTTTTTCATCTGCGGCACCGTTTTCATGGACCCATTTCTTGAACATCTATATTTGGTGCCTGAACAGGGACCTGAAAAAGTCAGTGCACAGAGGACCAAGGAGCTCCTGACAAGCACTTAAAATAAAAAAAAGGTAAGTTACATCCTTGGGATCATCAGGGAAATGGGGAACCAGCAGTGGAACTTTTAAAGAGTACTCTAGAGTGTTAAAAACTTTATTAAAAAGCACCAGTGTAACTATTAAATCCTCACCTTTTGAGGAAATTTTTTCTCTCATACGTAAACATTTTTATTGGTTTCAGCTGCATGGATGGGATATTTTAAATCTGAAACAATGGAACTTAGTCATGAAAGTTTTTAAAAGGCCTTATCAAAAGGGAGAAATAATTCCCATACATGTATGGTCTTTGTGTAGTCTTATTTCTGTTGTTCTTGAACCATTTCAATCAGATGAAAACAAAGATAATAAACAGGATACTGCTATCGCTGGACCGAAATCAGAATGAACTGATGTTGATTTTAATGAAAATATATATTAAAAATTCATGAACAGCCAAAAACATAAATTCATGTTTAATAAAAGGGAAGAAAAGAAAAAGGGTGTTTATGGAACTTTTCCAGTGGTTGTTATGCCATCCACTCTAAAAGATTGCCAAGCCAAAACTAATGTGAGAGCTCCATCTAGCAGCAATAACAGATCAATACCAACTCGTGTATGTCTGATATGCCAGAAAGGGTTACACTGGGCCAATGGATGCTGTTCTAGATATCATAAGAATGGCAGTCTCATTAATAAGTTGGGAAACTTATTGGGAAGAGAGTTATTATACCAATGGGGAGCTTATTTGAATATTCCTCACATTTCTGATACAGCTAAACATCATATTACTCTGGATTTTAAGCCACTTCAAACAGAATCTAGTAGGCCCTCCAATAATGCAGAGGTGGAAGATTCTGCCTCTGATCAGCTTGAGGCTGATTTACATTTGTATGACAATGAATGTTCTGAAAGTGACCATCCAGAGCCTCCTACAGAGGCTTGTGTTGCCATGGCTACCTCAAAGGGCCCCTATGGCACTTCCCAAGCTATTAATAACACTTCAGCTCCAGCTGCAGATGTTGATGTGCCTAAAGAGAATTCCCTTAACCCTCCATTTGCTGCAGCATTTAACCCTCAGTCAAGTTCCCTAAACCCTTTTTTAGAGGTGTCTTTAAATTCTCCTAAAGCATCTGTGAAAATTCCTTTACCACAGACCGCACTTATGAAAAGCAGAGCACAAGCAAGTAAAACAGGTGACCTGAAGCTTTGCAGCTGCTTTCGGTTCGCAGAACCTGTTTTAACTGTGGAAAGGCTGGTCATTATCAAAAGGATTGTAAAAATCAGAGCTCTCCAACAGCACCACCTGTTTGAAATTCACAATGGATTAATGTTAATTCCATCCCCACAGCTTTCAAATCCTCAGCAAACTTATACGATGTCAGCTAGGGAAGTGCCAGCCAGGAATTTGCCACTATCAAAAAATTAGTACTTAAGAAACAAAGTCTGTCTAGCCAATTCAGAAGCAAAAGGGACTATTCCAAAAAATTTAGTAAGATTAATATTAGAAAGATCTAGCATTAGTTGCTGGGGCAGCACTATTCTGACAAAGAGTTAACTAAAATAAGGAAAACATTCCAGGGAAGCGGCTGTGGCTCAATCAGTAGGGCTCCCGTTTACCATATGGGAGGCCCCGGGTTTGGTTCCCAGGGCCTCCTGGTGAAGGCAAGCCCGCCCGCATGGCGTGGTTAGCTGACCCAGCGAGCACAAGCAGCAAGGGGGGGATAAATGAATAAATAAATAAAATCTTTAAAAAAAAAAAAAAAAGGAAAACATTCCAGCAGCAACTTTGTAAACCTCCTACTGCCTACATAATGATAAAGCTGTGAGATGATAGAGGCTAATAAAATTAAATAACATTGGAAAAGTAAGAAAACATAGCAATACAGTTTTCAGAAAAATTCTCAGAAGTAGTAAAATCAAAGATGTATGTTTCTATTGATGTGCTATTACTTGTTTTGTGTTTGTTTGTTCAGTGTCAGTGTATATTTTGATATCTCCAAATGGTAATATTAAATTGATAAATGACTATTATTTTAAGAGCTCTATTCAAATGGCTGAAATTAAATAAGTGCTTATATTAATAAATAAATATGGGTATTAATTTAAAATAATAAAAGTAGTTATAAACAAATTAAATCATTATTCTAACAAATTTGTTTAATGTTGATGGTAATTGTATATTATCAGAAGTTTGCTTGGAAACAGTTTCCAAAATCATCGTGGTAACTTAAGTATGGAATGTGTATAGAATGTGCTTTTATAATTAAAGAAAAGGAAGTAATTTTATCCTAAGATAAACTGACTAGTTATTAAAACAAAGTTAAAGTTTTATTCTTTCTCGAAGTTTCTCAAGTCATTAATCTATTTTAATAAAAGTTTACACACAGTTTTTCTCCTGAATAATCATTATGCAAAAAAGAAAGTCTGTTTTATCAAAGCAGCTTCTTATATTTTAACTTTATCATTTCCTTGAAGAAACAAGTTTCATCACTTTTAAAAGAACATAATGTTTAAACCTGCTTTCTCAAAAAGTAGCTTTTTATTTCAAACTATTACAAACGATTTGGTCTGTAACCTAGAAAAAGATAAAATACTAAAAATAGTTAAGTTCATGTGATATATTATAAGTTGAATGATGTATTTAAAACTGCTGTACAATTAAAAGAAATTTTCTAACCTTATGACAATTAAAGTTGTATGAATAAAAAGTTCATATGAATACTTTAAAACTATATAAAATTCCTGAAAATTTAATGTTTCAATATAATATTAAATAAAAGTATAATGTAATTAATCATAATTTTAATTGTTTTAAAATATAATAATTATATGTGTCATAAAAACTACCTCTCTGTCTAAAAATCAAAAGACAGATGCTTTAACTTAAGTTTATCTGATTTACCACACCTCTGCTAAAAAAAAGAAAGCAAACAAACAAACAGAAAAACACAAGACTATAACTAGAGAAAGAAAGCAGCCATTAGGGGCTGCCAGGGGTAGTACATAACAGTAAATTATAGCAAATTAAAATAACACCACTGCAATATGCAGCAGTCCCATATATTATCAGTTTGTTACAAAAAATTAATCTTCTTGATTCAAGCCAGCTCACATTCCCCTTTCTGTAAAACAGCCAACAATAAATTAAGTTTATAGGCAACATTGAAAGCTACAGTCCCAATTCTAATTATAATGTTAACAAAAAAACCAATGCAGGTATTAAAATTACAAGTTAATGTATTGCCCCACAGCCCAAATAGAAAATAATAATTTGTTTTTACCTATGCCTCAAACTATACAAAATAAAGAAATTAAGGTCATTGTAATCATGCTACTTAGAATCTTAAACACATAAAAATTAAAAGATTATTCATTGGATGTCTGCTGGTTAAAAGTCTTGTTTTTTTTGTTGTTATATAATCTGTAGTTATGAATTATGTATAACATACTTAAATGCTAATTAAAACTTTAATGCACTACATTGCATACTTAAATAATTTAATAACTTGTATGTTACACATAAATGTATTTTATTATATGTATATGTAAATCTTAACATTTTTCATATTTCAGGAAAAATAATGGAAACTAAAATAGTAAGCACATCAAAGATACTTTGTAACAAATTAAAAAAGATAAAGTACATTTCAAAAGGTGCTGTATTCCTCCCTGGAGGAGCTGGCCACTCTCCCAGGGACTGATGCATAAACCTTAAAATATACTGCCCAAGGAATATTGTGTTCCATCCTGGGGAGGCTGGCTCCTTCCTCAGGAATTAGCAAAATACTCACAAGTTGGCATATATAGTATCAAATTCATTAATCCTAAACACAGTCAACCAACTCTAGTATCTCTAGTATCAGTTGCTAAATCAACACTTCCTAGCTAAAAGCTAAATAGATAAGTATATCTATATAAAACTGCTCTATTTATTTGTCATTCTGTAACTTTGTTCAATATTAACTTAATCTTTTAGTTTATTATTTTATTCATGTTTCTCACTCTAATTGTCAGTATAAGCTTATTAAACTAAATATACATGTGATCATGTATCTTGTATCTATCCAGGACTCTAGCCAACAATAAGCTAAGTGTATCAGTGTGTCCCCTGTTTTGGTAAGCATGTGACTGTATGTATACATATTATAAAAGATTGAAATATAACAGTTAAGTCCCTGTTTATAAACAATCCTTCACTTATTTATATTCTTTCAATTATTAACAAAAATACATTAACTAAATATCAATAAAAGGTCCTGCCACCAAAAATGTTCAATACACCCACCATGTGTCAATATTATGTCTTTAAGTCTTTATGCCTTACTCGTTCTGCATTCCCACAAGCATGTATTTACCCTCATTGCAGCCCCCTCAAAAACACTTTCAAAACAACTCTATAAACATCTCCAACATTCTCTTACCCAAGCAAATAACCCCAAGGATCAAGCTATTGTAGAAAAAAGCAATCACTTATTAAAATTAATGTTTCAAAAACAAAAACAGGGAGATGGAAGAGAATCTGCTAAAGACAAACTATGTGAAGTATTGCTTACTTTAAATTTTCTCAATAGACAACAAATTTCTACTACCACAGCAGCAGTAAGACAATGGGAGGTTAATAAAATGAATGAAAATGAAAAATGCAGACAACCAATATATTGGAAAATGAAATAACCAATAAATGGGAGAAAGGAGCGGTAAAAATTTGGGGCCAAGGTTTTGCTCTTATCATTACAGAAACAGGAGAACAGCAGTGGATCCCCTACAGAAGAATCAAGCCTAGAGTTGAAGATATTGCTGAAACTTAAACGATGGACATAGTGGTTTCATATTGGATTAATTATAGGTAAAGTATTAGGTCAAGGTAAGATACCATATCATAATTACACTTATTGGGCATACATAACCAACCTACCTCTTTTAGAGCTGTTAACCTGGGTGATGAGTCTTTCCCAATTTATCTTAATCAATCTCACCATTTTCCAGGACCTATAGACTTATGGCTACCCTTAAAACCAAAAGAAGAAGGGAAATTTATAGGAAATTTAGCTTTATCTTTTATAAATCACCCTCTTTGTATTGGATATGGTTCCAGATGCATGCAACCTCAAAATTGCAGTGTAGTTTTAACAGAGAAAAATCAAACTTGAATTTATATTCTCATTTTCCATTCTTTACCATATAAATCAGAAATTATGGTAAATCTTACATGTCCCTCTCAAAACGGATTACTTAATGACAAATGGCATGTATGTCATGGTTTTTCAGAAGTTGTGTTGTTTAATGATTCCTTTGGAATTGTAAAGGATCGGACCCTTATAGGAATGCTGAAGCCTGTTAAAAACACAGCCATATCTTGGTTCATTAACAATTCAACCATAATCACTAATAACAGTAATCTTTATTTCCGGAATTTTGGTAATATGGCATTTACTAACAGCTCATTAAATTGGAAAAATCAAGCAACATTTATCCCACAACCATGGGACACTAAACCTGACAAAACTCAAAATTGTTTGTGGAAATTATCTTTGGGAACTGGCACAATTTTTGAGTGGTAAGGCATTAAAACTAATATTACCAGTTTAAAAAGAAAATCAACTCAATTTCTTACAGTATGTGTACAAGATCCTATAGTTTTTATCATTGGAAAAGTAACTTTTGGTGAAAGGAATGTTAGCTGCTCCAATTGCTCTATATTTACATGTCTTAAGAATTCACATCTGCAGGAAAATCAAACTGTTTTTATAGCAAGAAGAAAAGGACTATGGTTGCCCAGATGACCAGACATTGGCAGCAGTCTCCAGAATCCCAGTTGCTGTGGCACTTCCTCCACCAGTATTTAGAAAGAACTAAAAGAGTGATTAGACTTTTAATAGAAGGAAATTTGGGACTGACTGGCATCTTAACTGCTGCAGCCATTGCTGCATTAAGAGTCCAGACTCAACAATATGTTAAGGCCTGGCATAAAAATGCAAGGGAGATGTTGCATAGACAGTCTCACATTGATATAGAACTGAATAATAGTATGAATGATCTTAAAACAACTATTATACATTTGGGTAATCAAATCTATACTTTAAATTGGTTAAGAGCTCTTAAATGTCATTGGAATGAAAGTACTTTTTGTATTACTACTTTGCCTTATAATAATAGTGAACAAGATTGGGAAGAAGTAAAAAATCATTTGATTGGATATAAGCATATTTCTTTAGATATTTTAGAATTGCAAAAGAAAGCATTGAGCATGTCTCAAAATGAATTGAAAGAAACCGCTGGTGCAGAATTTTGGAATGAATTTTCTGAAAATTTAAATACTATCAACCCGTTTCACTGGTGGAAACAAAAAACAATTCATATATCATTTTGGATTGGATTAGGAATTATTGCTATATACATTTTAATCGTATTTTCAAAGGTAGAGTAATAACATATATTCATAGAAAAAATGAAAAATTAGATCAGATAAATGCATTTATGTTCAGGACTTAGCCATGAAAAACTAATTTTACATTATTTGTAGTAGAAAGTAGTATACTAATAACCCCTTGATTTTAATACTAATTATCTGCATAAAAATATACACATAAGGAACATGAAGAAGTATTAAAATATAAATGAAATTGCCTTCCATGTAAGAGCTCAAAAGCTTGACTAGTAGTCAATGACGGATAAGATTCTCAGAGGAGAACAACCTAAGACAGGCACAGTCACAAGAGGCTATGGAAGAAGACAAGTGTGACAGGAGGCCACCTCGTATCAGCTTATATAATGGTTCCTATAGTCTTCACTGAAATAATTAGTTAATAAAAATGGGGGAAATGATGGAGTTCAATTAAAGGGCATTACAACTGACAGAAAGCAGGCCACCTTGGTTTGTAGGAGACAGGAGTTTCTAGTCTCAAGACACTGAGATAAGATCTGGTAGGAGCCTGGTGGAGAAACATTCTGTGCTTCAAAGAGAGTGTCTGGTATATGTTCAGACAATGATTAACAAGGTCTGCTATGTACAGGAGTGTAAAGAGAAATGAAATATTAACCCTAAAAACATGCTGACTTTAGTAAAGTGTAAACTGTCATGTATCTATTACCCTTGCACTTGCGCACACATATTTTCTTTGTCCTAAAGCTAAATAAAAGCCATGAAATTTTATGCAGCAGCACTCTCCTCCTTTTGGATGGAGGGTCCCCTGACCCCAGCTATCTCTTCTCTTTGTCTCATTTTTTCTCATCTATGGCACCATTTTCACAGACCCAGTTCCTGAAAATCAACAGGATATAAAAATCAGTTCTACTCCTAATAAGCTTTTTGTTACCCACCCTCACCAGAATTATCCCTTTAGTGAAGAAAGGTAACATAACCAACAAGAAGAACTTGCTTCCCAGAAAAATGCAAAGACCAAATAGTCATCTAATCAAGAAAAAGCAGATGTAAGACTTATCACCTACTAGATCCATAAGAGAACAGTCCATGGGATTCAGACACAATTTTAGAATGGAACTACAAAAATGGACAGCCACAATTATCAGAAAACACTAGATCAGCATGAAAAAGCTGTACCAACTGCAGACCCTGGCCAAGGCTATAAATACTGTGTAACGATAGAATACTGAACCAGCAGGCAAAGGCATTTTTTTGTTTAAGTAGGACATTGGGCCTCTCATTCCATCCAGAGGGTCTTGCTGGTTCTTAACTGTAGTTGCAATTTCTCCGAGTATGGTCTAGCCTTTCCATTGGGTTCTACTGACTGAAGCCACAATATCCTTGCCCTTGACTACACTAGTCTCCTTTTTTGGGTTTCCTGAACATATTTCATCTGATAATAACACTAGATCTGTGAACAAAGCTACACATCAGTGGCACAATAATGGGATATCCAATGAACTCTCCATTCTCCATTTGAACTTGAAGTCACAGGAGTGATTAAACCTGGTAATTAAATGACAGGTTTAATCAACTGGTGAATGGAGAAAAGATAACAGTAGTCTGGATTACACACTTTAGGCAATCAATCTCAGGTCTCAACACAGCAATTCCCTAAAAGGACACTATTCATTTGTGCTACATGTTTGATCAGACTGTCTGTATATATATTTATATATTTATATGTAAATTTACACACATATTGAGCACACTAGAAAATTTTCAGCACACTAGAAAAAATTGAAACATCTGACAATAAATGCATTGTTGAGGAAGTTGAGGGAATAGAACTCTCAAACACTGCTGATATAAGTATTGGTAAAATTAGCTGAGAAAATAGTTTGACATTATATCAATTGGCATAAGCAATGTTATAATTGAGTGAAACCTCAATTCTTAGAGTATTTTAGTTCTCATTTATAATAAATATCTAGTTTGTGTTGGCTAGAGTTCTTCACTCTGTTATCCAAACTGATGGAACAAACCCTACCCATGTGCTGCTGGCACATGGGTTTCTAGGTTCTTGGCTATGTTGCACAAAGGAATTTAAGGACATGCCATAGGGTAGGTAAGCAAGTAAAGTGTTTATTGAGAAATGAGAGAAAGGGCAAGTACACACCGGAGATATGGATATGCGTATCCTCAAGGGAGAGGCACACCCTGGAGCTAGGACTGGGGTCTTTTTAAGGCTGGCCTTTGCTCCTTCCCTTGCCCCATATTAAAGAGGGATCTAAATATTTGCTGTCCTGACTGGTTACCTTTCTGCCTTCCTATTGGTTTATACTATGGATCACTCAGGTTGCACCTGTCCACTTTCAGTCAACAAATGGTGAGCTCTTTCTGTGTGGAGTTATCCAGGACTTCTTTTTAGGACTCTCAAGTGGGACCTTGTGACCAGATTCTTGGTGGTCTTCTCTGCTGTAATCGTTAAAACTTTGTTTTCAAACAGGTTGCCTTCCTTCAGTGGGTTTCTAGACAGGGTCTCATGGCCATGTTCTTTGATGGGTCTCAGCTGTGATGGTTACAGCTTTGGTCTGACCAGCAGCTTTCCCTCATTTCCTTTACTAACTTGGCTCACAAATGTCAAAGTGAAAACAGCTTATAGCAAAGCATAATACAACTCATAAACCCATACTCTTTGCTTCCTTTGTCATTTATCTTGCTTGAGCCTGCCTCATAGACAAACTTTATATCCGTGGGATAAGATCACTAATCTCTTATTATAGGAAGGAGAAAAAATATTAAGAAAAATAAAAATTGCCTCAATCATATTTTATCATGAGCAAGAAACAAATTGTTGTTATTGTTGATCACTGAGACTAGTAGTATTGTGTTATTGCAGTATTTAAAGTCAGAAAGGTGCTTACTTAAAGGAAAATGGGAAATATTGTATTTGTTACAACTTCTGCTTAAAGCTTTAAAATAGACTCACTATACCACTTCTCTTTCCCAAGACCTATTGTTTTATTTTTTCTCCTATGCTATAATAAGGGTACATTGTTCTAACTAAAAGAAAATAGCCTCTGGCACTGGGCATTGTTGAGAGAAAATCCCTTTCAGAGAAGGGCTAGTCCAGAAGTCAAAATCTATTGACCTGAAGGGGTTTTCCAAGAAAAAAAATTACAGCCTACAATGTGGCTTTTAAGCAGCACCTGGTGATAAACTTAGTTTTGGACCAGAAAATTACTTAACAGAATGGACAAGCATATAATACTAATCAATGCTCCCCACTTTATAAGAATAATCTATGTAAAATGGAAACTTATAGTCAGACTCAGTTTGTAAGACCACCCTATGAAAAAGGAAATTTAATGTCAAACAAACAGAATATGTCCTCACTTGATTCCATTGGTCCTATTAAGCAGCATCTTTCCAAACCCTCAGTGGAGCTCCATTCTACTTCTGAATGGGATACTGCCCTTTTAATGAATGGCTTGATAAAGCTGTGATATCATAAATTGCATGAAATGTTTTTCCTTAATCAACCCTTATGCTTCCAGAACAAGGTATTGCCTTGTTAACTGCTCAAAATCTGAGAAGCATCTCTTGTGAACTGTTGGCCCTACTGATGATTTAGAGCTCATCCCTGGGACCCAAAAAAGTGACTCAAGTACCAGTGCTAGCTTTGTGTGTTAGGTTTTATCAATCCACTATTCATGAGTGGATTTTGTGCTTCCTTTTCTGAAAAATTTGAACTCTAAATTATCTAATTTCCATCAATTACAAGGGATGATATTTCTAATCTGGAACACAAAAATCAGCTAAACCTCAAGTCATCACTGAACCATGTTAGTGTAGGGGAAAATTCGAAAATAAGGAATTCAGTTTGATTATAAATGCTTTGGGGAACTCAGAAGTAGGGTCTAATTTGCTCTGAGAATCAAATCACTGAAATCCAACCATAGTTACCTGTTTAGTCAAAATGTTAAAATCTTTTTTTTTTTAATTTGTTGGCTGAAATGCAAGCATCTTTGTTATATCATTCTTTAAAATATTCAATATAATTTTAGTCTAAGATAAATGTATTTATGCCTTATTTATAGAAATACACCATCAAAAAAATAGTAAAGAAATTTAAAAGTTTTGAACAACAGTGAAAAAGACAATAGGCAATTATTGATGAATTGATCATAATATATTTTGTAATAAAATATGTGAAGATTCATTTCTATTGCACATAGTAAGCAGCCTTAGGTGATAGTATATATATGGAAATAGAATGAGGAATTTTGTTTTGAGAAATCTTTAAAAACATAAATATGGAGCATATGGAGGAAAGAAAAAAAAACATGCAATCTTGAGCCTTAGTACATTGGTTGAGATTTTGCTTATAAAGTCATTAATTCTCTTAGATTCATTTTGTTAAGAAGAGGATTACACAACAGCCATCCAAGTGCAGGCTTAAAAATATTTGAGGATGCCTCTTTATTTATATAAACATTTAGTAAATTGTCAGGGGAACTCATTGACAGGTTTTATGGATTGAAGCAGAGAAGAAATAGTCTTGGTAAGTGGCATTAAAAGAATTCCTGGAAATTGATTGCAACTTAACATCTACATAGCATTAAAGAAGAAATCACCAGCCAGTTCCCTTCAAGGTACAGTGATGCTAATTAGTTTTCAATGAACTCAATCTCAAATTTTAGCAGATAACTCAGGATTACATTGCAGTATCAGAAATCCAGATTATGTTTGAGAAACAACATAAACAAACATTTCTAAATGAATCTTAATATACTGAGACAATTAAGGAGAAAATGAGACATTTTAAAATCTCTAGATATTATACTCAGCGTGATAAAGGATGACATTGCATCAGAATATTACTATTGGAAAATACATCACAGATTAAAGACAGCTAGAGTCCTAAGGGAAATTATATATGGGTGTATACCTAATTTCAAACATGATCTTTTAAAAGATCATTTGAGAAACTGAAAATAAACCATGATGGACGTTTTTCATAATATAGAATCAAAATTCAAATATGTTAAATTTGGAAAAAACAATTGTCTTAATAAAAATGATATTGGCTATATGTTTATAATTTGATGTAGGTAGGTAGATAGCTATCCTTCACCACATACATTTATTAACTGTTTAGGATGAAAAAGCCTGAAAGTGGGTTCAGTGGCTTGGGAAAAAAAATCCTAGAGAATAAAGTTCTTCAGGGAGGAAAAGGTTTCATGGTTAATTTTGTCTACCACATGTTGCACATTATTTAGAAATACATACTCAGAAATAACAATATAGTGCTACAGAAGTCCATAAAATATCAAATTGTGGAGAGAAAATAAAATGGAAGAATAAGAAAAACAGTAATAGATTTTTATCAAGACCCTGGAGATTAGAAATCAATGGACCTACATATTCAATTATCTGGAGGAGAATACCTTGGCCTCTAATTCAACATACAATACAATTTTAAAAATAAATGACGATGTGGTACTAATTAAAGGATATTCCTCAAGCAATGATCCAGAAATTTAGATAGTAAACACTGTTAGTGCATTATCTAAATATAAAATGGGTAGTGATTTATTTTCCCAGGAAACACTTGTGCAGATTATCCAGGTAGGAACAAGTTAATTAAAAATTTAATGTGATGCACTCCTCAATTTTGAAACCTTGGAAATATATGTTGCAATTTCAGGCTTTTACTAGGCTTTTACTAGGATTATTACTTTTGGATAACATAAGGCTTGGATATCTATGCACAATTTTATTCAATAATTAATAAAAAAATACTAAACATTTGTTAGCCTAGAAGGTCCACTGTACCAATTGCATATTGAAGATTGCTTTTGTAAGACCAAACATTTCTACATAGGGATTTTAAGTTAAAAGGCAGACTTCATGTTATTCATTTCTCAGATATCAAACTTTAATATAATCTTCCAAGATTTTACAAATATGATATATCTCATAATACAACAGTCAAATAAATCATTTTTTTATATTGTCATCAACAATATTATCAGACAGGTCTTTATGTGTTATGAAGTTGTCAAGCTAAATGTGGAGGAAATTTATTAAAATTTTAATTATCACTTGAAAATAAAATTTTACCATTAGCAACAAATTTTGTTCCATGATTTGTTTTATTTTTTTAATTTTTTTATTGATAATATACCACAATTTATTGAAAACAGGTACATTTCAGTAACATTAAAACCAATCAGTTTAGCAATACCATTACTCTGGAAAGCAATATGTACAAAAGTCTCAGGAAAGGGAGCATAAAACAATTTGAAAAGAATACAGCTTGAACAAGATTAGATTACCAGAATAGTCATGTGTCAAACAATACAAAACATGACAAAGAGCCATTCATGAGAAAACTGTGTACCCTCAAGCCTGGATGGTAGGGGACTCTCAGTTCCCATGTTCTTGGAATATATCCATTGATTCTTTAGGAAGGAGAGGTTCTCTGGAACATAAGATCTCACTGCTGACTGCTGTATATCCACTACATACTCAGAGCACAGGCTAAATACATGGAAGGAGGGCATCAGATAAATTACACCGGCTTTCTCAATCAGACCATAAGAGAGAAGTGTTATCTCCAGGAACAAGGACCACTGGACCATGGATAGGTTAGAAATAAGTTATTTTGCAGCTAGTCACATGAAAACTCTAAACTAATTAAACCTTGCAATTCCCTGATGCAAATTCCCACTAACTACAAAGGTAGAGCTGCATCCAAACTAATTTTTGGGCATTGGTAAACAGGGATAAAAACAAAACATTGTCCCACAGGTCTGTTTTAAAAGAACTACTGGGCATGGCAGGTGAAAAATTCCATAGTACCATTTAGTATCCAAAACAGAAAGAAAAGGTTGGGAGGTATAAACCTTCTACTGTGGTCACTGATGCAATATGGTCCGTTCTGTCCTGGCATGATTTATGCAGCTCCTCCCAGCAGCCCCCAGAGCTCTCATTTCTCCAAGACTAAACCCCCAGCCTCAAGCATGGACAGACTGGATGTGCCATATGCAGAGGGCTCTCTTTTGAGGTTGAGTAGGCAGTCCTCCCCAGAACCTGAGGTTCTTATACACCACCTCGATTGGGCAAAGAGAATGATGAGGTATAGGAGGCAGAAGGCAGCTCTGAGCAGGAAGGAGAATTTAGCTCGTAGAACGACAGGAAGTTGCAGCAGGCAGTGTCTAGGGTCACCTGGGTTGGGGGAAGTGAGGATAGAAGCAGTAGCAAAACTTTAACTAATTAGGGAACAGAGTGCTTCCCCCTTTCCCATCCCAAATTCTCCAAGAGGAGCCCCAGGATCCCTACTCCCTGTTGTCATACTTCACACTCAAACAAGCCTAAAGGGAAGAGGTCTATTCAGGGTCCAAGAAGTACTCATTGAAGGTCTATACTGCCAGGTTTAGCTTCTTGGAATAGCAGCCTCATTTGTGGGTCCATATGCTGCTGCAAATCTGGGAAAGATGGCTAGAAATCTTCTTAATATTTCCCAAGTCCTCTGGACCCAGTTGTGCAATATGGATTCTCTAAACTTCACCAGCCAATAATCGCATGCTCTATCCTCCTCCCCCAGGCACAGTGAGGAAAAACTCTTTGCTGTCAGCGAGAGGGCTGCCATTCACTGAGAAGTTTTAAATCCGCTCTCAGGCTGCTGGAGTGCGCAGGCCTGGGGTTTTGAAGACCCTTGATTCAAACCTGGGTGTCAGGCCTGGAGCTGGTTTCACCATAGACAACTCCAGTCGGCCCACAGCTGGGGTAACAGTGTTCCAACGGCCTGACCATTTGTTTTTGCCTTTTCCTTTTATGGACTGGGTTCTCTTCTTGTTTGGAGGACACCTTTTGACTCTTCCAGTTTGTGGATTCTTATATTTTTCTTTTTCTCCTCCCCCTCCCCCTCCCCCCTCTCCCTTTCCTCAGGGGTATCTGAAGACCTACTGTTGTTAGTTTGTTTATTTCTGTGATATCTAGGTCAGCCGTTGCTACCTCTTCCAAGGCCTGCTTATTTCCTCCAAGGGCGAAGTAGTCGAGCCAGTTCAGAGCCACAAGTCTCCTTGGATCGGATTTGCAGTGCCACAGGGCAGAGATGGCAGTACACAGGACACCTGGTGGGTGAAAGGAACCTGGAAAACGTGCTCCCTGCGTTCCAACCCACCAGGACCCAGCCATCTACCCGGGAAACCACCTGTTGCATGCATTTTTGAGAGAATATTTGACAAACACCAAATTTTGATTATTTGTAGTCTCTCAGTCAGTAAAAACTCATATATCATTCCTAATATTGGTAATTTGTTTACATTCTCTTTTGTTCTTGATAAAGATGTGTAAGAGTTAATCCTATTAAACTTTCCAAAGATAATTTTTGCTTTTGTGGTTTTTTTCCTTTTGTCTATTTTCTGTATCACTGATTTCTTCTCTACCCTTTAATATTTTCTACCTTCTACTTACTGGATGATAGATTTGCTCTTCTTTTCCTGGTTTCTTGAGTTGTAAAAGTAGTTCATTTGTCTTTAGAAAAAGCACTTTTTAAAGTAAAAGCACTTACAATTTTAAAGTGTGCTCTATTCACTGCTTTATTTCTCTTCTAACATTACCATTAACTATAATTCAATTATATATATATATATATTTAATTTTCCCTGTGATCCCTTTTTAAAAAATATATATTTTAAAGAGGCTTTAAATTACATAAATGTTACACATAAAATATAAGGGATTCTCATATGCCCCACCCATACCCCTCCCACACTTTTCCACATTAACATCTTTCACTGGTGTGGTACATTTGACACAATTGATGAACACATATTGAAGCATTGCTACTAACCATGGACTATATTTTACACTATAGTTTACACTCTAACCTGCAAAATTTTGTAAGTTATCTGAAAATGTATAATAGCCTGTATCCTTCATTGCAATGTCATGCAAGACAATTCCTATGTCCCAAAAATGCCCCCATATTACAACTATTCTTCCCTCTCCCTCCCCTCAGAACCTTTGTTGGCCATGCCTTTTTATCAAAGAAAAAACTACTTCCACTGCTAGAATATTAATGTCTATAACAGATTAATAATTAGTCTACTTAAGTCCATTGTTCACTCCCCAAACTTGAGGATTTGGGGATGATGATACACACTCCGTTTATAATTGAGAAGGGGCTGAGATATGATGGGGCAGATGGATGGTACTTTTTGTTTTCAGTTGCAGACATTCTCTCATCCTTGGGATGGGTGTTGTTCATCATCAATTCCTTGTCAGTTGTCCTGGGTGAGTCCAATAAACTCAGAGTAGGTATTGCAACTCTGCTGAAATTCAGGGTTCAACTGAAAAAATTGTAAACATATATAAAAAGATAATGGGTATGATGATGAATGGCACAATCCAAGAAATCAAAGATACAATGGGAGCACAGAAAAGCAGATTTGAACATGTTGAGGAAAGAATTAGTGATGTGGAAGACAGTACATCTAAATTTAAACAGATAGTAGAACAGATAGATAAAAAGATAGAAAAAAATGCAGCAGGGACTTAGGGACATTAATGACAACACAAAACACACAAACATATGCATTATAGGCATCCCGGAGGGAGAAGGGAAGGGAAAGGAGACAGAAAGAGTTTTGGAGGAAATACTGACTGAAAACTTCCTAACCCTATGAAGGAGATGGATGTACAAGTCCAGGAAGTGCAGTGCACCCCAAACAGTATAAAACCCAACAGACCTACACTGAGACATATACTTGTCAAACTATCTAATACTGAAGACAGAAAATACTGAAAGCAGCAAGAGTAAAGAGAACCAGCAAGTACAAGGAAGCTCAAAAAGATTAAGTATCAATTTCTAATCTGAAATTATGGAGGCAAGAAGGCAGTGGTATGACAAAGTTAAATGGTTAGATGACCACTTATGCATCTAACAGAGACACCACAAGATACAGGAGGGAAACAGTTGAAAAACTAAGTGAAGAAATAGATGCCCCTATTTTTATAGTTGGGGATTTAATACACCATTATCACTATTAGACAGAACATCTCAACAGAGAATCAATTAAAAAAACAAAGACTTTGAATACAACATTAGAAGATCTGGACCTAATAGACATATGCAGAACACTACATCCAAATTCAGCGGGATATACATTCTTCTCGAGTGCACATGGATCATTCTCCAAGGTAGACCACATGCTAGGCCACAGAAAAAATCTCAATGAATTCACAAAGATTGAGATTATATAAAATAATTTCTCTGATGACACTGTAAAGAAATAAGATATCAGTAAGGGCCAGAGAACCAGATTAGGCACAAAGATATGGAAGTTAAACAACACACTCCTAGACAAAAAGTGGGTCAAGGAAGAAATCTCAAAAGAAATCAGTAACTACCTTGAAATGAATGAAAATGACAACACAACATATAAAAATCTGTGGGATACAGCAAAAGTCCTACTGAGAGGGAAATTCATAGCCATAAATGCATATATCAAAAAAGAAGAAAGAGTTAATATCAAAGACATAGCTGCACACCTGAAAGAATTAGAGAAAGAACAACAAAGTAATCCCAAAGGAAGTAGATAGAAGGAAATAAAAAGGATTAAAGCAGAACTAAATGAAATAGGAAATAAGAGAGCACTAGAAAAAATAAACACCAAAAGCTGATTCTTTAAGAAGATAAAAAAATGGACAAACCCTTAGCCAAACTAATAAAGAAAAAAAAAAGAGAGAAGATACAATTAAACAAAATATTAAATGCAGAAGGGTATATCACCACTGACCACAAAGAAATAAATAGTATCATAATTATCCTGAGTGACATTACAATGACTGATATAGGCCATTTTACATCAGCATATAACATGCAGAACTGTGTGGGAGAGAGTGTGATCTACAATGTGAACTATGGTCCATGCTTAGTGGCAAAGCCCCAGATTGTGTATTTCCATTGCAGGTGATGTGCCACACTAATGAAAGATGTCTATGTGGGAGTTTATGGGAGGTTTGGGAGGTGGGGAATATGGGAATCCCTATAATTTTTGTGTAACACTTATGTAATCTAAGCTTCTTTTAAAATATTAAATTAAAAATAAATAAATAAATAAATAGTATCATAAGAGGACTCTTTGAAAAAATATATGCCAAAAAAAAGATAATTTAGAGGAAATGGACAAATTCCTAGAAACACATAAGGAGCCTATATTGACAAAAGAAGAAATTGATGAAATCAACAGATGAATCACAAGCAAAAAGAAACAATCAGTCGTCAAAAGCCTCACAACCAAGGAGATCCCAGGACCAGATGGCTTCACTGGTGAATTCTACAAAACATTCCAGAAAGAAGTAACACCAATCCTACCTAAACTCTTCCAAAAAATAGAAGCAGAAGGAACATTGCCTAATGCATTCTGTGATGCCAACATTACCCTAATAAGAAAGCCAAACAGAGATGCCACACAAAAAGGAAAATTAGAGATGAATCTCTCTAATGAACCTAGATGCTAAAATCCTCAACAAAATAATTGCAATCATATTCAACAGCACAGCAAATGAATTATGCACCATGACAAAGTGGGTTTCATCCTGGTATGCAAAGATGGTTCAACCTAAGAAAATCAATCAATATAATAAACCAAATAAACAGATTGAAAGGGAAAAAAATCACCTGATGATCTCTGTACATGCAGAAAAAAGCATTTGACAAAATGCTTTTGGATATTTGGTTATAAAAGGCATCCAAGTTGGAAAGGAAGAAGTAAAAATTTCACTATTTACAGACGACATGATCCTATACATAGAAAGCCCAGAGGAATCTACAACAAATTTTCTAGAACTTATAAATGAATTCAGTAAAGTCACAGACTCTAAGATCAATACTCAAAAACCAGTAGCATTTCTGTACACCAATAATAAGCAATCTGAGGAGGAAATCAAGAAAAAAAAACCATTTACAATAGTAGTTAAAAGAATCAAATATCTATGAATAAATTTAACAAAAGATGTAAAGGATCATATATAGAGAACTACACAATACTGTTAAAGGAAATCAAAGAAGACTTAAATAAATGGAAGAATATTCCCTTTTCATGAATAGGAAGATTAAACCTCATTAGGTTGTCTATCCTACCCAAACTAATCTATAGATTTAATGCAATCACAATAAAAATCAACATAAGATTTTTTAACGAATTGGAATCAATAACTAAAAAATTTATTTCAAAGGGTAAGAAGCACCAGACAGCCAACAACATTGTTTTAAAGTCAGGTAGTATGATTCCTCCAATTTCATTTTCTTTTTCAATATGCCTGGCTCTGTGGGGTCTCTTGACTTTCCAAATAAATTTTGTAGTTAGAGTTTCAAATTCGGGGGGACGGGAGACCCACATAATAAGTGGGAAGGACTTCCACCCTGGGGAGGATATATTTGTTCACAAAGAGAGATGCAGGAGTTTCTTGAGAGCATGGGTGGTTCCCAACAGGGGAGGACAAACCAGTATGTCAAGACCTCAGTGCTGTTGTAAGTAACTATGAATCTTATCATCCAAGAACTGAAGCCAGGGATTCATCATGGGATCTGAGTGGAGGGCAAGGGAAGAAAAGAATAGATCAAATAGGGGTAATTAGTGGGCAATGAAAGTGTTCTACATGATCTTGCAATGAAGGACCCAGGCCATGTCAAATGTCATGAAAATTTATAAAAGTGTATGGACTAAAATGTAAACCATAATGTAAACCATTGACCATGTTTAGTAGGTACGTTTCACTATTTGTATATCAGGTATAACAAAGGTACCATCACATATAAAAAGTTATGAATACTGGAAGGAGGAAATGGAGAGAATATTGGGTATATGAAAGTCCCTGTATTCTGTATGTGACTTTACTATCACCTAGAATGGCTTTAAAAACAAAATGAAAAATAATAAGATACCAGGGAATAAATGGAAGGAAATGCCACTGTACATACAGGACACCAGATATTACAGTGATGAAAGGCAAAATGTCAAAAAAATTTTTGATATTTTCATTATTTTTAATATCCCAATCTATTAATTTAATTTAATTTAATTTTTTAAAGTTTAAGTATTTCATTTCTTGTATTTAAACCTATCATTATTATTTCATTTTTCTATCAATTGCAGTTGGCTATTTTAATGGCTTTATTTTTGAAGATGCTTTGGATCATAGAAGGATTACAACTGGGGCAGGGGAGCATCACTGGTGTGGGGTATCAGTGATGGGGGATACATTGGAAGAAGTTCACCTGGGTATACATAATAGGTATATAAATATGCTCAAATGTTCTTGTGTCATTGTCACAGTGGGTGGAGACTCACACAATGACTGAGAGAATATTGAATTCCCATCCTGGAGAGCTCTGCCAGCAACAGTCTCGAATTGCAGGGACAATGACTGGTGAAGGAGGATGATCCATTGATGGGCTTTTGATATTGATGACTGTGCTTATGAGCCTTTGCTCTTGAAGTTGAAACTTAGCCTAGTATTGTGTGATGCCTAAGAGTTGCCTCCTGAGAGCCTCCTTCCTGCTCAAATGTGATCTTTTTCTAAGCTAAACTCAGCATATAAATGCATTACCTTCCTCCCAGCATCGGACTTGATTTCTGAGGATAAGCCTCTCTGGCACTGAGGGATTACTACTGAGCACCAACTAGAAATGCAACTGGAAAAAAGACCTCAAATAAAAAGGGGAAAATGTGAAGACAAATGAGTTTATATGGCTAAGAGACTTCAAAATGAGTTGAGAGGTCATCCCAGAGGTAATGCTTATTGCAGCAGGATCTGAAAGACTGTGATAGTGGATACTAACCCAAATAGTGGGGCTCCTGAGGGCTCTGGAGACATGCAGGTCTTATGGTAAGGTCAGATAGCTTCCGTGTTTGGTGCCTTGCCAGTGAGCCCTACTTTGGAGTTTGTGCTCCTTAGAGTGTCAGAGATGGACTCAGTTATGGTTTCCCTACACATGGCTCATCTGTCCCTTCTATTTAATCCTATACTTGGTGCTGGAGCTTGTAGGTGTACATCCAAGACACTGGAGTCTTCGGGCTGTCCATATGCCAGCTTGGCCAGGAACCCCAGTGGATTTGCAACACCTACTTTCCAGTTCATTGGACTCACTCATGACAACTAACAAGGAGGTGAGGATTGACAACCACCATACCAAGGAAACGAGAGCACCGACAACTACAAGCAAGAGAATCCCATCCATTGGCAGTTTGAGATTGAAGCATCTTCTCAATTAGATGTGGAGTGGACATCACGATTCCAGAATCCTTAGGATTGTGAAATGAACTATGGACTACAGTGGACTTACTGATAATCTACTATAGACATTTTGTGATTCTAGCATTGGAAGCAATTACAACATTGATGTGGAAGCAGTGAGCACTGCAGGTTCTGGTGGCAAGGAGAAGGAAAAAAAGATTGCAATATGGGGTTTTTTGGGGGGGTTTGGGAATCATCCTGAATGACATTGCAATGACAGATATAGACCATTTTATATCATCACATAACATGCAGAACTCTGTGGGGGAGAGTGTAGACTACTCTCTGAACTATGGACCATGCCCATTGGCAAAGCCCCAGGTTGTGTTTATCAATTGCAATGAATGTGCTACACTAATGAAGGATGTTTATGTGGGAGAGTGTGGCAGGTGTGGGGAGTGGGGCATAGGGGAATCCCTATATATTTTGTGTAACATTTATGTAATCTAAGTATCTTTAAAAATATATTATTTTACAAAAAGAAATGATAAAGACCTTATAAATATGACATATTCATTATGATACCACAAGAAATCCTATGTATCAATATCAATTATCACCACATTCCTATAAAAAATATCTTTAAATATTCAGAAGCTGCCATGCTCATTCTGAAGAAACAATTTGCAAAATATTAATTTTCACTTGAAACACAAATTTTCTAAGTAGAAACAACACTTATTGTTTTCAGTACATTTGTTTTTGAGAGATTGCCAAACAATAAGCTCTGACTAAATTTTAACTATTTGTTGGTAATAACACTATTTAATTCCTGTTATTGGTAATTTGTTTTAAATTTAATTTAAATTTTAATACACTTTGGTAGGAGTTAAGCAGGTTTTTCTTCATATTTTCAAAATAAACATTTGCTTACTTTTTATTTTTTCTTTATTTTCACTTAGATGGATTTCGATTCTTTTATTATTTAATTTCTTTTACTTATTAAGGATCAAATTGCTTTTCCTATATTTTTTTTAATAGAAATATAGACCTTTTTCTTTAAGGCTTTCTCCCTTACTAGTATAAGCACAATAGTTTTATACTTCTCGCTATGCCTTACTTTATTTCTATTCCAAAACTATCATTATATCATTAACTATCATTAACTCATATTATTTAAAACATTTTTCTTTGTGACTTTCTTGGCTCACAATATTTAAATATATATTATTTAATCTCCAAAATTTTCATTGTCATTGATATCTAATTTAATTCTACTGTGGTCAGGGAACATAAGGTGTACAATTCCTTTTAAATTCATAGGGACTTGTTTAATGATTCATTATTATCATCCATCTTGGTGTCTTTTCAAGGGAAATGGTAATTAAAGCACAATGAGATACTACTATGAACCTCTAGAATTGCTCATATTAGCAACTCTTGCAAAACCAAAGGATGGTGATGATTATTGCTCAACCTAAGTTCTTATGCATTCGGTGACAATGTGAAATAACTATTTGCAAGTGTTGAGCTGTTTTTTATAAATGAAAAATCATCTATTCTATAAAACAGCAAGTTCACCTTTCATTATTTCCCAATCAGAATGAAAACTTACATCAAAGGAAATTTGAACAATTGCATTCCTGTAAACCAGCCACCACTGTCATGTACCTCCAGCTGCATTCAAGATCATCTACCTGCCCAGAATCTCAACTGACTTGCAACACCTACTCTCCAGTTCATTGGAGTCACCCAGGACAACTAACAAATAGGAGATGATGGACAACTACCATACCAAGGAAATGAGAGCGTCTACAACTTCAAGTAAGAGAGTCCCATCCATCATCCATGTGGGATCAAAGCCCCCTCTCACCTAGAGGTGGAGTGGGTGTCATCATCCCAGAATCCTCAGGATAGGAGAATGAATTATGAAGTAAAGTAGGCTTTCTGGTATTCTAGTATAGATTTGCAATGATTCTATCAATAGAAGAAATTACATCATTGACGTGGAAGCTGTAGCCACTGGAGGTTAACAGGGGTAATACAGTAGCATTTTTGGGACTTGGGAATTGTTCTGAAGACATTGCAATGACAGATATAGGCCATTATATATCTTGCCATGACTTACAAAATTGTGTGGGAAAGAGTATAAACTACAATGTAAACCATAATCCATGCTTAGTGCTAATGCTCCAGAATGTGTTCATAATTGCAATGAATATACCGGAGTAATAGGCGATGTTGTTAAAGTGGAAAAATGTAGAAGGTGTGGGGAGCTAGGTATATGGGAATCCCATATATATTTTCAAATTAACATCTATATAATCTAAATGTCTTTTATATATATATATAAAGAAAAAATATCATCTACCCGGACCTCATCCGCTATGATGAGATGCTCTCCGATGCTTGCAAAATCTGAGAGATTGCTTACAGGCTGTGACTGAAGGGGAAGGGGAAGATAGTCAGTAGGACAAAGGGTACATTAATGATGTGCTTATCGGTGGACATGCCCTGAGGGTGAAGGTATGAAAGAACATTAGTCACTGGTGTTGCTATTGTCATGAACTATCATTTGCAGGAAACCAGCTTCACAAAAGAAACCTACCAGAAGTACATCAAAGATAACATGAAATCAATCAAAGGCAAACTTGAAGAACAGAGACCAGAAACGATAAAAACATTTTATCACAGGGGCTGCAAAACAAAACAAGCACATCCTTGCTAATTTCAATAACTATCAGTTCTTTATTGGTGAAACTATGGATTTAGATGGTATGATTGCTCTTCTGAACTCCCGTGAGGATGGTGTAACCCTATATATGAATTTCTTCAAGCATGGTTTAAAAATGGAGAAATGTTAACAAATTTGGAAAATGCTTTGGATCTATCCCCAATCATCATAATTGGCTGCTGCTTTTAATCCACACAACACCAGGACTTAGGCAGATGGACTGATGCCATCTCAAACTCGTCATTGATTTTGATCTTGATTTATTTGGAGCAGAGAAAAAACATAGCATATAGATTTTAAAAAATAAAAATACATTTAAACTCATTTGACAGGATGCCTATGAGTTTTATATATTTAAACTAAATTCATCCTGCAGTGTTCCTGGAGAAACTAGAGCCTGTTTGTAGATAACTGCTATATAGCATAAGACTATCTTCAGATAACTATGTCTACAGTTATTCTACTTCTGGAACTGGAATATAAAAACAAGAACCATGAGTCTGAATTCTGATTTGAAGGGGGAGACCATATTCATATCAGTGCTAACAGTTGAAGTGGATCTTTATATATTTCATCATCTACAAATGGAAGTGGCTATCTGTGGAAGAGTTTACCAAAAGAATATAAAGAGACTACATAATAGAGTTGGAAGCTAATTATTGTCTGAGCTTATTTATCATAAATCAGTCAGAACCAAGTTCTAGAGAAATCTAAAAGTCTCTTGGAATGAATGTGGCAAAATTCCTGGCATTGGGATAGTAACTAGAACAGGACTCAGGCAAACTGGCCTGTCCCTCCACCTGTTCTTGTGCAACTCATGAACTAACATGGTTTTATACTTTTAAATAATTGAAAAAATCAAAATACCTTGTGATGTAATAATTATATGAAATTTAAATTTGTGTTCAATTTTATTGAAACGTGTTTTTTTGTTTAAAAAAATAATAAATTTGTACAAGTCTGTTAAAGCATCCTTATTCATAATAAGCAAAATGCAGATATTGCACAAATGTCCATCAAAGCAATTTGATATTCAAACAGGGAAATAGTTATAAAATATAATACTATAGAAATTTTAAAAGGAAAACTACTGATACACTCAATAACTTGGGTGGGTCTCAGAAACATTAATTATGAAAAAAAATAAACACTCAAAAGTGTGCCCATTCCATCATGTAAGTTGTAAAGATTCAGAGTACAAAATTTGAACCCATGGTAAAGTGTTATAGTGAACGAATAAATGGACTATTATTTGTCTCTTGGAAATATGGAGGGAGAAAGTATGTACTAGGAAGGGACCTAGGGAACTCTCTGGGTGAAGATTTTTGAATTTCACTAAATAATTGGAAAATAAGTTTCATGATTTATCTATTTTCAAATGTTGCCAAAACACAGTAAAAAAGCATGTTCATCTAATTAAATTAAATTAATTATATGTATTTTGAAGTGCATAGGGATGAAAAATTCTGTTTGCAACTTTGAAATGCAAAGAAATAAAAAAGATAAAACCAAGTTGGTTGGATTGATGGTCAGAAAGTGGATAAATTAGTTGATGTATAATAAAACAAATATAGCAAATATTCATCATTCAAAATGAGTTAATGCAATAGGTAGACATTTGTTCACTGTATAATCCTTTTATCTTTACTACATGTAGATTTTCAACATGAAATGTGATGTACAAGTCAAAATAAATTAGCACTTTTAAAGAAGTATGACTAGTTCACTGCATCTTAATAAGATAATTTTTAGTAATTTTTAAATGGATAAACAGCATATTTCATATGAAGCCACTTTAAAGTATCAAAAATAAGAATTCTACATAACAAATCATATAGAATGAAGACAAAATCCTCTACAGAAGATTTTAATGTTCTAAAATATTTTCATTAGTGCTATCTTAAAGGCAAATGAATAATAAAGATTTCAAAATAAAATACTTTAAAATAAAAAAAAGATTAAAAAGAAGTACATATTAATTTAAAATGAAATGCACTGTAGATTGCCATGAAAAAAAATGACATTAAGGTGTATTCTTTGAAAAACATGTAATTATTTGCCAAATTTTTTATTTGGGTGTGTTCAAAAGTGTGGGAGAGTGAAATTAGAAAATACATATATAAAACAAGTATGCTCAAAAATTGAGAAAATAATGCTATTTTCTGATGATGTGAAATAAAATATTCTAAAAGTTGAGCATTAAAACAGAGAGATGCTCATCTTTTCATAGTATTTTCTCATTCGAATATATTCATGCATTAATTGCTTAGTAAAACAGCAATATTTTTGAAGCAGAGAAAAATATATATTTAGTCTATAAACACAAAATAAAAGGATATAAAACTGAAACTTTAAGATATATGTCATCATAACTTCCACATAAAAATATAAAAATAATTTTATATATTTTTCTAATTTTGTAAAAGTATAAAAACTAATATGAAAATTATTTATGGGTTTCAGATTTTTGCATATTTGTAAATTTTCCATAATTTTATTTGATATAATAGTGATTTTAATATAATTAATGCATTTATTTTGAACATTAACAATTTTGTGCTAGGATTAAAATGAATTGAATATGCAAGGCTACCTTCCAAAACATTAACCATATGATATATATTTATTACATGTATATTTGTATTGTTCATCTATCTACTAGCTATCCATATATTTATCCATCTATCATTTATGACAACAAGAAGTGTATGTGCATGTTTGGTTACAAAACTTACTATTTCTTTTTTTTTTTCCTAGCCTATTTGAAATAGTATACTAATGATTAAGAGTGATGATCCTATTTGGAAAGATTGAAATTGGAAATGTTTTGATAATGGATGATGGTGGTTGTAACACAACATTGTGAATGTAATAATCAGCACTGAAATATATATCTGAATGTGGTTAAAAGAGGAAATAGTTTCTATAGAATGTAATAGAAATTTTTTTTTAAATTGTGATAAATTTTAAATGTATACATTTAACAAATTAATTTTTAACACCAGAATATAATGTGATATAATTATTTAGAATAATTACTAGTTTATACAAAATGAGAAATTATAGTATGCTGTAGGCAGTTTCTGAAAATGTGACACAAGTTTAAAGTTATACGATGAATGTCTTTTTCTTTTAAGTTTTTATTTTTTAAAAGCCACTTATATTACATAAAGGTTATACAAAAAAATATAGGGATGGCCATACGCCCCACCTCCCACACCTCCCACAAACTCCCACATAAGCATCCTCCATTAGTGTGACACATTTATTACAATTGATAAACATGTCCTGGGGCTTTGCCATTAAGCATGGACCATGGCTCACATTGTAGACCACATGCTCTTCCACATAGTTCTGCATGTTATGTGATGATATAAAATGGTCTATATCTGTCATTGAAATATTACTCAGGACAATTCCCAAGTCCCGAAAAAAAAAACCCATATTACAACTGCTTTCCCTTCTCCTTGCCCCCAGAGTCTCCAGTGGCCACTGGCTCTACAACAATGTTGTAATTTCTTCCAATGCTTGAATCACAATATATCTATAGTAGAATACCATCAAGTCCACTCTAGTCCATAGCTCTTCCCACAATCCTGAGGAGTCTGGGATGGTGATGTCCACTCCACCTCCAATTGTGAGTGGGTTTGTATCCCATGGGGAAGATGGATGGGACTATCCTGCCTGCAGCTGCAGACTCTCTCCATTCCCTGGGGCAGACTTTGTCCATGATAATCTCCCCATCAGTTGTCCTGGGTGAGTATAATGAGCTGTAGAGTAGGAGTTGCAGCTCCACCGAGGTTCTGAGCCCAGCTGGTATGTGAACAGCCCAAAGACTCGAGACTCTGGTTGTACACCTACAAACTCCAGCACCAATTATAGGTTTGAATAGAAGGGAAAGATGAGCCATGTGCAGGGAAGACATAATTGAGTACAACTCTGTCACTCCAGGAGGAGTGACCCACTGGCAAGGCACCAAACTCCAGAGCTATCTGCCCTGACATAGGACCTGGGTATCTCCAGAGTCCTCAGGAGCCCCACTATTTGGGGTGGTATTCAATTTGGAAGTCTAGGATATCCTACTGAGATGTGCATCAGTGTTACCTCTGAGATGACCTCCTGACTGACTTTGAAGTCTCTTACCATATAAACTTATTTGTTTTTACCTTTTCCCCTTTATATTTGAGGTATTTTTCCAGTCACATTGCTAGTTGGTGCTTGGTAGCAGTCCCTCGGTGCCAGGGACGCTCATCCTCAGGTGTCATGTCCCACGCTACGGGGAAGGTAATGCATTCATATGCTGAGTTTGGCTTAGAGAGAAGCCACATTTGAGCAACAAGGAGGCTCACAGGAAGCAATCCTTAGGCACCCCATAACAATAGGCTAAGTTTCAATTTCAAGAGCAAAGACTCGTAAGCCTAGTCATCAATATTAAGGGCCCATCATTGGATTATCCTTCTTTGCCAGTCACTGCCCCTACACTTGGGGGACTATTGCTGCTCCCTTGAAGAATGTGGCAGAACTCTACAGGATGGGAATTCAGTGTTCTCTCACTTATTGAGTGTTTCTCCACCCACTGTGACAACACCCCATGAATATTTGAACATTTTTATATACCTTATATGTATATGTTGAAGTGAACTTCTTCTCATGCATCCCCATCCCTGACACCCTACACCAACGATCATCTCCTGCTCCAGTTGTAACTCTTCTATGATCCAAAGCTTCTTCAACGATGAAGCCTTTTCAATAGCCAAATACAATTAATAGGAAAATGAAATAATAATGATAAGATTAAATGTAAGAGATAAAATACCTAAAAGTTTTAAAAAACTAAAACAAAAATAAAATTAAAAGATTGGGATATTGAAAAAAATGAAAAATATAAAAAAGTTTTTTTTGACATTTTCATCACTACAATATCTGGTGTCCAGATACCATGGCATCATCTCCCTCTCATTCCCAGTATCTAACTATTTTTCATTTTGTTTTCAAATAAATTTTAGGTCACAACAAAGTCATACACAAAATACAGGAGACTCTCATATACTCAACATATTCCCCCTTCCCCCCTCCCCATATTAATACCTTTCAATATGTGAATGGTAACATTGTTATAACTCATATACAGATAAGAAACATAGCTACTAAACATTGTCAATAGTATACACTATGGTTTACATTTTAGACCATACACTTTTATAAATGTTGATATTTACAATGTCCTATGTCCATCACTGTAAGGTAATGCAGAACATTTCCACTAACCACTACATATCCCCTGTTTGATCTATTCTATTTCTCCCTCCTTATCCTCCCAGGGCCCATAGCAACCCCCTGGCTTGGCTCATTGGATAACAAGATTCATAGTTACATGCAACAAGAGTGAGGTCTTGACACCCTGGTTTGTCCTCCCCTATTAGGAACTGCCCTTTCTTTCAACAGACTCCGACATGTATATTTCTGAACAAATCGGTCCTCCCGAAGATTGGCTTCCAACTCCTTCCCACTCATTATCTGGGTCTCCACCCACTGATACAACACATTATGACAGAATGAACACTCACACACTCCCTAGAAGCCTGCTTCAGGTGCACCCTGTCTTGAATGCCCCCCAACCAACACCCTAAACCAGTAACCCTTCCTTGTCATATTGCCATAAGATATTTCCCAACTCTGTACTTTCAACATCATACATGCAAATCCCTAGTGTTCACCTGGTCCCTCTCCCAACTTCCTCTCATTAGATTGGGATGGGTGGGTTAGAAGGTCCAGGGAACTGGAGAGAAAAACTTAAAAAAAAAAATCTGTTAAACTGCACTACACAATGAACTCTCATTTATACCATGGACTATAGTTAATAGTATTATATAGGGATCCAGTTTTTTATGCATGGTTGTTCTGTAAACTCACAAATTCTATAATTAAAAAATAGTGAGATGAACAAAGCAGCTGAAAATATGATTAAGATGTGTGATTACAAAGGCAAATACGGGTGAGATACTGAAAAGCTATGCAGAAGACACAGAAGAAATGAGTTTAAATATGTAAATTGAATGAATGGAAAAACCCATTAGAAAACAGATCCTCATACCTGTATGTACAGATCAGACATTTATTCCCAGTGCAAAGAAAACCAGATATTACACACACACAAAATAAAAAAATTAAAAAAAAAGAGAACACTGAGGTTTTTATTTATGCTCTCTCCACCCTAACACTAAAGTCAACTATTCCAGTTTACTGTTATATAGAATGTTATTCCATATATGAAACCCTCCTAAGTACCACTAATCAGAGGAAATCTATAATCACAACATAAGAAAAGATGGTTGAGGGCTACTAGGTTAGTATGTATGAACACACAAGTTCAAACGCATCTACACATCAGCACATTACAAAGGAAAGTAATTTTCATGGACATAAAGAAGCTATTAAAATATCTCAATTCAGGGATAACCAGAAAGATGGCAGCAGAATAAGATGCTCCTAGAATCATCTTCTGTTACAAGACAGTGAGTAAACACCCAAAGTTAACTAAAGGACCTGTTTGGGTGCTTCAGGATACCAGAAGTGCATCCTGCAGCATACTTGAAAGAGTGGAAGGAAGAGACTGCCAATCTGCAGAGAAGATTTATAAGTAGAGCACTCCAAGCTATGGAGGCTGGTGTTCATCCTCCACTGGAAGCACAATACATCTCGGGAGCTGTTCCACACCTGGAATTGGAAGCTCCACTTCCCATAAACAAGGGAGGAAAGGACGGTTGGGCACCAACTTCAGCCACTGATTAGTAAATTTGTGGGCTAAAGTATAATCCTAAGAACAGCTAGAGTTTGAACCTGTCCAAGTCAGAAAGAGGCCATTAGCTTCCATCTTAACTCTGCACCTGTCACAAGGGGAAGCTCTGCTGATTGAAAATCACAGTGCTGGTAGGGACTGGCTTCTTTCCATCCAGGTCAGATTGCAGCTCTATCCTAAGCCCCAGGCCCACCTAGGGCAGGGAGGAAGCTGGAGTGAGCTGTGCCAGTCTCTCCAGGAAATAACAGGCCATGCTGTGGAGGCCTGTGATCATCCTACTTTGGCAGTGCATGCCACCCCAGGAGCTATTCTGTCACAGGAATTGGAAGCTCCATTTCCCCCAAACAGGGAAGAGATGGTTGGCCACCAACGTCAGCCACTGATTAGTCAGTTCTGCTGACTAAAATATAATCCTAAGAACAGCTGAACTTTGAATGTGTCCAAGGTAGTAGGAGGACAGTAGCTGCCATTTTGACTTCACCCCCAGCATGAGAGGAAGCCGGGCTGACTGAAAATAAAGATGACAGTGGAGACTGATTTCTTTCATCCAGATTGGCCTGCAGTCCTAGCTTAGGCTTCAGTCCCACCTCTAGCAGGGAGAAAGCTGGCAGGACCTTCAACAGTCTATCCAGGTAACTACAGGTACATTTGGCTGGCACAGACTGGATAATCGGAAGTCTACTGGGGCAATGGAAGTCATCTTGGACCTGTACTGCATAGGTTGCTGCCCACATCTGCAGCTCCATCCCCACCCCAGGCAGGGGAGAAAGGGTCATGAGGCTTCATCTGTCTCTCTGGGCAACTGCATTTTAGGCCTGCATGACTTGAATTATTCCAAACAGCTGTGGCTCTGTCCCTACCCCTGACGAAGGAGAAAGTTGTGAGAAGCTTCATTGGTCCTTGGGGTACTGAGGAAAGCTTGAGCCTCCATAGCTTATAGCACCAACTACATCCTTGTCTCCTACTACACAACCAGCAAGAGAGAAAGGGCAAGGAGCCCTAAACTAAAGAGAAAAACTGCATCCAGGATATATACTCTAGTAGGCCAGATGCCAAGACACCAATAAAAAATTACAATCCACACCAATAAACAGGAAGATATAGCCCAGTTAAAGGAATAAGATAAGCTTCCAGTTGACATATAGGAGTTGAGACAACTAATCATAGATGTGCAAACAAATCTCCTTAATAAATTCAGTCATGGGTGTCCCAGAAGGAGATGAGAAGGCAAAAGGGGCAGAAGGAATGTTTGAAGAAATAATGGTAGAAAATTTCCCAATCCCATTGATGAATATAGATATTCATGTCCAAGAAGCATGATGTACTCCCATCTGAAGAAGTCTGAATAGGGCAACTCCAAGACACATACTAATCAGAATGCCAAATGTCAAAGACAAAGACAGAATTCTGGGAGCAGCAAGAGAAAAGTAATGCATAACATATAAGGGATACCCAATAAGATTAAGTGCTGATTTCTCACAAGAAACCATGGAGGTAAGAAGACAGTGGTATGATATATTTAAGATAGTGCAAGAGAAAAACTTCCAGCCATGGATCTTATATCTGGCAAGACTGACTTTCAAAAATGAGGGCTAGTTTAGAATATTCACAGATAAACAGAAACTGGGAGAGTTTGTAACCAAGAGATCCACTTTGCAGGAAATAGTAAAGGGTGTACTACAGCCTGAAAAGAAAAGACCGGAGAGAGAGGCCTGGAAGGGAGTCTAGAAATGAAGATTTTTATCAATAAAAGTAACTAAAAGTGTCAAAAGAGTGGTGAAAATAAAATATGACAGATAAAACCCGAATACTTAGGAATAAACTGAACAAAATTTGTAAAGCATTTGTATTCAGAAAACTACACTTCATTCTTAAAAGAAATTTTAAACAATTTTAAATAATTGGAAGAACATTCCATGCCCAGAGATTGGAAGAATAAACTGTGGTCTATGGTTGGTGGCAAGGTCCCAGGATGTGTAAGTTCATTGAGGGTGGTGGGCCACACTTATGGGAGATGTTTGTGTGGGATGTGGTGGGAGGTGTGGGAGGTGGGCAACATGGGAATCTCGGTGGGTTCCATGTAATATTTTAGGTAATCTAAGCACCTCTTAAAATATATTTATATATATATAAATAACATTTTTGTAAGCAAATGTACATATATACATATATATTTATATATCATTTTACAAATATTGGTATGTATTATGAAAATTTTGATTTTTACCCACAATAAAAAATAAATAAATTATAATAAATAAATAAATAAATACCATTAAGATGTTAATTCTACTCAAATTGATATACACATTCAATGTAATTCCCAAAAAAATTCCATTAGCATTTTTTTTAAATGAATGGAAAACATGATTATCAAATTTATTTGGACGGGTAAGAGGTCCTGAATAGCCAGAAACCTCTTAAAAAGGAAAAACAAACTTGAAAGACTCTCATTTCTGGAATTTAAACCATAATAACAAGCTACAGTGGTAAAAAAAACAGCATGGTATTGGCATAAGGACACACACATAGACCAATAGAACTGAATTAATGGCTCACAAACAGACCCTCACATATCTGGTCAAATGATTTTTGACTAACATGTCAAACCCACCAAGCTCGGGCAGAACAGTCCATTCAACAAATGGTGGTGATAAAACTGGATATCCACAGCAAAAGAAGGAAATAGGATACCTATCTCACACCTTATACAAAAATTAACTCAAAATGAAACAAAAATCTAAATATAAAAGCAAGAACCATAAAGCTTCTAGAAGAAAATGTAGGGAAATATCTTCAAGATCTGGTGGTATGTGGTGGATTCTTAAAGAAGATAAGAGGAGGACTGAGATGGGCTATTGATATTGTATGTAGAAATTTTAATCAGCTTTACTGTAAAAGTGTGGAAATGTAGAGTTGATGGTAACACATTATAGTGAGTAATAGCTGGTTTATAAATGGGAATGTGGCTGAAAATGGTGGTCTAGGGATGTTAATGCCAATTGGCAGAAAGTTAGAGAATAATCTAGGGACTGAATAGCACAGTAAACTCAGAAGTGGATGAGAATTGTGGTTCATGGTACAGATGCAAGAATGTCCTTTGTGAGCTAGAGCAGATGTATGTCACTATTACAGGGTGGTGGGAATATGGAGAGGCATGGGAAAAATACAACTGGAGTGACCTACGGACTGTGGTTAACATTAATAATGTAATATTCTTGCATCTATGCCAAAGATGTACTGTGTTGATAATGGGGGAGTAGGGAAAATGTGTGCCAAATGTATGGTATGGACCTGGTAATAATCAGATGATATTATCTCATAGTCTGTAACAAATGTTCCACCATGGTGTAGCGTGTTGATAGAGGAGTGTTGTTTGGGAATTCTCACATGTGCATGTTTGTTTTGTAAGTTTACAACTTTTGTCATAAAAATACATTTAAAAAATAATAATAGGGTGAGTAGGAGGAAAATACACCAAATGTAAGATAAGGGCTATAGTTAGCAGTAAGAGTTTGACAATATTCTTTAATAACTTGTAACAAATTTCTCACAACAATTAAGGTGTTGGTGGACGGTTGATGTATGGGACTCTTGTATGACGTTATGGATGTTTGCTTTGTAAGTTCCCAACTTTTACCATACACTTGTCGTTTTTGTATGTTCATGCATAAATGATATATAAAAATAATAATAATAATAGGGTGGGTTATGGGTAAATATTTTGGTTAGTAGCAATATTTTGAGGATGCTCTCTAGTCATTAGTTAAAATGTTTAACAACAATGCAATGCATTGGTGGTAGGATGAGGTATGAGAGCCCTGTAAGATATCAAGTATGTTTGTTTTGCAAGGTCACAACTATTGCTATAAACTTATTGTTTATGTATGTTCATGTATGAGTGATATTTCAACAAATTTTTAAAAATCTAAAGAAAACCTCAATTCAATAAATTCATAGAAAATTATTATGTAGAAAATTTACAGAACTGAAGACAAGAAAAAGGAAATTTGGGAAATAAAAGAAAACAGGTGACAAAGGGCTAAATTAGTAGGGCTCATATATGGAAAGGATAAAAAAAAAGAACAGAGAGGAAAGAATGTTAAAAATAAATATTTTCTTTATCTTGGTAATAAGGACATGTATGTTCTTCCATTAAAAATGAGATACCAAAATTCAAAGAAAAGAAAAAGAAAAGGTATACACTTATTCATGATAATGTAGTCATAAAAGATAGATGCTAGACAGAAGGTTTTAACCAGGAATCTATATATCATATTTGAACAACAAAAAAGTCAGAAATATCATATATTCAGCTCCTTAATAGCCACCTGCACTCTCATAGGATAAAACCTGCACAAAATGATTATGAGAGATCTTCTTCCAAAGATCCCTGAAGTGAAGAATGAACATAAAGGATATACATAAGGCATTTGATGCAACTGTACAAATAAGAAAATAAAAGTAAGATAGGAAATTGTGAGAACAATTTTGAAGGCAAAGGGAACTTGAGTGAATATAAGGGCAAATGTTCAAGAAATTACGTGTTTCAAAAATGAATTAGACTGTATTTAAATACTGTACAAAAATAATCCCAGTCCACAAGTATCAGATACCACCCTGACCTGTGCCGGTACTATGGACTGCCACTATCATCAGAAGATCTCAATGCATCCAGAGGTTCTTGCTGTATCTTGACTGCAACTGACACTTTCTCCAGGTTTGGTCTAGTCATATCTATACATTCCTCTGAAATATTATCCAGGCCCAATAAGACCATGTTTTTTTTCCTGATTGGGTTTCCTAAACATATTGCATTGGAAAACAGCCCAGAATTTGTGACCCAAGCCTCACATCAGTTGCCCAATCATTGGACATCCAATGGAATAACCACGCTCTAAAGCACACACAAGTCACAGGGGTGATTGCGTATTTTGATGGCCAGTTAAAGGAAAGACTTAAATGACTGACAGAAGGGCACAAGATAACCCTAGTCTGGGATACACATCTCAGGCAAGGAATCTGGAATCTTGGTGCAGCATTTCCTTGAACTGGCACTTCTCAACTGCATCCTTTGTTTCATCACACTGTCTTCAGACTCCTTTTCTTCAATTGTACACACTTCTTTACAGCTATTGACTAATTGTTCTCAATGAGAGGCCCTGAAATTGCCTTCCATCCCCTTCAATCCCTATCTAAGACTCAAATTGATGAAAGAGCAAGATATAAATTAAACACCAAGGGTAAGAAATTATGTAGGCCTATTTTTAAACCATTTTTTAATTAAGGATTTTGTGACACTCAATTCTTAAACAGAATTTGTCTTTTTGCTGCATCAAATATGAAAATGATTTCCTGTAAAAAATTACTTCTTTTCCTTTTGCATCAAAATTTTCTTGAAAAATGATCTAGATAAAAGTGGGGAAATATATATATGTATAAATTTTTATTACAAATGAGACATATGAATAAGAACAAATAAACATTTGACTGTGCTGAAGAGTGGGATATATTAATGATTTTTAAAATAGGAATGCTGTTAGAAACTTTTCCCTCCTCCTACAGAAAACATCCTAATGCTTCTTTTCAAGCTGTTGTGAGTGTTTTTGTTTGATTAATTGCTAAGGTCACACTTGACAATGTTGATTATGGGACAATGAAAATAGCTTAAAGTACTGAACTTTTCCTTACAAAATGCCTCCAAATGTTATTCACAATTGTGAGACAAAGAACTGATGTGAAGGACAATCAAAGCTGTTTTAAACTGTCTGCTTCAGGCAGTCTTTTGGGACTAAACTACATTATTGTGAATGGACTGGGAACACGAGGACAAGAGACTCCATGGTGGGAGGCCATGTTGTTGACCCAATAAATGTAAATGCTTAATTGATGTTTTCCCTTCTTGGCATGTCCTAACATTGTAGGCTCTTTGTTTCCAAAAGGACCATATATGCTCTCTGAGATTGTACTTCTATTTGTACTCTCACTGTTATGACAATACCTTAGCCAAGGGAGGCTTTCTGGTCAACTTTAACTTACTTTCCAGAACTATGCTGTACATCAATCAATGTCTCAGCCCAGGTTAAAAGTTTAATAAAAACGTAAGGAATAGAGGCAAGGCAGTGTCAGTTTAGGTGGGCCCTCCCCATCTCTCTCACAGAGGATGGCTGATGGAGGACAGGATCCTGCTGAGTGGGCTCTTCTGGGAACCCACAGAGCGAAAGCCTTTGGGACATCGATCTGTAGGGAGCTGGACAGGGAGCTGGATTGTTCAAGATAAAACTGTGACATGGACAGCTAAGCCCCACCCTCAGGGCAAAAGGCTAGGGCGAGTACAGACTCCCTCAGACAACCTGGTGAGAGGGAACATTTTCTGAGAGTGGGAAGGTCTGGCAGAGGAAGTAGAGGGATTTTCTTTCTGTGGGTTTGGTTGCCTGGACCCCCTTGGATCTCTGGGGAGCACATCAGGCAGCTTGAAGTGGCACTGGGCTGAGGGAAGAGGCAAATCTGCTGAGGAAACCTGATTTACCTAGCTGCACTGGGATACGGAGGCTTGGCTTGGGAGAGGGCAGACTCAGCCAATTTTACAGCTCTGCACTGATGGCTATCAGAGTTTCATCTCCCCTGGGTGGGTTAGGCAGTTGGAAGTGTTTGATTAGTTTCCACAAGCCTGTTTGGGGTCCCCTGGGAGGAAGGGGTGGACTAGAAGAGGCTGATAAATAATTTTGGAGTGGTGAACTTGATTGTCTGGACCCACTTAGAGCTTTGGGGAACACACAAGCTGGCTTGAAGTGGCTCCAGGCTGAGGGGAGAGGTGAATCTGCTGAAGAACCCTGATTTACCTAACCACCCTGAGATACAGAGGATTGGCCTGAAAGAAGGCAGACTAAGCCAATTTAATAGTTCTGCACTGAGCACTATCAGAATTTCAACACCCCTAATGGAGTCAGGCAGTGGGTAGTGCTTAATAATTTCCACAAGCCTATTTAGAGTCCCCTGGTAGGAGGGGGTAGTCTAGAAGAGGTTTGTAAACCATTTCAGTGAGGTGAACTTAGTCATCAGGGTCCCATTTGAATTTCAAAAGGGAACTCAACCTGACCAGGAGAGGGGAGGGGGGATCTGCTCATACAGCCTGCTGAATCCTGCTGTCACAGGAAAGTAAAACCTTCACACGGGAAAGTGACTAAATTTCTGAAGAGCTAACTGACCAATTAGTTAGTTAGCTCAGTAGAGAAATTTCTGTCTTGATTATATGAGGTTTGTAGTTCAATTCCCAGCTCCTCTAAGAGTAGTGATTCACCAGGATATCACACATTTTCTTAAAAAAAACAAAAAACAAAAAACTAACTTTACTCACTAAAATCTGCCTCAAAACCTGCAGAGAGGAGCCTGCAGGGTAATTGACTGATGAACACAGACAGACTAAGAGGCTCTACAAGGGCCCAAGAAGTAATGCTGTTCTTCTTTAGCTTCGTTTGACTACTTGCTTGTGGGTTTGTTTGGTTTTGCTTTGTTTGTTTGTTTCTTGCTTTTCTTTTCTCTCCCTGCTCCTTTGTAAAATTAGGTGCTGCTAGCTTGTTTCTTCTTTGTTGTGCTTCTTCTCCCTTGATTTCCCATTTTCTGTGTATATTGATTTTGTTTACCAAAGCTATACCTTTCCCTTAATTCATCTCCTATCTTCTGTTTTCTGTTGTGGTTCTTACATGCCACCTATTTTCATTAGTCCCCAACTTCACTGTTTCAATTTCTATCTTGTCTATTCTGTTTTCTTTTTTGTCTTTTTTTTTTTTTTTGTATTAACTTTTTCCTTTCAGGCCTTTCTTTACTTTTTCTCTCTCTCCTCATCATTCTGGCCTTTTAAATCATTTTATATATTTTTTACTATTTGTTTTCCCATTCCATTGTAGGTACTCCACTTTTTTTCACTATTACTCTACACAGCCTACATGAGTTAAATATTCATTTTACTAAGTCATATATGACCCCTCTTCTAACTTTTATTATAATTACTATTTTACTTTTTCCTTTCTTACCTCTTTCAATTCCTCTGGCCCTAATAATTTTCATTCAAGTAAACATAGAAAATAGCAAGGAAATAGAACAAGAAGAAAAAAGTGTCAAAGAGAAAACATAACACACACACAGAACCAAAAGCTAAAGAAAAACTGTAGAGCAGAGAAAGAAGCTAATCAACTGAATAAGCCCATCGAGAAAAAATGATGACCAGAGGGTAACAAAAAACTACAAACCATACTGAGAAACAGGAAGACATGGAAGAGTCCAATGAACAAATTAAAAACCAGGAAGAGATGCAGAACAACAAACACTAATCAAAGCTTTCCAATCAAATATCATAGACCAAATTAAGTGTGAAGGAAGAGATTAAGGATATTAATAAGACAGTGGGAAAACATACTGAATAAATTTTAAACAAACATAAAAAGATAATAGATATGATGGTGAAGAATGGCACAATCCAAGAAATCAAAAAGGAGCTGGAATCACATAGTAGCAGAATTGAACAGGCAGAATAAAGATTTAGTGATTTGGAAGACAGTACATCTGAAATCAAATAGATAGTAGAACAGATAGATAAAAAGATAGAAAAAATCCAACAGGGAATTAGAGATTTAACCAACAACACAAAATGTAGAAACATGCAAATTATAGGCATCCCAGAAGAAGAAGAGGAGGGAAAGGGAAGTGAAGGAAGGTTGAAGGAAACATTGGCTGCAAACTTCCCAACCCTTTGAGGGAGATGCATGTTCAAGTCCAGGAAGTGCAGTGCACCCCAAAACATTATAAATCCTAACAGGCCTACTCCAAGATATATACTTGTCAAAATGTCCAATGCTCAAGACAAAGAGAAAATACTCAAGGCAGCAATAAAAAAGAGAACCATCACAACAATGGAAGCACAATATGATAAAGTGCTGATTTCTCATCTGAAACCATGGAGGCAAGAAGACAGTTGTATGATATAGTCAAGGAACTAAAAAAAAAAAACTTCCAGCCATGAATTCTCTATACAGCAAAGCTGTCATTCAAAAATGATGGAGAGTTCAAAATATTGAACTCAGAATACAGATACACAGAAATTAAGAGAGTATATCAATAAGAAAGCTGTACTTCAAGAAACACTAAAGGAAGTTTGGCAGCTTGAAAGGAAAAAGCAGGAGAGAGAAAGAGTTGGAGGAGAGTGCAAAAACAACTAAAAAGACAAAAAGAGAAATAAAAACTGTATATGACATACATAAAGCCAAAGAAAATATGGCTGATGTAAGAAATTCATTGAGAGTAATGACACTAAATGTTAATGGATTAATCTCACCAGTCAAGAGACACAGATTGGCAGAATGGATAAGGAAATATGATCTATCTATGTTGTCTACAAGAAACCCACATTAGACCCAGGGATTCAAGGAGGCTGAGAGTGAATGTCTGGAAAGCAAACAATAACCAAAAAAGGGTGGAAGTAGCTATGCTAATATCAGACAAAATAAACTTTAATGCAAAACTACTGGAAAGGACAAAGATGGACACTGTATATTAGTAAAAGCAGTAATCTTTCAAGAAGAAAGAACTATCATAATCATTTAGGCACCTAATCAGGTCTCCTCAAAATACACGAGGCAATCACTGGAAAAAATACATGAAGACATAAAAGTCTCTACAATTATAGTGGGTGTATTTAATACACCATTATCACCATTAGACTGAACTTCTAGACAGAGAGTCAATAAAGAAATAATGACTCTAAACAACACATTAGAAGTTCTGGACCTAATAGACATATTGAGAATGCTAGATGCAAATACAGCAGGAGATACATTCTTCTCCAGGGCACATGGATCATACACCAAGTTAGACCACATGCTAGGACACAGAACAACTCTCAAAGAATTCAGGAGGATTGAAACTGTACGAACTGACCACTATGGAATGAAATTGGAAATCACTAAGGGCCAGAGAACCATATTAGGTACAAAGATATGGAAGTTAAACACAACACTCTTAGACAAACAATTGATCAAGGAAGAAATCTCAAAAGAAATCAGTAACTATCTTGAAATGAGTGAAAATGACAATATAGCATATCAAAACCTATGGGGTGCAGCCAAAGCTGTATTGAGAGGGAAATTCATAACCATAAATGCATATATTAAAAAAGAAGAAAGAGTTAAAATTGAAGACCTAAATGCACACCTGGAATAATTGGAGAAAGAACAACAAACTAACCCCAAAGAAAGTAAAAAGAAGGAAATAACAATGATTAGAGCAGAACTAAATGAAATAGAAAATAAGAAAGCACTAGAAAAAATAAAACCGAAAGATTGTTCTTTGAGAAGATCAATAAAATTGACAAACCCTTAGCCAGACTAACAAAGAAAAGGAGAAAGCATATGCAAATACACAAAATAAGGAATGAGGAAGTGGATATCACTACTGACCCCACAGAAATAAAGAGTATTATAAGAGGATACTTTGAAAAATTATATGCCAAAAGAAAGATAATTTAGAGGAAAATGGACAAATTCTTAGAAACTCACAAACTGCCTACATTGGCAAAAGAATAAATTGATGTACTCAACAGTCCAATTACAAATAAAGGGATAGACTGAGTCTTCAAAAATTCCCAACTAAGAAGAGGACAGGACCAGATGGCTTCTCAGGAGAATTCTACCAAACATTCAAGAAACAGCTAACACCAATCCTGCATAAGCTCTTCCAAAAAATAGAAGTAAAGAAATATTGCCTAATTTAATCTATGATACCAACATTACTCTAATACCAAAGCCAAACTAAGATACCACAAGAAAGGACAATTACAGACAAATCTCTCTAATGAACCTAGATACTTCAACAAAACACTTTCTAACTGCATTGAACAACATATCAAATGAATTATACACAATGACCAAGTGGGTTTCATCCTGGGTATGCAAGGATGGTTCAACATAAGAGAAACAGACATTGTAATACAAGGCATAAACAGATTGAAAGAAAAAAAATCACATGATCTTCTCTCTAGATGCAGAAAAAGCATTTGACACAATACAGCACCCTTTCTTATAAAAACACTACAAAAGATAGGAATAGAAGGAAACTTTCTCAACATGATAAAGGGTATATATATATGAAAAACCCAAAGCTAACATCATTTTCAATCATGAAATGCTAAAAGCCATCCCTCTGCAATAGGGAACAAGACAAGGATGCCCACTATCACCACTCCTATTTAACATTATCTTAGAAGTACTTGCTCGAGCACTAAGGCAAGAAAAAGATATAAAAGACATCCAAATCAGAAAAGAAGTAAAACTTTCATTATTTGTAGACGACATGATCCTATACATAGAAAACCTTGAGAAAACTACAACAACGCTACTAGAACTTTTAAAGGAGTTCTGTAATGTCACAGGCTATAAGGTCATTGCTCAAAAGTCAATAGCATGTCTGTACACCAATAATGAGCAATCTCAGGAGGAAATCAAGAAAGAAATACCATTTACAATAGTAACTAAAATAATCAAATACCTAGGAGTAAATTTAACTAAAAATATAAAGGACTTCTATACAGAAAACTACACAACTGTGTTAAAGGAAATCAAACAGATCCAAATAAATGGAAGAACATTCTCTGTTCATGGATAAGAAGACTAAATATCATCAAGATGTCTAACCTACCCATCTTATCTACAGATTTAATGCAATCCCAGTAAAAATTAACACTGTAATTTTAAGCAATTGTTAAAACTAATTACAAAATTTATTTGGAAGGGTAAGAGGCCCCAAATTACCAAAGACATATTGAAAAAGAAAAAAAATTAAGTTGGAGATATCACACTATCTGACTTTAAAATATACTACAAAGCTACAGTTTTCAAAACTGCATGATATTGTCACAAGGATAGATATAATGACCAATGGAACTGAATTGAGACTTCTGATATAAATCCTCGCATATACATTCATTTTATATTAAACAAGGCCACAAAACCCACTCAGTTTGGAGAGAATGGCCTCTTCTACAAATGGTGCTTGGAGTACTGGATATCCATATCCAAAACAATGAGAGAGGGACACTATCTCACACCTTATACAAAAATCAATTCAAGATGGATCAAAGATCTAAATATAAGAGCCAAGACCATAAAGACCTTGGAAGATAATGTAAGGAAGCATCTACAGGACCTTATATTGGAAATGGTTTCATGAAGCTCACCCCCAAAGCACAAGCAACAACAACAACAACAAAAAGATAAATGGGATCACCTCAAAATTAAAAACTTTTGCACCTCAAGGAACATTATCAAGAAAATAAAAAGGCAGCCTACCTAATGGGAGAAAATATCTGGCAAACATATATCAGCTAGGATCCTAATATCATGCATATATAAAGAAATCTTACATCTCGAATATGAAAACACAAACAACCCATTTAAAAAATGGGCAAGTGACCTGAAAAGACACCTCTCCAAGGAAGAAATACAAATGGCTAAAAAGCACAAGAAAAAAAATGCTCAATATTGCTAGTTATTTGAGAAATGCAAATCAAAACTACAATGAGATACCATCTTACACTGATTAGAATGGTGGCTATTAATAAAACAGGAGACTATAAGTATTGGAGAGGATGTGGAGGGTCCAGCCACTGTGGAGGAGAGTTTGGCAGGTCCTCAAAAAACTAACTTTTGATCTTTGTATGATCCAGAGATTCTCCTGCTGGTTATATGCCCAGAAGAATTGAACGCAAAGACATAAACAAATATATACACACCAATGTTCATAGAAACATTGTTCACTATTGCCAATACTTGGAATCAACCCAGGTTCCCATCAACAGACGAATGGATAAACAAAATGTGGTACATACATACAATAGAAAATTACTCAGCTGTAAGAAGGAATAAAGTGCTAACACATGGGATAATATGGATGAATCTTGAAGACCTTACGATGAGTTAAGTCAGCCAGGTATTGAAGGATGAATAGTCATGACCTCACTGATATGAGTTATGGAAATTGAGCAGTCTCAGAGGCCTATTGCCTGAGAGATAGTTTTACAAAAAGAGAGAGAGAAGAGAAAGTTGTGAGCCATCACCAATATGGATGTAATATATGGTAAAGTAATAGAGTGTAGTTGCGTATTGAAGGGATAAGACAGGTGGGTAGTGATATTATTAGGTTTGTTGGGGCAGGGTTGACAGGTGGGTAGATAGGGAAGGGCAGGTTAGAATACCCAGGATACTGGGGTGAGAGATGGGAGAGGGATCAGGTGATCACTTGGGATTTGTAGGTATAAGGTTGAAATTACAGAGGTGAGAATGCTCTTATGGCAATATGACAAGAAGTGTACTGTTTAGGATGTTGGTTCTGGGGACATTTGGGACAGGTAGCATCTGAAGCAGGTTTCTAGTGAGCATGTGAATGTTCATCCTGTCAGAATGTGTTGTATCAGGGGGTGGAGACCCACATAATGAGCGGGAAGGAGATGGACTAACACCTTTGGGAGGATTGATTTCATTCAGGAATAGATTGGCAGGTGTCTTTCAAGAGCAAGGGCGGTTCCTAATAGGGGAGGACAAACCAGTGTGTCAAGGCCTCTTGTTGCATGTAACTATGAATCTTGTCATCGAATGAGTCAAGTCAGGGGGTCATCATGGGCCCCAGGGGGCTGGGGTTGGAGAAAACAGAATAGATCAAACAGGGTGTATTTAGTGGTCAGTGGAAATGTTTTTCATTACCTTACAGTGAAGGACACAGGACATCATAAATATCATCAAAATTAATAAAATACATCGTCTAAAATATAAACCATACTGTAAACCATTGACAATGTTTAGTAGCTCTGTTTCACTATCGCTATATTAGTTATAATAATGCTACCATCCACATTCAAAAAGGTTATAATATGGGGTGAAGAAAAGGGGAGGAGTTTGGGTATATGAGAGTCTCTTGTATTCTGTGTGTGACTTTGCTGTGACCTAAAACTTCTTTGAAAACTAAATGAAAAATAATGAGACAATGCAGAGTGAGAGGGGGATGGTGCCATGGTACAGACTGGACATCAGATATTGCAGTGATAAAGGCAAAATGTTAAAAAAATTTTTTTTCTTTTTCATTTTTTGAATATCCCAATCTTTTAATTTAATTTAATTTTTAGTTTTTTTTTAAGTTTTCATGTATTTTATCTCTTACATTTAAACTTATCATTATTATTTCATTTTCCTATTAGTTGTATTTGGCTATTTTATTGGCTTCATCTCTAAAGAAGCTTTGTATAACAGAAGGGTTACAACTGGGATGGGAGAGGATCATTGGTGGGTGGTATCAGGGATGGGGGAGCATGGGTGGAAGTTCACCTGAACTTTATATACCTTGTATGAAACAAGGTATATAAAATTGTTCAAATGTTCACAGGGCATGGCCACAGTGGTTGGAGAAACACTCAAAAGTGAGAGAATACTGAATTCACATCCAAGAGAGCTCTGCCACATTCTCCAAGGGAGCATCAACAGTCTCCCAAGTGCAGGAGCAGTGTCTGAAAAAGGATGACGATCCATTGATGAACCCTTTTTATTGATGACTAGCCTTAAGATTCTTTGCTCTTGAAATTGAAACTTAGTCTCTTGTTATGGGGTGTCTAATGTTTGCCTCCTGAGAGCCTCCTTGTTGCTCAACTGTGGCCTCTCTCTAAGTCAAACTCAGCATATGAATGTATTACCTTCCTCCCAGTGTGGGACATGACTCCTGGGGATGAGCTTCCCTGGCACCAAGGGATTACTACCAAGTGCCAACTGGCAATATGACTGGAAAAAGTCCTCAAATAGAAGGGGGAAAAGGTAAAGACAAATGAATTCATATGGCTAAGAGACTTCAAAGTGAGTTGGGAGGTCATCCCAGAGGTAACATTTATTCATATCTCAGTATGACCTCGTAGGCTTCCAAAGTGAATATCATCCCAAATAGAGGGGCTCCTGAGGGCTCTGGAGACACCCAGGTCCTATGTCTGTGTAGATAGTTCCAGAGTTTGGTGCCTTATCAGTGGGCCCTACTTTGGAATCTGTGCTCCTGAGAGTGACAGAGTTTGACTTAAATATGTCTTTCCTGCACATGGTTCATCTGTCCCTTCTATTCAAACCTATATGTGGTGCTGGAGTCTGTAGGTGTACATCCAGAGACTGGAGTCTTTGGGCTGTTCATGTGCCAGCTGGGCTAGGAATCGTGGTGGAGCTGAAATTCCTACCCTACATCTCAATGGACTCACCCAGGACACCTGGAGGGAGATGATTTTGGACAACGGCCATCCCAGGGAATCCAGAGAGTCTACAGTTGCCGGAAGGATAAACCCATACATTTATACCTGGGATATAAACCCCCTCTCAATTGGAGTTGGAGTGCACATCAACATCCCAGACTCTTCAGGATGGGGGGAAGTGCTATGGACTAGAGTGAACTTACTGATATTCTGTTATAAACATATTGTGATTCAAGCAATGGGAGAAATTATAAAATTCATGTGCAGCCAGTGGCCACAGGACATTCTGGGTCAGGGAGAGGGAAAAGCAGTTGTAATATAGGGCATTTTTTGGACTTGGGAATTATCCTGAGTGACATTGCAATGACAGATATAGGCCATTTAATATCATCATATCACATGGAGAACTGTGAGAGAGAGTGTGGTCTACAATGTGAACTATGGTCAATGCTTAATGGCAAAGCCCCAGGATGTGTATATCCATTGCAGGTGATGTCCCACACTAATGAAGGATGTTTAAGTGGGATGTTGTAGGAGGTGTGCGAGGTGAGGCATATGGGAATCCCTATAATTTTTTTCTTCTTTTAAATCAACTTTTATTTTATTTATTTATTTTTTTATTATGGGTAAAAATCAAAATTCTCACAATATATACAAACTTTTGCAAAATGATATATAAATATATATGCATATATGTGTATTTGCTTACAAAAATGTTATTTATATATATATACACATATATTTTAAGAGGTGCTTAGATTACCCAAAATATTACATGGAACCCACTGGGATTCCCATGTTGCCCACCTCCCACACCTCCCACCATATCCCACACAAACATCTCCCACAGTGTGGCCCACCACCCTCAATGAACTTACACATCCTGGAGCCTTGCCACCAACTATAGACCACAGTTCACACTGTAGACCACACCCTCTCCCACTCAGTTCTGAGTGGTGTGTGCTGACTTAAAATGGCCTACATCCGTTGCCACAACAGTACTCAGGATAACCTCCAACTCCCAAAGAAGCCCCTGTGTTTCAACTGCTCATCCCCTCCCTACCCCAAAAGTGTCAAGTGGCCACTGGCTCCACCTCATTGTTGTAATTTCTTGCATTGCTAGAATCACCATATGTGAACAAGAGAATACCATCAAGTCCATTCTAGTCCATAGTTCTTACCCAATCCAGAGGGGACTGGGATGGTGATGTCCACTCCAACTCCAAGTGAGAGAGGGCTTATATCCCATGGATATGGTGGGTGGGATGATCCTGCCTGCAGATGCAGGCCCTCTCCATTCCCTGGGATGGCCATTGCCCATCATTGTCTCCTCACCAGGTGACTTGGATGAGTCCATTGAGCTGTAGGGTAGGAGTTGCAGCTCCACCGAGATTTCATGCACACCTGGCACATAGGTAGGTGGGAGGCTCCAGTCTCTGGAAGTATACCTAAAAACTCCAGCATCACATATAGGTTTGAATAGAAGGGACTGGTGAACCATGTGCAGGGGGAACTTATTTGAGTCTAATTCTGTCATTCTCAGGAGCACAGATTCCAAACTAGAACCCACTGATAAGACATCAGTCTCTGGGGCTATCCTCCTTTATATAGGACCAGGGTGTCTCCGGATTTCTCAGGAACCCCACTGAGTGGGGTGATAGGCACTTAGATGTTCTATGAGCTCCTACTGAAGTGTGCGTAAGAGTTACCTCTGGGATGACCTCCCAACTTCCTTTGAAGTCTCTTAGCCACTTGAACTCATTTGTCTTTACCATTTCCCCCTTTTATTCAAGGTCTTTTTCCAGTTGTGTTGCCAGTTGGCACTTGTTATTAATCCCTCGTTGCCAGGGAGGCTCATCCCTGGGAGTCATATCCCACCCTGGGGGGAAGGTAATGCAATCATATGCTGAGTTTGGCTTAGATAGAGGCCACATTTGAGCAACAAGGAGGCTCTCAGGTGGCAACCGTTAGACACCCCACAACTGCAGGCTAAGTCTCATTTACAAGAGCAAAGACTCACAAGGGTAGTCATCAATAAAAAAAACATATCAGTGGGTCATCCTATTTTGACAGGCACTGTCCCTACACTCAGAGGACTATTGCTGCTCCCTTGGAGACTGTGGCAGAGCTCTCCAGGCTACTAATTCAGATTCCCTCATTTATTGTGTGATAATCCACCCATTGTGACCATGCCCCATCCCCCGATCCTTTGAATGATTTTGTATATCTTTCATGTATATTCGGATGAACCAATCCCCAAGAACCCCCCCCCAGACACCCCCCAATAATCCCCCACAGAACCCATTGTAACCCTTCTGTGATCCAAATCCTCCATGAACATTTAGTCCATAAAATAATCAAATACACTTACTAGGAAAAAGAAACAAGTGTGATAAGCGTACATGCAAGAGACAAACATAAGGAAACTCAGGGAAAAAAAAAAGAGAGCAGGAAAAAAAAAACAAATAATCAAACAAAGAACAAAACAAAATAAAATATAATTAGTGGATTGGGACATTCAAAAAATGGGCAAAAAAGCAAAGGAAATGCCTTTAAAAAATATATATGTATATATTCATTTTTTTCCCTTTCTCTTTTCTTTTTTCCCTTTTTTCCTTCCCTTTATCACTGTGTTATCGGATGTCTGGTGTGCCATGACACCTTCCTCCTTTCAATCTCCATTGCCTCCCAATTTTTCATTTAATTTTCAAAGAAGTTTTAGGTCACAGCAAAGTCACACATGGAGTGCTGGAGACTCCCAGATGCCAAACTCCCCACTCTCCTAACCCATGGAATGTCAAGATTCACAGTTACATGCCCTGGGGATTTGAACCAGCACTTCTAATCCACCCACCCCCCAGTGCTGTACCACCAAACCCAGGAACACCACCACTCATCTGCCCCATCCCCCAACATGCAACCACACTCTATCCCTTTACCATAGATTATGTCCATATGGGAGATGGCTCAAAGCCTGCTCTTCTCTTACTCTCCTTTGTTAACCTATCTTTCAGACAATGGTTCTCAGAGACTGCTCACTTTCCTCAGTTCAGATCAGTGAGGTCATATACTGTTCATCCTTCAGTGCCTGGCTTGCTTCACTCAACATAAGGTCTTCAAGATTCATCCACGTTATTCCATGTGTTAGCACTTTGTTCCTTCTTACCGCTGAGTAATATTCCATTGTATGTATGTGCCACATTTTGCTTATCCATTCGTCTGTTGATGGGCACCGGGGCTGATTCCAACTTTTGGCAATGGTGAACAATGCCGCTATGAACATTGGTGTGCATATATCTGTTTGTATTTTTGTTTTCAGTTCTTCTGGGTATATACCCAGCAGTGGAATTGCTGGATCATACGGAAGATCTATTGCTAGTTTTCTGAGGAACCGCCAAACTGTCCTCCACAGTGACTGGACCATACCGCAGTCCCACCAGCAGTGGATGAGGGTTCCTATTCCTCCACATCCTCTCCAACATTTAGTGTCTCCTGTTTTTTTAATAGCTGCCATTCTGATGGGTGTAAGATGGTATCTCATTGTAGTTTTGATTTGCATTTCGCTGATAGCAAGTGATGTTGACCATTTTTTCATGTGCATTTTAGCCATTTGTATTTCATCCTTGGAGAAGTGTCTTTTCAGGTCACTTGCCCATTTTTTATATGGGTTGTTTGTCCTTTTATTTTCAAGGTGAAGGATTTCTTTATATATGTAGGATATTAGGCTCCTATCAGATATATGGTTGCTGAATAATTTTTCCCATTGGGTAGGTTGCCTTTTTATTTTCTTAATAATATCCTTTGAGGTGCAGAAGTTTTTAATTTTGAGGAGATCCCATTTATCGATTTTTTCTCTTGCTGCTCATGCTTTGGCTGTGAAGTTCATGAAATCATTTCCTATTACAAGGTCCTGTAGATGCTTCCCTACATTATCTTCCAAGGTTTTTATGGTTTTGGTTCTTATATTTAGATCAGTGATCCATCTTCAGTTGATTTTTGTATAAAGTGTGAGATGGTATTCTTCTCATTCTTTTGGATATGGATATCCAGTTCTCCAAGCACCACTTGTTAAAGAGGCCACTCTGTCCCAACTGATTGGGCTTCGTGGCCTTGTCAAATATCAGATGAGTGTATATGCGAGGATCTATATCAGAACTCTCAATCTGGTTCCATTGTTCAATAAGTATATCCTTGGGCCAATACCACGCAGTTTTGATCACTGTAGCTTTGCAGGATGTTTTAAATTCAGGTCATGTGATACCTTCAACTTCATTTTTCTTTTTCAATATATCTTTGGCAATTCGGGGCCTCTTGACTCTCCAAATATACTTTGTGGTTAGTTTTTCCAGTTCCTTAAAAAATATAGTGTTGACTTTTATTGGGATTGCATTAAATCTGTAGGTTAGTTTGGGTAGGATAGACATCTTGACGATGTTTAGTCTTCCCATCCATGAACAGGGAATATTTTTCCATTTATTTAAGTCTTCTTTGATTTCCTTTAACAGTGTTGTGTAGTTTTCTGTATATAAGTCCTTTACATCTTTAGTTAAATTTATTCCTAGGTATTTGATTCTTTTGCTTACTATTGTAAATGGTATTTTTTTCCTGATTTCCTCCTCAGTTTGCTGGTTATTGGTTTACAGAAATGCTACTGATTTTTGAGCGTTGATCTTATAGCCTGCAACATTGCTGAACGCCTTTATAAGTTCTAGAAGCCTTATTGTCGATTTCTCAGGGCTTTCTATGTATAGGATCATGTCATCTGCAAATAATGAAATTTTTACTTCTTCTTTTCCAATCTGGATGCCTTTTATGTCCTTTTTTTGTCTCAGTGCTCGTGCAGGTACTTCTAAGACAATGTTAAATAGGAGTGGTGATAGTGGGCATCCTTGTTTTTTTCCGATCTCAGAGGGAAGGCTATTAGGATTTCACCGTAGAAAATGATGTTAGCTTTGGGTTTTTCATATATACCCTTTATCATTTTCAGAAAGTTTCCATCTATTCCTATCTTTTGTAGGGTTTTTATGAGGAAAGAGTGCTGTATTTTGTCGAATGTTTTTTCTGCATCTATAGAAATGATCATATGGTTTTTTTCTTTCAGTTTGATTATATGGTGTATTACATTGATTGATTTTCTTATATTGAACCATCCTTGCATATCTGGGAAGAAACCCACTTGGTCATGGTTTATAATCCTTTTGATATGTTGTTGAATGCAATTAGCAAGTATTTTGTTAAGGATTTTAGCATCTATGTTCATTAGAGAAATTGGTCTGTAATTTTCCTTTCTTGTGGTATCTTTATGTGGTTTTGGTATTAGGGTAATGTTGGCATCATAGAATGAGTTATGTAATATTCCTTCTACTTCTATTTTTTGGAAGAGCTTAAGTAAAATTGGTGTTAGCTCTTTCCGGAATGTTTGGTAGAATTCAGCTGTGAAGCCATCTGGTCCTGGACTCTTCTTAGTTGGAAGGTTTTTAATGACTGAGTCTATCTCTTTAACTTGTAATTGGGCTGTTGAGTTCATCTAGAAACTTGTCCATTTCCTCTAAATTGTCATTCTTGTTGGCATATAATTTTTCAAAGTATCGTCTTATGATACTCTTTATTTCTGTGGGGTCAATAGTGATATCACCTTGCTCATTCCTTATTTTACGTATTTGCATCTGTTCTCTCATTTTCTTTGTTAATCTAGCTAAGGGTTTGTCAATTTTTTTAATGTTCTCGAAGAATCAGCTTTTGGTTTTGTTTATTGTTTCCAGTGCTTTCTTATTCGCTATTTCATTTAGTTCTGCTCTAATCTTGGTTATTTCCTGTTTTCTACTTCCTTTAGATTTAGTTTGTTGTTGTTTTTCCAATTCCTCCAAGTGTGCAGTTAGGTCTTCAATTTTAGCTCTTTCTTCTTTTTTAATATATGAATTTATGGCTATAAACTTCCCTCTCAGGACTGCTTTTGCTGCATCCCATAGGTTTTGTTATGTTGTGTTGTTGTTTACATTAGTTTCAAGGTAGTTACTGATTTCTTTTGAAATTTCCTCTTTGACCCACTGTTTGTCTAAGAGTGTGTTGTTTAACTTCCATATCCTTGTGCCTAACCTGTTTCTCTGGCCCTTATTGATTTCCAACTTCATTCCGTTGTGGTAAGAGAAATTACTTTGTATAATCTCAATCTTTCTGAATTCATTGAGTGTTGTTTTGTGGCCTAGCATGTGGTCTATTATGGAGTATGTTCCATGTGCACTGGAGAAGAATGTAAATCCCGCTGTATTTGGGTGTAATGTTCTGTATATGTCTATTAAGTCCAAATATTCTAATGTATTGTTGAGTGCCTTAGTTTCTTTATTGATTCTTTGCCTAGATGTTCTGTCTAATGATAATAGTGCTTTGTTGAAGTCCCCTGCTATAATTGTAGAGGAATTTATTTCTCCTCTTAGTTTTTCCAGTTTGCCGCACGTATTTTGAGGCACCTCGATTAGGTGCGTAAATGTTGATGATTGTTCTCTCTTCTTGAGAGATTACTCCTTTTACTAATATGTAGTGTCCATCTTTGTCTCTTACAATAGTTTTGCATTTAAAGTTTATTTTGTCTGATATTAGAATAGCTACTCCTGCCCTTTTTTGGCTATTTTTAGCTTGTAAAATGGTTTTCAAGCCATTCACTTTCAGCCTCCTTGAATCCCTGGTCCGAAGGTGGGTTTCTTGTAGACAGCATATAGATGGATCATATTTTCTTATCCATTCTGCCAATCTGTGTCTTTTGATGGGTGAATTTAATCCATTAACATTCAGTGTTATTACTCGTAACGAATTTCTTACTTCAGTCATTTTTTCTTTATGTTAATGTATGTCATATTTTGTTTTGTTTCTCTTTTTGACTTTTCAGTTGTTTTTAAACTCTCCTCCAACTCTCTCTCCTTTGTTTTTTCCTTTCAACTTGTAGAGATTCCTTTAGTAATTCTTGAAATGCTGGTTTCTTCTTGACATACTCTCTTAATTGCTGTTTATCTGTGAATATTTTGAACTCTCCTTCATTTTTGAATGCCATTTTTGCTGCATAGAGAATTCCTGGTTGGAAGTTTTTTTCTTTTAGTGTTTTGACTATGTCATACCACTGTCTTCTTGCCTCCATGGTTTCAGCTGAGAAATCAGCACTTATTCTTATTGTGCTTCCCTTGTATGTGATGGTTCTCTTTTCTCTTGCTGCCTTGAGTATTTTCTCTTTGTCTTGAGCATTGGACAATTTGACAAGTATATGTCTTGGAGTTGGCCTGTTGGGATTTATACTATTTGGGGTGCACTGTGCTTCCTGGATCTACAAAGCCATCTCTCTCAATAGAGTTGGGAAATTTTCAGCCATAACTTCCTTCAACACTCCTTCTGTTCCCTTTCCCTTCTCTTCTCCTTCTGGGATGCCCATAATGCGAATGTTTGTGCGTTTTGCATTATTGGTTAATTCCCTGAGACCATACTGGATTTTTTCTATCTTTTTGTCTATCTTTTCTACAATCTCTTTGATTTTAACTGTATTGTCTTCCATATCACTAATTCTTTCCTCTGCCTGTTCAATTCTGCTGCCATGTGAGTCCAGGGTCTTTTTCATTTCTTGACTTGTGTCTTTGTTCGCCATCATATCCATTACCTTTTTAGGTGTGTTAGCTATTTCTTCAGTATGTTCTCCCAGTGTCTTCTTTATATCCTTAATCTCTTCCTTCAGTTCTTTTAGTTAGTCCACGATATTGGTTTGGATAGCTTTGATTAGTTGTTCGATGTACTGCATTGCTTCCTGGTTTTTATTTTGTGCACTGGACTGGTCCATGTTTTCCAGTTTCTCAGAGTCATTTGTATTTTTCTGTTGCCCTCTGGTCATCATATTATCTTGATGGGTTTGTTCAGTTGTAGCTTTTCTCTATGCTCTAGAATTTTATTTAGCTGTTGGTTCTGCGTGTGAGTTAAGTTTTCTCTTTGGCAGTTTTTCTTCTTATTTTATTTCCTTGCTTCTTTCTATGTTCCCTTGAAGGCAAAATGTTAGGTCCAGAGGAATCAAAATTTGTAAGGAAGGCAGAAGGCTAATAAAAATATTGATAAAAGTTAGAAGTGGGTCAAAATGAGACTTAATGAGATGAATATTTAACTTGTGTAGGCAGTGTAGAGTACTAGGAAAAAATATGGAGTTCCTACAATGGACTGGGAAAACAAATGGAGGAATATATATATATAGTGATTTAGAAGGCTAGAATTATGAGGAGGGAGAGAAATATTAGAGAAAGTTCTGAAAAGGAAAAAATTAATACTAATAAAAAAAAAAGAAAAAAGAAAAGAAGAAAACAAAATAGATGGGATAGAAATTGACACCCTTAAGTTGTGGGCCTATGAAAAAATGTCTCTAAGAGCCACAACAGAAAACAGAAGGCAGAAAGTTGCAGGAAGGATAAGCGATAGTTTGTAATACAGAATCAATATATACAGCGAGTGGGAAATTACTGAATAAGAAGCCCAGCAAATAAGCGACCAGCTGGCAGCACCTATTTAAAAAAAAAATAGAAGGAAAAAGGAAGAGGGGAGGAAAACGGGAATAATAGCAATAGACCAGAAAGTAACAGAGAGAAACCAAAGATCCAGGCAGGCAAGCAGTCAAACAGAGCTAAGGGGGGTCAATGATTCCCATAGGGTCCACATGGATCCTTCCTGCCTACTTGTGTTTATCAGTGAATTTCCCCACAGGGTTCTATATGCAGGTCCTGAAGCAGCTTTTAGCTATTAAACTAAATTAAAAAGAATTTATTTTTCATTTGTTGAGGTGACCTCATTTTTTTTTTTTTAAAGCAAATGCAGGACCCAAAATAATTCCTCCTCTAGACCAACCCCCTTACGGAAGGTACCCTAGCTGGGCCCGTGGAAATTAATTAAGCATGTCCCACTTTCCGGACTCCCCAGGTTAGCTGAAGCTCTAATGTTAGTCAGTGAGGAGTGCTAAAGATGGCGGAATCCGCCCCTTCTGGCGCCGAGCTCCAGCGTCACCGGGCTGCTCAGTAAATCAGTTTGAGTGCAGATTCGCATCTGCTCTCAGCCTAATGGTGCTTCAGGTCGGCTTATCTTTTCCCCAAAGCTATGGGACGGTGCAGGCAGCCAGATCAATGTCTAAAAATATAAAATACCCTTCCCTGTCTTCCAACCGAACCCTCCCTTTTTTGAGAAGTGTCCCTTCCTCCTGGCTCCGCAGCGGCCCGTGTCTTATCCCTGGGTGGCTAGGGAAATCAGCTCCATTCCCCGACCAAAATCCCCCCTCCGGTTCACTGGGTGTTGATTAGCTCGTTTGCTCTGTTCACACAAGTTCCAAGGGGCACCAGGTAGCCAGATCCCCAGAAAATAAAACTTTTTCACCCCACCCGTGGCTCCAAATGGCCGTTTTTTTTTTTTTTTTTTCCATAACCGCGGGGCTCAGCCGCCTGTGCCAACCTCCACCGGCAGCCTCAAAACTCACGAATCTCCACCGTTCGGTCCACGCCGCCGATCTGTGCAGATAGTATTCCCAAGCTTCTCACTCCACACGTGCACAGCACAGACCCCCGGGCAGGACCCCGTCCACAATCCGCCTTGCTCTGGGAGGTTGCAGTGTGCGCCCTCGAATCCCTATAATTTTTGTGTAACATTTATGTAATCTAAGTATCTTTTATTTATTTATTTATTTATTTATTTTTACCGGAAGGTACCGGGGATTGAACCCCGGTCTCTCCATATGGTAGACGGTTGCCGAACCTCTTGAGCCACATCCGTTTCCCTCTAAGTATCTTTAAAAAAAAAAAAAAAAATTAAAAAATTAGAAAGTTGTCAAAGGTATTGTAGAAGGTAGCTTCAAGTAAGGGAATGTGTTTTGTAGAGATCAAATTTGTCTTGAGGTAAAGTAACTAGTTTATGTGGTTTTGATTGGTTACAAGAAGTTTGCAAAAACATCTTTGAAATTGAAGTATTTAAATGGGTAATTCCAGAAAGCCATTAGTAAATAGAAACATGAATTGATATTGATAACAAAAGGTAACTTATGATTAATTATATGAAGTTTGTAAAAGTATTTTCTAAATTGAAAAACTATAATGTAAGTTTCTGATTCTGGCAAGCCATTAAGTATAAATATTATTAACAAAAGGAATTATATAGCAAAAAGGAAAAACATGTTGGAAAATCTCAATATATTATGAACTATGCTAAGATTTTTTTACCAAATTGTGTACTAATGGAAAACTAAAATTTGATGTTCTCTGTTAAAGTAAAAAAAAAAGATTTCTTCCTAAGAAAATAAATAAAAATAAAAAATTTTAAGGAAGAATACAACTGGCTTTCTAAAACAGACCCAAAATAGTATAAGATTTATTTTCCTGGCTTGACAGTAATTTATACTCATGTCTGCAATTAAACCTCAAGGATTTATCAACCTGAATCGAGCAATTTTGGTCATAGACTCAGTCTCCTTTTGCATCAGACTAATGAAATGTGTTTCTACAAATCTTCTCAATGTTCCACCCATTCAGGTGTATGAAGGGGTAGTCTATGTTTCTTGCTCAGGTCCTGGAATATCAAAAGATGGAGTTGAGGAACTCAGCTCCTGGTTATAAACCTAGATGTGATTTTTCAGGCCTGAGGCAATTACTACCCTCCCACACAGAATTTGTGCTTAGCCAAGGAATTGCAATCTCTGAATGAAGTGGTAGCCAAGGACTCAAGACCCCTGGTCAGTCATGCTCTTGTACATAACCACATTCCTATCCCAGGCATCTCCTTCTTAGGCCTTCTTATCAGCAGCCCAAAACCAAGGCTTTCTCCAGGTGCCTCAGCTGAGATCTTATTGGGGAGAAAATGATAGAGATCTTGAGGATATTTTCTTCAATCTGAATCCATTCTCCTAGAACTACCACTTTTCCCTTTTCCTAATCCATAGTTCCATAAAATTCTAGAAGCCTTTTCTTCAGGGGTCTCACAGCAGTGAGAAAACCCCCTTTTTGCACTGATAGATCTGCTTGGTTTTAACTTTCCTCAGTTTACTCTCTTGGGTTTTACTATCACAGTACATGTCTAAAGGCTACAGTGTATACTTCCATTTTGGCTTTGACTTTTAATTGGCTACCTTTGATCCTAACAGCTCAGCTTTGCTTTCTCTCCATTCAGCTCAGTTTAGTTCTAGACAATTTCAAAATTATAAATTTCCTCCATTTAAAAAAAAAATCATACAAATTATCTGTCAGTTCAATTCACCACTTCAGTTGATTACCAAGCTTAAGACATATTTTCTTGGTATTTACTCCTTCCAAAATCATGATTCTGTCAAAGTAATACTATCCAATATTTAATGAATACATAAAATTTTGCCCAGACTTATTTCCTAAGCATTATCTACATATTTTGATTAAAAATATACATTTAAAATTTCTACATCATAAACTCAAAAACAAACTTCCATTTGTTTTCCTTGAAGCATTTCAAGTCATAAAGTTTTTTTTTTTTCAATTCAATTATCATTTCCAAATATAATGTATGTTACATTCATCTGAATTTATGTCATGTGGATGCAGAAATTTAAAAAATTAGGAGAGAGACTATGGCAACAGTATAAAGGGCACAGACACAGGCAACCTCATATAGGAATACTTAATATGACACATGTGTACTTTTCAGTAGATGGAGCCTGGAGAGTTGAATAAACACATTGCATAAAATGAAACTTCACTCCTATCTCTCAGCATACAAAAATGAGGTCAAATAAAAGGCAAAATATGAAAATCACATTACAATTATTTTATATAATAACAGGATATATTTTTTTCAGAATCAGCATAGAAAAGGATTTCTTATACAAAAAATAAGCAAAAACCACAATGTAAAATATTTGATTATCTTAGAGTTGAAAGTATCACTTCTTCAAAGTATATAGAAAACCACAGAATTTTGCATAACAAATGAGTGAAAGAATATGCCACTTAATTTCATGGAAGAGGAATTCTAGATTAACAATATATTTCATTATTAGTTAAAATCACAATCAAGTATGTGGATTTTTGCCTGTATGTGGTGGTTCTCTATTTCAGCACACTTGAAAATTTTAAATATCTAACAACATAAAGTATTGATACAGAATCTGGGCAAAAAGAAGTTACAGATATTCCTGATGTGGATATTAATTGGTACAACTTGTTTAGAAAAGAGTGTGGTATTCAATCAATCAGCTTATGTTATGTCACACTTCATTGCACCCTCAATTCTTGGTGCAATTTTAATTCTCAGTCGTTTTATATATATATATATTAAAACATTTTTGTGTTGGTTACTGCATTAGTAAGGGTTCTCTCGGGAAACAGAATCAGCAGGAGATATCTGTGAATAATATGGAACTCTAAAAGAGTCTCTCACGCGACCGTGGGGCCTCACAAGTCCAGGTTCCTCAGGCAAGCTGCAAACCAGGGGCTCCGATGAAAGCCCGATGAAAGGTTGTTGATGAGTCTCTGGGAGAAGTTGCCTGTCCAACGACGAGCTGGGAAATTCTCTCTGAATGTTGAAATCACTTCCACTTTTAAGTCATTCAACTGATTGGATAAAAGCACCACCCATTGATAATGTAATCTCCCTGATTGATGCAGATGTAATCAGCCATCCACGCAGTAAACTCACTGGTGATTGAAGTCCATAAATGCTCTTGTATTACAATTAGCCCAGTGCTTGCTGGAACAAACACCTGGACACAACTACTTGGCCGAGTTGACACATTAGCCTAACCATCACAGTCCACCCCTTGTCAACTCGGCAATCACACACATTACTCTAAACCATACTTAGTCTCTAAGTAAAAACAATAACAGACAAGTATACATATGTATTTCCGCCTAACAATGTTTAACTCCCCTGCGTACAACCAGAAACGCATTAATTTCCTACAGAACAGGGTGCAAGTCCTTGGATGATAGTCACTCTTAAACTCAACATCCTTAAGTATTATGATGTGGGATTAATACAACTTTTCATGATAGGGGAAGAAAACAAAGAAATTCATTTTGTGTACATATACAATCATACTCATAATGAAACATGGAAGAAGGGTTCATGACCATTACAGTCCTCATTTCTGTAACTGGTCACGTGGTCGAAGTTCATATTTATCACTACCTTCTTCCACTACCCATTCCATGTTCCCGTTACCTTCAGCAAGCACTTCAGCTGGCCATGGTTCTTTGCCTGGTGGGGTGACCCAAACTTTCATTCCCGATGATTCTGGGCCATTGTCAGTCCTGCTTGAATTGGTTTGTTGCAATTTTCCATTGACTTTAATCACAGGGCATGGCAGGACTAGAAGACACCCTAGAGGATCCCCTGCATTCCAGGCAAACTCTTCTTTACCCCCATTATGTAGATGTAGTCCTATTTCCCCTTGATAGTCAGGATCAATCACCCCAGCCAGTACAATAATTCCCTTCTTTGCCTGTTGATTCACAGGTAAGAGCAGCCCAAAGTGGCCAGGTGGCAGTCTTAACTTCCAGTTCAATGGAATCACTGTTATTTTCCCAAGTTGCAGCACTCCTCCTCTTGGGACTAAAACCTGTAGACCAGCAGAGCTTAAGGTTTCAGGGACAGGAAGCAAAAATTTTCCTAGTGGGTCACTAGGGGTAATAGTGAGTGGTTCCACTCCCATTTCCACCCCTTTGTTCCTGGTCCCATGAATCCTGGCTATGGGAGAAACAGCACCATAGAGAGGACGCTGATTCAGAGCATACACAGCGTCTGGAGAACATTGCCTCAGCACTGCAAGGTATTGCCACCTAGTTGGCACCGTAATTGAGTCTTCAAAAAGCCATTCCACCGTTCTATTAATCCAGCCGCTTCAGGGTGATGGGGAACATGGTAAGACCAGTGAATTCCATGGGCATGTGCCCATTCCCTCACATCATTTGCTGTGAAATGGGTTCCTTGATCAGAAGCAATGCTGTGTGGAATGCCATGGCAGTAGATAAGACATTCAGTAAGTCCACGGATGGTAGTTTTGGAAGAAGCATTGCGTGCCAGAAATGCAAACCCATAACCAGAGTATGTGTCTATTCCAGTTAAAACAAATCGCTGCCCCTTCCATGATGGAAGTGGCCCAATGTAGTCCACCTGCCACCAGGTAGCAGGCTGGTCACCTCGAGGAATGGTGCCATATCTGGGGCTGAGTGTGGGTGTCTACTGCTGGCAGATTGGGCATTCAGCAGTGGCTGTAGCCAAGCCAGCCTTGGTGAGGGGAAGTCCATGTTGCTGAGCCCATGCATAACCTCCATCCCTACCTCCACGGCCACTTTGTTCATGAGCCCATTGGGCAATGACAGGAGTGGCTGGGGAAAGAGGCTGAGCATTAGCTACAGAGTGGGTCATCTTATCCACTTTATTATTAAACTCTTCCTCTGCCGAAGTCACCCTCTGGTGAGCATTCACGTGGGACACAAATATGTTCATGTTTTTTGCCCACTCAGAAAGATCTATCCACATAGCTCTTCTCCAGACCTCCTTGTCACCAATTTTCCAATCATGTTCCTTCCAGGTCCCTGACCATCCAACCAAACCATTGGCAACAGCCCATGAATCAGTGTACAAATGCACCTCTGGCCATTTCTTCCTCCAAGCAAAATGAACAACTAGATGCACTGCTCGAAGGTCTGCCCACTGGGAGGATTTGCCCTCACCGCTATCCTTCAAGGATGTCCCAGAAAAGGGCTGCAGTGCCGCAGCTGTCCACTTTCGGGTGGTACCTGCATATCGTGCAGAACCATCTGTAAACCAGGCCCGAGTTTTCTCATCCTCAGTCAACTGATTGTAAGGGAGTCCCCAAGAGGCCAAAGCTGTTGCCTGGGAAAGAGAAGGTAACACGGCAGGGATGGTGACCATGGGCATTTGGGCCACTTCCTCATGTAACTTACTTGTGCCTTCAGGACCTGCTCGAGCCCTATCTCGTATATACCACTTCCACTTTATTATGGAGTGCTGCTGTGCACGCCCAACTTTATGGTTTGGTGGGTCAGACAATACCCAGCTCATGATAGGCAACTCAGGTCTCATGGTAACTTGATGGCCAATGGTTAAGCGTTCAGTCTCTACTAAGGCCCAGTAGCAAGCCAAAAGCTGCTTCTCAAAAGGGGAGTAGTTATCTGCAGAGGATGGCAAGGCTTTGCTCCAAAATCCTAAGGGTCTGCGTTGTGATTCCCGTATAGTGGCCTGCCAAAAGCTCCAGACAGCATGTCTATTTGCCACTGAAACTTCCAGCACCATTGGATCTGCTGGATCATATGGTCCAAATGGCAGTGCAGCTTGCACAGCAGCCTGGACCTGTCGCAGGGCTTCCTCTTGTTCCAGTCCCCAATCAAAACTAGCAGCTTTCCTGGTCACTCGGTAAATGGGCCGCAGTAACACACCCAAATGAGGAATGTGTTGTCTCCAAAATCCAAAGAGGCCAACTAAGCGTTGTGCCTCCTTTTTGGTCGTAGGAGGGGCCAGGTGCAACAGCTTATCCTTTACTTTTGAAGGGATATCTCAACAGGCCCCACACGACTGGACACCTAGAAATTTCACTGAGGTGGAAGGACCTTGTATTTTTGTTGGATTTATCTCCCATCCTGTCTCACGCAAATGCCTTACCAATAAATCTAGAGTCTTTGCTACTTCTTGCTCAATAGGTCCTATCAACATGATATCATCAATATAATGGACCAGTGTGATGTCTCATGGGAGGGAAAGATGATCAAGGTCCCTGCGGACAATATTATGACATAGGACTGGAGAGTTGATATACACCTGAGGCAGGACAGTGAAAGTATACTGCTGGCCTTGCCAGCTGAAAAGCAAACTGTTTCTGGTGGTCCTTACTAATGGCAATTGAGAAAAAAGCATTTGCCAGATCAACAGCTGCATACTAGGTACCAGGGGAAATGTTGATTTGCTCAAGCAATGATACCACATCTGGGACAGCATCTGCAATTGGAGTCACCACCTGGTTAAAGGTGTGTCCTCTGGACATTCCTGGGGTGGGTGGGCAGGTCTTAAGTGGTAAATCCATTCTAGCATTCCAATCTCTCTAAGCCTTTGAATCCCCTCATTTACTGTATACCACGGCAAATCAGGCATCTCAACATCAGATATGCTAGGCCATCATTTGGTCCATGCTTCAGTCAGACACCCAAACAAACTGTTAGAGCCCTTTCTAACCCCTCGAGCTACAGCGTTGAATCCAGAATTTCTGCTTAGTGGGCCCATATCAATAAATTCAGCCTGATCCAACTTTATATTCCTTCCACCATTATCCCATACCCTTAGTATCCATTCCCACACATATTACCCTGATTTCTGTCTATATAAGTTGGAAAACTCATGCAGTTCTTTCAGAGTATAACGTACTTCCTCATGGATCACACTTTGTATTTCACTTTTGGGGGCTTGTTGTGATTTTAATCTAGTAATGGGTCTCGAAGACAAGAGGGGTGGCGGGTCTGGGTAAGGAAAAGGATTAGAGATGTCTTGCAGGCTACTGACCTGAGGGCATTCCTTTGCATTTTCTTCTGGTGAGACAGGATTATTCTCTTCAGGCAGGGGTTGGAAGACAGATTCCTCAGTGCAGACTGGAAGTTTGACCATGCATGCTGGAGATTGGTTGGTACCTGCCTCGTGGCTGGGAGGAGGTACAGACTCTCTGGAGCAAGGTGGATCCTGGGCAGTGCATGCTGGAGTTAGGCTGGTACCTGCCTCAGGGCTGGGAGGAGGTCCAAACTCCCTGGGGCAGGCCAGAGGCTGGGCAGTACAGGCTTCCATTTGGCTTGTACCCACCTCAGGGCTGGAAAGAAGTCCAGACTCCCTGGGGCAGGCTGGAGGCTGGATGATACAAGGTTGAGAAGGTGTGGTCTCCACAGGGCAGGCCATCACAGGTTTATCTGGTAAGTCTCAGCAGAATTTAGGGTTCCAATGTCCCCACCAATATTATCATCATCCCATGTGTCTCCGTCCCAATCCTCGGGGTTCCACTCCTTTCCAATCAATGCCCTCACTTTAATTGCAGAAACCCTGCGAGGTTGAGATTTTAGTTTCCTCTGTAATTCTGCTACTCGTACAAGACAGTGACTGTGTTTGATTCTCAGATATCTCAAGTTTGTGGCTACAGGAGACACGATTTTCTTTCAAGGCACACGTAGAAACTTTCATATCGTTTATGCAGCATTTAAGTTTTGAAATTGAAGACTTTAGCTCATCCCTTTCTTTTGTAACTGTATCCAGAGTATCTAGGAGGAGCCAGCCAACATCTATATTTTTTTACTCCACAAAATTCTGTTAAAGTGTTGAAAACACTCTCACCCAGATCTTTGCTTCTTATAAGCATGGAAGTAGGGGAATCCAATGATGCTATTTTGCGTATCTCTATTGTCAGCTCATGCCATGGACTGTTAGCAACCTCATTATTGGAAAGGAGTCATTAGTACCCGTGAGTCCAATTAGAGTGGAGAGCCACCTCAGACATCCCATGTTTAAGACTCTGTTCCTCAAGAACCACTCCCGGTACCAGCTGCATTAGTCAGGGTTCTCTCAGGAAACAGAATCAGTAGGAGATATCTGTGAATAATATGGAACTCTAAAAGTCTCTCACGCGACCGTGGGGACTCACAAGTCCAGGTTCCTCAGGCAAGCTGCAAACCAGGGGCTCCGATGAAAGCCCGATGAAAGGTCGTTGATGAGTCTCTGGGAGAAGTTGCCTGTCCAACGTCAAGCTGGGAAATTCTCTCTGAATGTTGAAATCACTTCCACTTTTAAGTCATTCAACTGATTGGATAAAAGCACCATCTATTAATAATGTAATCTCCCTGATTGATGCAGATGTAATCAGCCATCCACGCAGTAAACTCACTGGTGATTGAAGTCCATAAATGCTCTTGTATTACAATTAACCCAGTGCTTGCTGGAACAAACACCTGGACACAACTACTTGGCCGAGTTGACACATTAGCCTAACCATCACAGTTACTGTTTCAATTCTGGAACCCAAATTCATAGAGAAGGCTCTGTCCAAGTGTCAAAGAGAAAGTAGGTCATGACAATGTATAACCCAGCTCTTAATGCCTCTCTTTTCATTCCATTTATCTTTATTTGATATAAGTTTCCCTTATGGTCAAGGTTTCTGACAAAGCGATACTGGAGTACTTTCTTCTTATACAGAGAGTTGCTAATATATTATGGATATTACATTATCGTTTACACTCTGCCACACACAATTCTATAGGTTATGAAAAAAATGTATAATGGACTGTATCCATCATTGCAATGTCATGCAGGAAAATTCCAATGTCCCATAAATTCCCTCATGTTGCACCTATTCTTACCTTTTCTTCCCCTCAGAACCTCTGGTGGCCACTACCTTTATGTCAATGATAAAACATCTATTGCTACAATAATAGGTCTATAACAATAGACATACATCACTCTGTTTTCATCAATTTCTACAAGTGTACCGCAGTAATGAAAAATGTTTTTAATGTGGGAAAGTATGGGAGGGAGAGAGATGGCCTATGGGAATCCCTATATTTTTATGTAACATTTATGTAATATAAGGCTTCTTTGAAAATAAAAAAATATAAAAAAGAATAATACAAATTACCTCAAGTATGCTCTATTAAAATTAATGATCTGTATATTCAACACAAATGGGTCCATGTTAATTACTGTTATTGTTGGACACTGAGACTAACAGGCAAACTTTCATGCAGAATTTAAAGCCACAATGTGGTAACATAAGAGCAAAGGAAAATGTTGTTACTGCTAAATGTTTTAGTTGATCCTTTAAAAATTGGCTCACTCCCTTTATTCTCATTTCCAAGCATTATAGTTTTATTTTCTCCTCTATAGTAGAAAAAAATGTGAATTGTCTAATACTTCAGGAACTTGGTCCATACTTTCTTAACTGCTCATTATTTGAGCAGCAACTCCTGGTGAGCTCTTTGCCTTACTGAAGACTTAGCACCCAACTGTGTGACAAATGACCATATGACTAGATAAAAACTTGTGAACTGAGTTTTACTAAATCATTAATTTATAAAGGGATTTTGTACTTCTTGCTCTGAAAAATTAAAAATCTAAATTTTCTAATTTCTAGGAAGACGGGAGGGGATTTTCCTACCTTGGAGCACAGAGATCAACTAAATCTGAAACCATGACTGTAACATGCTAATATAAGGGAGAATTGTAAAATAAAGACCAATGCTCTAGAGGTCTCAGCAGGAGGACCTGAGTTTCTGTGAGTATCAAATGACTGAAATCCAAACATGTTCCATCTATCTATCTATTCAAGATTGCAAAATATTTTTAAAATTTATGAGGAAATCAATCATCTTTATTTCACAACTTTACTAAAAATCTTCAATATACTTTTAGTATATGAAAAATGCATTTATCTCTTATCCTAAGGCACAATCAAAATACTATTAAAGAAATACAAAAGTTATAAACATCTTATGTGAAGACATGGGAAGTTTTCATGGACTAATATTTATAAATTTTGTAAGACAATGGATGAAAACTGATGTCTAACAAATAAAAGAGAAAGTCTTGGGTGATTGTTTATGTATTAGTCAGTCAAAAGGGTACTGATACAAAATACCAGAAATCTTTTGGTTTTTTTAAAGGGCATTTATTTGGGGTAGAAGCTTACAGTTACTAGGCCACAAAGCCTAAGATACTTCCCTCACCAAAGTCTGTAATCATATGTTGGAGCAAGATGGCTGCCAACATAATCAAGGGTCCAGCCTTCCTCTTTCTCTTAAGATTCCATGTTCTCAGCTTGTTCCAATATAAGCTGTAGTCTGGAATAAGTCTCATCTCCCTCCTGGGGCTCATTTCTCTTTGGGCTTAGCTGCTCTGCTCTCTCTACAAAGCCAGCTATAAACTATCAGGCAAATGGCTCATATCTCATTCCAGGGCCTGTGTCTAATGGAGCCTACTCTCTTTCCTCATGTAGGCTTCTCTGCTTCTCTGCTTCTCTGTATATTTACTTCATGGTGCTCACCTCCCTTCTCTGTGGTGCTGTTTCTCTGTGAATTCTTGCCTGCCAATGGGGCAGGGACTCAATGTCTTACTGACATGGCCCAGTCAAAGCCTTAATCAAGTAAAAGTGAAACCTCTGAGTCCAATAAAATCTAATATGCCCAGAGGAACAGACTGATTTACAAACATAATCAATATTTCCTTTTGGAATTCATCAATAGCATAACACCACATGCTACCCTTTGAATTCCAAAAAGACATTACAACATTCAAAAAACCTTATTTCAGTAACAATACTAAGTACAAAATCATATCACAATCAGTTTATGAAAATACAGTTTTTCTTGGGGAAATGTCTGATCTGCAGTAGACCTCTGGAACTTAAAAAACAATTTGTCTGCTTCCAATACACAAATGGACAGACAAAGGATGAACATCTGCATTACCAGAAGGAGAAATTGGGAGGGAAACATGAGTCACGGGTTTTTCATAGTTCAGAAAACCTGCAGGGCATACCTCATTCAGTTTCAAAGTCTGAAAGTCATTCTTAAGATGATGGTTTCTTCTCCCTGGGGCCTCATGAGGGCCCATCCTTTCCACTGGCTTGTCCAATGGTTATTTTCTTTGTTCCACCCTCATCAAGCATCTGGATGTCAACCAAGTGCTAGATCTCAACCTCCAAGAGTATTGGGGTGGTTGCCACACTTTACCCAATAGGTGAGTTAGAGTATTGACCCCTAGTACAGTAAAGTGTAAAGAACAACCTCCCTAAACTTTTGCATACAGGTCCAACACTCTCAGAGCAACAGGTTTGCAACCTGGCCTTCCCTAATACATGGGGGACAGATCCAACCTTCTCAGATCTATGCTTGATGACCATAACCTCCTTAATCCTTGGGGAATGTGTCCATCCTCTCTGTACTCTAGGGTGGCAAAATTCTCCCCAAATATTGGGTGGGACCATCCATCCACTTCAACTGCCAGGGCAAACTCACCCTCTCTGTACATATGGGTGGTGTTCTTCTTTTGGCCCAAGGCGATGTCTTAATTCCAGATCTCAGCTTCCATGATTTTCCTCTTCAAGCTGTTTCTCCTTCAATTTTGTCTTTCTATGTCTATTTTAGTCCAAGCTAACAGTGGTTTTGTTCATACAACACTCTCAAAAAGTTTGTTGCTTTACCATTCAAGAAGAAGGGGTCCAAGCCATCAGACAGTAAGACTTTCCACAAGTCTTTCCTAGGTAACTGTATCTTCAATCCTGATTTACAAGTTCCAAGTTTAGATAAGTCTTCAAATGAGGCACTAACATCTGGGAGCTTAATTTCTAGATACTTGGAAGTTCCACAATCAATTTTTGTTTTTCTTTCCACCCAATAGTTTAGGTCTTAGCTTATCTCTCTGATATAGCACTTTGCTATAAGTTGCATTGAGAAGCCAAGCTGCGTTCTCCAAGTTTAATTTGGAAAGTTCTTCAGCTTTCCATATAATATCAGAAGTCAATCTTGCTAAGATCTTTACAACTTTAAAACATGGATCATCTTTCCTCCAGTTTCCAATAATAGTCTCATAATTTACTTCTAAGCCATCATAAAAAGTCTCTGTAGCATTCATATTTCTAACAACACTCTCTTCAAAGCAATTTAGTCTTTTTCCAATCAGCATCTCACAATTCCTCAGAAAAATACCTCTCACCCATTTATAAAACCGTCCCAGCATTTTGGTAATTGCAAAAGCATGACCACATTCCCTGATACCAAATTTTCTATCAGTAATCAAAAAGGGATGCTGATGCAAAATACCAGAAATGTATTGAGTTTTGTAAAGGGTATTTATGTGGGGTAGAAACTTTCAGTTACCAGGCCAGAAAGTATAAGTTACATCTCTCATCATAGTCGCTGCCTTGTGTTGGAGCAAGAGGGCTGCTGACTTCATCAAGGGTCCATCCTTCCTCTTCCTCTTAAGTCTCCATGGTCCCACGTTCTTCCAATATCAGCTGTAGGCTGGAGTAAGTCTCATCTCTCTCCCAGGGCTCATTTCTCTCTGGGCTTAGCTGCTCTGCTCTCTCCAACAGGCCAGTTGTAAATTATCAGGCAAAAGGCTCGTCTCTCTCCCGGCACCTGTGTCTAATGGAGACTTCTCTCTTTCCTCTTTACTTCCTAGGGCTCCAGCATTAAAACTCTTACCTCCCTTCTCTGTGGTGTGGTTTCTCTGTGAGTCCTTGCCCACCAAGGGACAGAGACTCAACATCCTTCTGACATGGCCCAATCAAAGCCATAATCATTATTTAATCAAGTAAAAGTGAAACCTCAGAATCATTTATAATCTAATATGCCCAGAGGAACAGACCAGTTTATAAACATAATCAAATATTTATTTTTTGAATTCATAAACAATATCAAACTGTATATATGGAAGCAGAATAAGTGATAGAGGCTGTTGGTTATCCTAAAAATCAGAAATGTGGAGCCATCGTACATTGAGATTTTGCTTGCACAAGAGTCAAATACCTTAGCCTCACTTTGCTAATAATTGGAACACTTAGCAGGCAGATATATTCAGGCTTAAAACTATATATGGAATCCTCTATATTGAAATATAAACTGAAAAAATGATGAAAGGAAACCTTGGGTAGCATTTGTCAACTGAAGCCTGAAAAAAAGAGGCCTGCAACATGGCATAAAGGAAACCCCCAAATCTTATCCTGTCCCACTCCTACATATCATTAAACAGAACTCACCAGCCAATTACCTCCAAAGTGCAGAGATCATTATCAAATACCAATGATATCTATCCCAATTATGAACAGACATCTCAAGACTATAAAGCCTTGGCAGAAATCCAGCTTTTGAATGAGCATAAACAAACATTTTTAAAAGACCTCAAATATACTGAGGCAATTAAGGGAACTGTGGGACATTTTAGACTTTCCTGCTAACATACTCAAACAGTTAATTGACCATTTCATGTCAGTATTATGGGATGTGAAAAATTATTTGCATACTAAAAAGAACTAAAGTGATTATATATATATATGTAATCAAGCATTAAAAGTTATCTGATATGTTTAAATAGATCTTGGAGAAAATTTCTCATAATAGTAATTTAAAAAGATATGATGATATGATGGAAGAAATACATGATCATACTAATTCTGATATAATAATTAAATTGGTGATTACAAATTTAGCAATCATAAGTATAAGGAAAAATTTTTCAGGAAAGGATAACAAGTGCCATGACTGATATGGTAAATCATATCCTGTGAACTTTTATTAATAACACTCAGAATTATCAGGGCAGAAGTTCAGAAATCCATAAAATCCAAAATTACATGATATCAAGAAAATAAAAGAAGTAGAATCAGAAGAGTGTTAGAAATTTCTCAGGAACCCAATTATTGGAATTCAATAGATCTCAATATTTAAATATCTGGAGAAGTAATCTGTGCATAAAATCTGATCATGAATATAAATATTTATATTTTATATAAATATAAACCCTTTCAAATATGGAAAACTTCAAATATGTAACTTCTACCCTTTGTAATTTTAGTTGAGTACAAATTTGGTGATTGATATTTTTACCCAGGAAACAACCATGGAAATGAGTCTTGTAGGAACAAATATTATTTTTTTAAATGAAGGATTATTAAATTATTGAAATATTGAACTTATAATCATATATTTCAAGCATTGGAGGAATATGTGTATATTGTATTTGATGACAAAAGTATTGTGATCTTCATTAATTGCTTTCTTCTACTTATAATAATAGAGAGTGAGGTTGATTTCTTCATTGTAGCAGATACATTTTTTTTAATTTTTTATTGTGGGTAAAAATCAAAATTTTCACAATACATACCAACATTTGCAAAATGATATATAAATGTATATGCATATATGTGCATTTGCTTACAAAAATGTTAGTTATGTATATATATATAAATATATTTTAAGAGGTGCTTAGATACCCAAAATATTACACGGAACCCACTGGGATTCCCATGTTGCCCACCTCCCACACCTCCCACCACATCCCACACAAACATCTCCCACAAGTGGCATACATTTTTAAATGAACATAAGTTCTTTAATACTGAGCATTTTCTAGTTTAGTAGTTTTAAAGTTCTTCAAAGAATTCACTAAATGAGCTATCTAAAGACTAATACACTCTTTTGCCACCAGAATTTAGGCTCAGCCTTTAGCAATTAGAAAAAATGAAACACTTTCCATATTCAGACTATAAAGTTTTATATCTTATTTTTCGGGGAATGCATCACATAGTATAATAAATATCTGGTGTTCTGAAGGCAAAATCTAATCCTATTTAATTGTCATGTCTCACTTCATTTTATAAAATATGTAATTATATGATATCAAGAAAATAAAAGAAGTAGAACCAGAAGAGTATTAGAAATTTTGTTCTAACAAAATTTTCAATATGAAAATTGTTTTTCAATATGAAGAAAGGTTGAATAAATCAGGCATGACATTCATCATTTTATCCAGAGCTATGGGAGAGAACAATAGCTACCAAACTACACTCTATATTAAAAGTCAGGAATTTGACTATGCTTTTTCCATGAAGGAAATGCTTCAAAGGTGCCAACATTAGAACATGCCTTAGGCTATATCCTTATGATTTCCTCAATTCCAGTTTTATCTCAGTTATAATCACTTTATTAATTATCCCAAACACATATATATTATAGAGTTCAAGGAGAGCAATTTAAACAGTAGGTATCCCTATCCAAAAAATAATCAACTTTATCTTCTAGGGTGGCAGAATTTAGTACCTTTAATTCTCTAAATTGTGTAGGGCCAGTTATGGTAATGATATATAAGGTGTGGTATTCTCTTTACAATGCCATACATTAAGTTCAAAATCAGGCCAAATATTTTCCAAAATATTTTGACAATATGGAAAGTATTTTCAAGTAAGCATAAATTATATAATTATGATATTGAGTATGAAAAACTACAATAAAGAAATATATAGTTCATAATCACATATGTAAACAAAACCAAAATACACAACAGCAAAGCATTAGATATTTACAGGAATAGATTCAATTCTTTTTTAGTGGTATCTCATAGTTTTATTTTTTTATAATTTTTATTTTTTATTTTTTTAAATACATAGATTACATAAATGTTACACAAAAAGTATAGGGATTCCCATATGCCCCACTCCCCACATCTCCCACATCCTCCCACATAAACAATATTCTTCATTAGTGTGGCACTTTCATTGCATTTGGTAAATGCATCCTGGGGCATTGCCACTGAGCATGGACCATAGTTCCAATTGTAGTCTACACTCTCTCCCACACAGATCTGCACGTTATGGGACAATATGAAATGGCCTGTATCTGTCATTGCAATGTCAGTCAGATGATTGCCAAATCCCAGAAAAGCCCCCATATTAAAATGGTTTTTCCCTCTCCCTGCCCCCAGAGTTGCCAATGGCCACTGTCTCCACATCAATGTTGTAATTTCTTTCATTGCTAGATTCACAATATGTCTATAGCAGAATACCGGTAAATCCACTCTAGTCCATAGTTCATTACCCAATCCTGAGGATTCTGGGATTGTGATGTCCACTCCACCTCTAATTGAGAGGAGGCTTTGATCTCATACAGCCTATGGATGGGACTCTCTTCTTTGCAGTTGTAAGCTCTCTTGTTTCGTTGATATGGTGGTTATCAATACTCACCTCCTTGTTAGTAGTCCTGGGTGAGTCCAATAAAAAGGAGAGTAGGTGTTGCAACTCCACTTAGCCTCTGGGCTCAGCTGACAGATGGAAAGCCTAAGGATTCCAGTTTCTTGGACATATATCTACAAACTCCAGCAACAAGTATAGGTTTTAATGGAAGGGACAGATAAGCCACGAGTAAGGAAGCCATAATTGAGTCCAACTTTGTCAATCTCAGGAGCATAAACTCCAAAGTAAAGCCCACTAGCAAGGCACCAAACTCCAGATCTATCAGGCCTGACTATAGGACCTAGGTGTCTCCAGAACCCTCAGGAGACCCAATATTTGGGTTAGTATCCACTTTGGCATTCTGTGAAATACTTTCATTCAAGGTCTTTTTTTCCAGTTGCATTGCCAGATGGTGCTTGGTAGTAATCCCTCAGTGCCAGGATGGCTCATCCTTGGGAGTCATGTCCCACACTTGGGGGAAGGTAATACATTTATATGCTGAGTTTGGCTTACAGAGAGGCCACATTTGAGCATGAAGAAGGCAATCTCAGTTATCCCACAACAATAGGCTAGGTTTCAATTTCAAGAGCTCATAAGCATAGTCATCAATATCAAAGACCCATCAATGGATCATCCTCCTCTAGTCATTGCGCCTGCACTTGGTGGACTGTTGCTGCTCCATTGGAGAATGTAGCAGAGCTCTCCAGGATGGGAATTCAATATTCTCTCAGTTATTGTGTGTTTCTCCACCCACCGTGACAATGCCTCGTGAACATTTGAACATATTCACAGACCTTATATGTATGCCCAGGTGAACTTCCTCCCATGTATCCCCCCATCACTGACACCCAGCATGAATGATTCTCCCCTGTCCCAGTTGTAACCCTTGTGAGATCCAAAGCTTCTTCAAAAATGAAGCTTATAAAATATCCAAGTACAATTAAAAGGAAAATAAAATAACAATGATAGGTGTAAATATAAGAAATAAAATACATATTTTTTTTAAAAAACTAAAACTAAAATTAAATTAAAAGATTGTGATATTTAAAAATGAAAAACATTAAAAATTTTTTTTTTGAGATTTTGCCTTTCATCACTGTAATGTCTGGTGTCCTGTATGTACAGTGACATTTTCTTCTAATTTAAAAACATCTTTCAAGCATATATTGAATATTCTTCATTTTTTTTAACTTTTAAAAATTCACTTCTCTTTCAAAATTTGTTTTTAAGGTTATTTAATTAAGAATATCTCTTCTTGCAAACTCAAAATATTTGTTGAACATTCTGCCTAGAGCATTGTTAATCTCTTTGTTCCGCAGACTATAGATGAGGGGGTTTATAATTGGAGGCACCATGGTGTAGAATATAGCTGTGAGAAGATTTTTAAGAGATGCTTTATATGCCATGGGACCTAAGACAGCAATCAATCCAGAAATGGCAAATAAAAGGAGAATTGCCAATTGTGGGGTACAAGTGGATAGGGCTTTGTTACGGGCTTCCATAGACTGCATGCTAAGCACCATTGAAAATATATTAATGTATGATATAAACAAAAAGGCACAGCATATTAAGCCCATGCAAGCACTTATAAATAGGATGACAGACTCAGAAAACCGAACATCTGAAGATGAGATCCTTAAAATTTGAGGAATATCACAGAAATATTGATGGATCACTTTGGACTCTATGAAGGGAAGTCTGAACATGGTGCCTGTGTGGATAGCAGAATATACCAACCCACTCACCCATGAACTACCAGCTGCCTGTGTGCACAGACGCGGGGTGATGGTGAGTCCATAGTGGAGAGGATGACAAATAGCAACATAGCGATCATAGGACATCACCACAAGGAAGGCCAACTCTGTGGATATAAAGAAAATAAAGAGGAAAATCTGAGCAGCACATGCTGGAAGAGAAATCAATTTACTGCCTGTCAGAGAATTCACAATCATTTTGGGAACAGTAACTGAAATGCAGCAAAGATCTATGAGGGATAAATTGCCTATAAAAAAGTACATTGGAGTGTGTAGAAATGGGTCCGTTACAATGACAACAACAGTTAGAAAATTCCCAGTCAGTGCTCCCAGATAAACCATTAAAAACAGGAGACCTTGCAAGACTTGCCCCTCCCGAGAGCTTGTGATATCCATGAGGATGAATTCTGTGATTATGGTGATATTGTCCATACTGCTTATAAGCTGCAATATTCCTGGAAATCAAAGTATAAAATATGATCATGCTAAAAATCAAAATGGAGACAAACCACACTACGCTCAAATAAAATGTAATCTTTACACTATTTCTGTATAATATCTATTAAACTGCACCTGAACACATCCAGTTATTATTTTTATTTTCAATAAAATCAAAGGCTATTACCAGACATGCTCTGTAAGAATTGTCCAAATTGGCTGGTGTGTTTTAACACTCTATAACTGTTACTGATTCTCTTCTTCTGCCAGGGACCTAGGATGACGTCAGTTGTCTGCCTTCCTTGGTGGAATGACCTAGGTTTTTTATTTTCCTTTTCCTATATAAAAGTTAATGAATGACTCTGAGGTTATTTCCTGAATGGTGTTAATTGAAATGACACCATATATTCATTTCAGTTTTATAATATATGTGTGTTTGTATTTTCTTTCTTCCTTTGCAGCATCTATAAAAACAGTGTGATTTGATTCAGAACCTATTCAGTTCCATTTCCCTTAGGTAGTATATGGCCCGAGTGCCCATGCTGTCTCTCTACTTCACCTCCTCACCTGCACACAATATCTAAGAAAAACATCCCACCTTACATTACCTCTCCACAATATATCCTTTCACAGTGAGGCAGTCATTACAATATTTAATGACAGGCTAATGTTTTGTTTAGATATCTTTCCTACACACTGCAATCCAGTAAAAATTGCTGATATCTGCTCATTCAAAAATATCTATGCTAACTTCAAATGATTTAACTTTTCTTGTCTTGAAGCATTCCAAATCATAAAGAAAACTATTTTAAATTTCATTATTTTTTTATTTCAAAAGCTAATTTTCTTGAGTCAAATTTCAATATTATAACATTTCCACTTATGGGAAACCTAAAACTGAAGGTTTATAACTATAAACATTTATAATTTGCATTTTATTAATTTTTATTCACATATAATCCATGAATCTTTACAAATATATTTTACAATTCTGATCACCATTTACTGGTTATTAATAATGTTGATTTGCTTAATTGGTTATAACAGGAATTTTTAGTTTTTTTTGCAAAATATTTTATACAAGTTATTTTCTATAAAAATTCTTCAATTATGTGTGGTTACTTCTATTTTCCTCATTTTAAAGAAGAAAAAATCCTTTAAGCAGAGAATTTTACCATTAAAATATTGACCAGTGATTAAAGTTATGCTATTAACCTATATTGCATGTCATTGGATTGAAACAGTCTTATATCTGAGTTTTTCATTTGCTTCATCAAAATCATGCATTAGCTCTTGATCCTTAGAGGTTTCCTTCCTATTCTCCATCTCTTGAGATTGCAACTTTCTCCTCAGTGGTACAAAACCTCATTTCCCTTCACAAAATTTGCCATAAATTTCTCCATGAGAGTGAATTCATATGGTTAAATGAATAACAATTTCAATAAAAGGGAGTTCAAGATTTTTTTCTCCCTGTTCCTTATTATCTTGGGCATATTTAGAAAGAATTTACTTTACAATTTTAAAATGTCATCAACAAAATATTCAGTGGGATTGCTAACTCCTCATCTAGTGTTAAACAGATAATATATAATAATACATTAAAAATGATTCATGTAGACCATCACTGATTCATAATATCCAGCAAGTAAACATTAGAAATTGTTTGTACTAAAATCTACCCTGGATACCCTAACATTTCATTTTATATTTTAAGGACTATTTTTACTTATATTGATAGATTCCATGAAATGGCATGATAACTCTCTTTTGTCAGTAAAATACTTTGCTATCCTTTAGAATCTACTTCAAGAAATAGCTCATTCAAAGTGCCTGCACTAGTTCATTTTCAAGTAAATTTTATGTCATTATATTTTCAAACATTTGAGTCCAGACTATGCATCACTCATAGATCTTCAAGTGCCATTTTAAAAAGTGAATCACCTACAGTAAACACTAGAATCAGAAACATTCATGCTATCCTATGAAAACACACTTTGGAAGAGTTAAATAAGTTAAGTACATGTATGCTAAGGAAACTGAGGCATATCATTGCTGTTTCACAGAATTTTTCATTAATAATTTCAGGAAAACACATCAAATAAAACACAAAAAAATTACCTGAAAATTGTAAGTTTTTCTTCCCGAACATGAATGTATTTTTCAAAGAGTTTACAAAAATTGATGAATCTGTGATCCTGCCTATTTCTTCCCTGAGAAAATTCAAGGAGTCAATTCTCAGTACTTAAATTATATGAAACATTCTGCTTCTGGGTTCTTTATAAATATCATTACTCTTTGTGAAAGACACATATGAGTAATGACTCCCTAAATCTTAGGAAAACTGGTGATTTCAGATTCCAGAGAGACCAGCTTTCCTTCAAATACTGATTGCTAGGATCCCTTGACTATACTCTCAGGATTAATTAAATCTGTAATGGTGTTTTTAGCAATAAAAGTAGCAACTAGAAAAGAGAAATATTCAATAATGTTTCCTAGTTCTCAGGAGATTCAATACATTTATTTACCTATATTGAATCCATAACTTTTTGTTACCCCTAGGAAAATTATATTATCTTATAGTTTTGGACTAAAATTATCACTTGAAGAAAAATAATTTACAGTTTAAATTAACTAAAAATATTTAAAAACCAATAATTGACGAGGAAATACTCAATTTTTTAAAAAGAAAAGCTAACACTTAATGATTTATTTTCTAAGGAAAACAAATTTAACTATGAGACTGTGAGGGAGAAGTTGTGGGCAGAATATGGCTCGTATTCACCATAAGAGATTGGAACGGATTATTCCACATGGGATGTGACAAATAATATTTGATAACCTCAAGAATGACAAGAACTATCCCTTGGAAGAAATTCTTAATAAATAATTCAGTTTTTCAATATTCTGAATATTTTTTTATTAATGACTTCCAATATGTATTGAAGAAGAATGTGGGAAAGGTAAAGAAGTTCTGAGCTATTCCTAGCAATAAAGGCTCAAATAGAAGGCTCTTATGTACTTTACTTGATGTCATTTCAGTTACAAATATTGGCTTGGAAGTTTGTTGAGTAGACAGAAGTCAAATTTATGGAAGCAGAAATCTCCCTTAATATAGCATAGGACATTTTTAGCTTCATCATAGCTGATAATACTCAGTGATGTTTTCACCAAGGCAGAATTTTGCTTACCCTGATCAACACTACATGCTCTTAGTATCTGAATGTGTATTTTGGGGCAGAAAGCAACTGTGATAGAGGCTGCAGACTGTCCTTGATATGGCAAGAATAATTCAACTAAATCCAATATATGGAAGAACTGGGCAGATTTGTCAACTTAGGATGTGTAAGAGAAAAACTGGTGTCATGGCAGCTAATAAATCCAGAGTATTTTTTATTATTATGGAAACAAAAACCTCAAAATAGATTAATGATAAGAAAAAATGCAAGCCAAAGTATACATCCTAAGATTCTAATATTATATCTGAAGAACATAACTTTAAATATAATACTGAAAAATAATCTGTTCACCATTTTTTTAGGGGGCCTGGGACAATTTAAATACTGAAAAATTATTGAAGGCCCTAAAGATCTTATATTCATGTGGTTTATTAAATATATTAAAATTATATTAGAAAATAAAACTGATGCATGTTTAAATAACCATTTAACTTTTTAAAAGTAATTAATTCTTTACATATAAATGCAATGACACATTTTATGATGAAGTATGTTATTTTGCAAAACCAATGGAGACATTGTTTTAAGTTTTTGAAAACTACTGTGATGTTTGAATTAATAGAGGATAGCTGAATTCTTGTATCTACTTCTTCATTGGTTCTGTTGCAATAAATTTTTCAGTGTGAAGAACATGAAGAAAATATGGACTCAGATATATGGTTACAAAAGGAAAGGATTCTTTAAAAAATATTTTAAATAATTGTCATTTTTCTTCTGTGAAATTTCCCCAAAATTCAAAAAGTACTGATTTCTTAAAGAACACTTGAAATTTGGAAACTGAAATCATATTAATGAACTTTTCATATTCTCTTAAATTTAGATACATTGTTCTATTATGGCAATTTGAATGGGTCTTTTATCCATGCATGGATTTTATAACATCATGTATTGTTCATCTGGAAAATATTGGTTCACAGAGTGATGCAGATTATATAAACATGAGGTATTTAATTATATAATACAAAAGGTAAACCACATATATTAATATCAACACTAATTTTATTGGGAAGCTGTGAAATTCCTGTGGAGGACACATTTTCTAAAATTCTCATTTTTGCTTGAAATTTAAATTTTATCATTAGCACCTAATTTTGTTAGTTGATTCTATTACATTCATATTTAGAAAATGCCTGCCAAACAACAAATTATGTTTTCCTGTGGTTTTTCTGTCCATTCAATTCTTATTTCACTCCCCCAATTTTATTTTCATTCTCATTTTTTCCCTGACAAATCTACGTAGGTGTTAAGCAAATTCATTAATCTGTTAAAATAAACCTTTAATTTTTGTCACTTTTTCCTTTTGTTTCATCATTTTATATATATCATTTATTTCTATTATTTTAAATTATTCTCTTCCTTTTATTTACTAGAGCCTCACTATGCTCATTTTTTCCTTGATTTCTGACAGAGGAATGTAGGTTTTTATCTGTAGACCTTTCTTTTTTTCCAGAATAAGCATTAGCACTTATAAACTTCTTTCTATGGACTGCTTTTCTCCTATTCCACTAAATTTGATATACTTTACTTTTCCTATTATTAATTCAATATATTTTAAATTTTTCTTCTGATACATTTTGGATTCATAGACTGTATAATATAGGTCAGGAAACATAATCTGTATAATTCAAATTTGTGAACACTTGTTTAGTATCTCAGTATGTGGTCCATCTTCATATACGGTCAAGAGAAATGTTAATTAAAACCACAATGATATACTACTACACACCTCCAGAGTTTCCAATATTACCAGGTCTGGAATCATCAAATGAGGCTAATGATTTTGTTCAAGGTGAAATCTCATGTGCTTTGGTAGAAATGTGAGATATTACACTATTTTGCAAAAAGTTTGACAATTTCTTATACAAATAAATATCACCTATCCTATGTACCAGCAAGTAAGATCTTCATTATATACTCTTAAGAACTGATGCATACAACAGAAAGCAGCTTGAACAAGAATGTTCATAGCAGCTTAATTCATAACTGAAACCTGGAAATAGTACAAGTGTTCATCAAAGGAAAATTGATAAATAAATTGAGGGTTTTTATACAACAGAATAATACTACCAATTTAAATGTAACAGAATCCTTATACAGCCAAAAATATGGATGAATCTCAAAAAATTAGAAAATAGCCTTACACAAAAGATTGACTATTGCACAAAAAAAATTTACTTAAAGGTTAAGACAGGAAAAATGTACCTATGATAAAAAAAAATAAGCTAGTACTTGTTTTTGTTTAATTGAATGATTTTTAAAAAGGATTAACTAGGAAGGAGAGAGGGAACTCTCTGGGATGATGGCAATATGCTCTAACAGTTAGGAGTTTTGATTACAGGGGTGAAACTTTTAATCAAATTTAAGTAAAATGAATGAGTTTAAGATCCATGCATTTAACTGTAAAATTTACCTAAAACAGAAAGACCCATCATCCGATAATAAACCTCAATTAATAGCATGCATCCTGAAGTGTTGTGTACCTCTGAATCAGCTCCAGTACTCGCCCCCAAATACTAAATAGGGGAAGTCCCAAAGAGGACTGTTCCAAACTGCTGTACAATGGGGCCAGTTGAGATTTCTAAGATGAAGGCTTTAAACACCAGAGTGATTGATATAAAAGCATTTTTAAGGTAACTTACATATAGAGAACTGCAGTTTCTATGAGAAGGACAGTGAGAGGACAAGAAGTTTACTTTAATATATTTGTCACTATGGCAAACACTCTGTAGATTATATATGGTCAAACCAAAGATGGTTCAGTGCCAGAGGCTTGTGTAGAATTACTGGGCAAAAGGTCTTGTTATGCTCCCACTTCTCAAGACAAGATGTGCTCTGGGTGGACTGGGCTCAAGGAAATAGCAGCTGACACTTGGCACACTTTGAGGGTGTCATGGAAATGGATGTCAGAGGAGGAAAGCAAGGGCATACTAGGCCAAGTACAAGATGCCCCATGTATCATACAAGCAACCTTCTGACCACCTCTTTTGCAGGAGTTTCTAGGACATGGGTAGTTTGGTGGTATAAGTTTTCAACTGTTTTTCATATTTTTAAGGATCATTGGAAATAGAACACACACCAACAATACAATATATACAAGCAAATGTATAGAACAAGTCCAATTGCCACAATTTCTAGAAGGCTCATCAACAGTTTTTTACACCAGCTCCCTCACCCTGCATACCAAGCCTTTATTTGAGACCACCAAATAAATGGATAATGATCTGAGTTGCAATGTTTTCTGCCAGTGAACTCAAGACTTATTCACTTTGGTTTCTTTATCTGGAATGTAGACACAGGAATCATTATTTTTTTTATAATTTTCTTTATTTTTTAAAAGATATATAGATTACATGAATGTTACTTAGAATATATAGGGGATTTCCATTTGCTTCACTCCCCACACCTCCCATATTTTCCCACAATGGCAACATCTTTCATTAGTGTGGTACATTTATCACAATTGATAAACACATTTTGGAGCATTGCCACTAAGCATGGATTATAGTTTATATTGTAGTTTATACTGTCTCCCACTCAACTCTGTAGGTTAAGGCAGGATATATAATGGCCAGTATCTGTCATTGTAATGTTATTCAGGATGGTTCCCATGTTTCAAAAATGCCCCCGAATTACACCTGTTTTTCACTCTCCCCTCCCCCAGAATCGCCAATGACCACTGTATCCACATCAATGATTTTTCTTCTATTGCTTGAATGACAATAAGTCTGTAGTAGAATGCTAGTAAGTCTGCTTTAGTTCATAGTTTGTTCCCCAATCCTGAGGACTCTGTGATGATGATGTCCACTCCACCTTTAATTGAGGGGGGCTTCAGTCCCATATGGCCAATGGGTGGGACTCTCTTGTTTGCAGTTGTAGACTCTCTTGGTTCCTTGGTATGGGGCTTGTCCACTTTCTCCTCCTTGTTAGTTGTCCTGGGTGAATCCAAAAAACTGAAAACTAGGTATTGCAACTCTCTTGAGATTCAGGGCACAGCTAGCACATGGACAACTCCAATATTTAAGTCTTTTGGACATACACCTACCAACTGTAGTACTAATTATAGAGCCATGTGTCAGGAAAACACAAGAGAGTCCAACTCTATCACGCTGGGGACCATAAATTCCAAAGTAGGGCCCACTGGCAAGGGAACAAACTTCTGAACTATCTGCACTGACCATAGTGTCTGAATGCCTCCATAGTCCTCAAGATCCCCTCTATTTGGGGCAGGATCTACTTTGGTTGTCAATGAGATCTTGCTGAAATGTGCATAAGCATAACTTCTGAAATGACCTCCAGACTCACTTTGAAGTCTCTTAGCCATATAAACTCATTAGTCTTTACCCTTTCCCCCTTTTTGTCAAGGACTATATTTTTCTAGTTGCATTGCTTCTTGTTACTTTTTAGAAATCCCTCAGTGCCAGGACAGCTCATCCCAGGAAGTCATGTCCCATGCTGGGTGGGATGAAGTTATTGCACTTACATGTTGAGTTCAGCTTAGAGAAAGGCCACATTTCTGCAACAGGGAGGCTCCCAGTAGGTAACTCTTAGGCACCTTATAATACTAGGTTCAGTTTCAATTTCAAAAGCAAAGTCTCATAAGCATAGTCATCAGTATCAAGGGCCCATCAATGGGTCATCCTCCTTCTCTAGCTATTTTCCCTATATTTGGGGATTATTGCTGTCCCATTAGAGAATGTGGCAGGGCTACCCAGGATGGGAATTTGATATTCTTTGTGTTATTGTGTGAATCTCCTCACACTGTGACAATGCCCTATGAGCATTTGAACACATTTATATTCCTTATATATATGCCCAGGTGAACTTCCTCCTCATGTATCCCCATCACTAATACCCCAATTATTCTCTCTTGCCACAGTTCTAACCATTCTGAGATCCAAAACTTCTTCAAATATTTTAAATTTTTGCTTCCTATCCCTACAACCTTAAGCTCTGCTGGTCTACAGGTTTTAGTCCCAAAAAGAGGGTTGCTGCCACCAGGGAATGCAAAATGATTCTCTTGAACTGGAAGTTATGACTGCCACCTGGCCACTTTGGGCTCCTCTTACCTGTGAATCAGCAGGCAAAGAAGGGACTTACTGTACTGTCTGGCGTGATTGATCATGACTATCGAGGAGATTAGGACTACATCTACATAATGGGGGTAAAGAAGAGTTTGCCTGAAATGCAGGAGATCCTCTACGGTGTCTCCTAGTACTGCCATGCTCTGTGATTAAAGTAAAAGGAAAATTGCAACAAACCAATTCAAGCAGGACTAACAATGGTCCAGAATCTTCAGGAATGAAAGTTTGGGTCACCCCACCAGGCAAAGAACCATGGCCAGCTGAGGTGCTTGCTGAAGGTAACGGGAACATGGAATGGGTAGTGGGAGAAGGTAGTGATAAATATGAACTTCAATCACATGGCCAGTTACAGAAACAAGGACTGTAATAGTCATGAATCATTCTTCCTTGTTTCATTATGAGTATGATTGTATATGTACACAAAACCAATTTCTTGTGTTCTTCCCCAACATTTTCTCCTATCATATGAAAAGTTGTATTAATTCTATATCATAATATTTACAGATGTCAAGTTTAAGAGTGCATATTACCCGAGGAGTTGCAACCTATTCTGTGGGGAATTAATGCGTTTCCAATTGCACGCAGGTGAGTTGAACATTGTTATGTGGAAATATATATGTATGCTTGTCTGTTATTGTTTATTTTAGAGACTAAGTATGGTTTAAGGTAATGTGTATGGTTGCCGAGTTGACAAGAGGTGGACTGTGATGGTTAGGCTCTGTCAACTAGGCCAGGTAATTGTGTCCAGGTGTTTGTTCCAACAAGCACTGGGCTAATTGTAATACAAGAGCATTTATGGACTTCGATCACCAGAGAGTTTACTGCATGGATGGCTGATTACATCTGCATCAGTCAGGGAGATTGCATCATCAATGGGTGATGCTTTTATCCAATCAGTTGAATACCTTAAAAGGGGAAGTGATTTCAATATTCATTGAGAACTTCCCAGGTTGTCATTGGACAGCCAACTTTTCACAGAAACTCATCAAGAAACTTTCTTCGGACATTCATTGGAGTCCCTGGTTTGCAGCCTGCCTGTGGAACCTAGACTTGTTCATCCACACTGTCATGTGAGAGACTCTTATAAAATCTCATATTATTGACAGATATCTCCTATTGATTCTGCTTCCTGAGGGAACCCTGACTAATACACCCGCTAAAAGCAAACTATTTCTTGTGGTCCTTACTAATAGCCATTGAGAAAAAAGCATTTGCCAGATCAACAACTGCATACCAGGTAACAGAGGATATGTTGATTTGCTCAAGCAATGATACCATATCTGGGACAGAAGCTGCAATTGGAGTCACAACCTGGTTAAGTTTCCAGTAAACTACCATCATCTTCCAAGATCCTTCTGTTTTCTGCACAGGCCAAATATGAGAGTTGAATGGGGTTGTGGTGGAAATCACCACACCTGCATCCTTCAAACTCTTGATGGTGACACTAATCTCTTCAATCCCTGCAGGAATCTGGCATGCCTTTCATTTACTATTTTGCAAAGTAGGGGCAGTTCTAGTGGCTTCCACTTGGCCTTTCCAACCATAATAGCCCCCAGTCCATAAATCAGAGATCCAATGTGGGGATTCTGTCAAGTTACTGAGTGTGCCTATTCCAATTATGAATTCTGGAACTGGGGAAATAACCACAGAATGGGTACAGGTACACACTGGACCCCCTGTGAAACAGATCTTAGCTAAAACTCCATCAATCCCCTGTCCTCCATAAGTACCTATTTTGACTGATGAACCACAATGACTTTTTGGGTCCTGGAATTAAGATCACTTCTGAGCCAGTGTCTAATAATATTCAAAATGTCTGATCATTTCATTTTCTCCAAAGCACAGTTACTCTGGTAAAAGGCCATAGGTCACCATGGGGAAAGGTGGGAGGAAGATTAACAGTATAAATTTTTGGCAGTTTAACAGGATCCTTCCCCAAAGGGACCTGGCCTTCTCCTCATTCAAGGGGTTCTGGGTCTATAAACTACATCAAGTCTGGGAATATATTAAGTGCATGATTCCCTGAATCTGTAATTTGAGTTAGGTTTTTGTTCATTTTCCTAGAACTCGTCTGCTTATACAGATCCAGTAGAAAATTAGTAGACTTCCCATCTCTTTCACTTTGAGTTATCCCATGATGTATTAGGGAACACCATAACTCCATGTGACTCAGACTATTCTGAGTGCTGTTTTGAATCTGTCTTTCATTGTGATAGCCACACCCACCTTGTCTTTGGTAATTAACTGCAGAGACATGACTTTTACAGGACTGAGAACTGATCATCTCTGTAATGTTTAAGGATTCTAATTCCATTACAGCCTTTCCTACAGTAATATCTGGACTACAGAGCAGAGCAACCACAGAGCTCTTCAAGGAAGGTATAGTTAGTCTTACAAATTTATTCCTCACAGTCCTGGTTAAAGGTGTGTCCTCTGGACATTCCTGGGGTGTGTGGGCAGGTCTCAAATGGTAAATCCATTCTAATATCCCAATCTCTCTAAGCCTTTAAATTCTCTCTTCTACTGTATACCAGGGCAAATCAAGCATCTCAACCTCAGACATGGTAGGCTATCTTTTGGTCCATGTTTCAGTCAGCCACCCAAACAAATGGTTAAAGCCCTTTCCTCAAGCTACAGTGTTGGGTCCAGAATTTCTGGTTAGTGGGCCCATATCAATAAATTCAGCCTGATCCAACTTCATATTCCTTCCACCATTATCCCCTACCATTAGAATCTATTCCCACACATATACCCCTGATTTCTGTCTATAGAAGTTGGAAAACTCATACAGTTCTCTCAGTGTATAGAGTACTTCCTCATGGGTCAAACTTTTTATTTCACCTTTTGTGGCTTCTTGTGATTTTAGTCTAGTAATAGGTATTAAGGACAAGAGGGGATGTGGGTGCAGTTAAGGACAAGGATTAGAAATGTCTTGTAATCTACTTTCCTCAGGATATTCCTTTGAATTTTCTTCTGGTGAGACAGGATAAATCACTTCAGACAGGAGTTGGAAGACAGATTCCTTAGGGCAGACTGGAGGCTGGGTAGTGCATTCTAGAGATTGTCTGGTACCTGCCTCATGGCTGGGAGGAGGTCCAGACTCCCTGGGGCAGGCCAGAGGCTGGGCAGTTGGCCTCTGTTTGGCTGATACCCACATCAGGACTGGAAAGAGGTCTGATCTCCTGGGGGCAGGCTGGAGGCTCAATGATACAAGGTTGACAAGGTGTGGTCTCCACAGGGCAGGCCATTGCAAGTTTATCTGGTAAAGACTTAGAAGAATTTAGGGTTCCAAAGTCCCTATAAATATTATCATCATCCCATATGTCTACATCCCAATCCTCTGGGTTCCTCTCCTTTCCAAACAATTCCTTCACTTTAACTGTAGAAACCCTGTGGGGTTGAGATTTTAGTTTCCTTTTTAATTCTCTACACATACAATGAGAATCTGAGTTTGGTTCTCAGACAACTCAAGACTGTGGCTACAGGAGACAAGATTTTCTTTCAGAGCACACATACAAACTTTCACATCATCCATGGGCATTTAAGTTTCAAATTTGAAGACTTAAATCATCTCTTTGTTTTGTAACTGTAACTCAAGTCTCTAGGAAAAGCGAGCAAACATCATTATTTCCTTTTTTTAAATTTTTATTTTTTAAAAGGTAGTTAGATTACATAAATTTTACACAAAATAACAGGGATTCCCATAGACCCCTACCTCCCACACCTCCCACAACCTCCCACATAAACATATTTCATTAGTGTGGCACATTAGTTGCAATTGATAAACACATCCGGGGGCTTTGCCATTAAACATGGACCATAGTTCACATTGTAGGCCACACTCTCTCCCACACAGTTCTGCATGTTATATGATGATATAAAATGGCCTATATCTGTCATTGAAATGTCACTCAGGACAATACCCAAGTCCTGAAAAAGCCCCTGTATTACAACTGCTTTTCCCTCTCCCTGCCCCAAGAGCCTCCAGTGACCATTGGCTCCACATCAATGTTGTAATTTCTTCCATTGCTTGAATCACAATATGTCTGTAGTAGAATACTAGTAAGTCCACTCTAGTCTATAGCACTTCCACCATCCTGAGGAGTCTGGGATGGTGATGTCCACTCCAACTCCAATTGAAAGGGGGCTTATTTCCCATGAATAAGATGGATGAGATATTCCTGCCTGCAGCTGCAGACTTTTTCCATTCCCTGGATGGCTGTTGTCCATCATCATCTCCCTGCCAGTTGTCCTGGGTGAGTACAATGAGCTGTAGAGTAGGAGTTGCTGCTCCACCAAGTTTCCTGGCCCAGCTGGCACATGGACAGCCCAAAGACTCCATTCTCTGGATGTACACCTGCAAACTCCAGCATCAAGTATGGGTTTGATAGAAGGGACAGATGAGCCATGTTCAGGGAAGACATAGTTGAGTCCAACTCTGTCACCCTCAGGAGCACAAACTCCAAAGTAGGCCTCACAGGCAAGCCACCAAACTCTGGAGCTATCTGCCCTGACATAGGACTTGGGTATCTCTAGAGCACTCAGGAGCTCCACTATTTGAGGTGATATCCACTTTAGAGTTCTATGAGATCCTAATTAGATGTGTATTAGCATTACCTCTGGGATGACCTCCCGACTCATTTTGAAGTCTCTTAGGCATATAAACTCATTTGTCATTACCTTTTCCTCCTTTTATTCAAGGTCTTTTTCCAGTTGCATTGCAACTTGGCCCTTGGTAGCAATCCCTCGGTGCCAGGGAGTCCCACCTTGTGAGTCATGTCCCTCACTGGGAGGAAGGTAATGCATTCATATGCTGAGTTTGGCTTAGATAGAGGCCATATTTGAGCAACAAGGAGGCTCTCAGGAGGCAACCTTTAGGCACCCCATAACAATAGGCTAAGATTCCATTTCAAGAGAAAAGATTCAGAAGGCTAGTCATCAATATCAAGGGCCCATCAGTGGATCATCCTCCTTCACCAGTCAGCGCCCTGCACTTGGGCTGCTATTGCTGCTCCAATGGAAAATGTGATAGAGCTCTTCAGGACAGGAATTCAGTGTTCTCTCATTTAGTGAGTGATTCTCCACCAACTGTGACAATGCCCCATGAACATCTGAACTTTTTAAAATACCTTATATTTATGCTCAGGTGAACTTCCTCCCATGCATCCCCCAACCCTGACAACCCACACCAATGATCCTCCCCTGCCCAAGTTGTAACCCTTCTGTGATCCAAAGTTTCTTCAAAGATGAAGCCATTACAATAGCTGAATACAATTAATAGGAAAATGAAATAATAATGATATGTTTAAATATAAGAGATAAAATACATAAAAATTAAAAAAAAACTAAAAATTAAATTAAATTAAAAGATTGGGATAGTAAAAAATTGAAAAATATAAAAACATTTTTTTTGACCTTTTGCCTTTCATCATTGCAATATCTGATGTCCAGTCTATACCATGGCATCTTCCCGCTCTCATTCCCCAGTGTGTCATTATTTTTCATTTTGTTTTCAAAGAAGTTTTAGGTCACAGCAAAGTTACCCACAGAATACAGGAGACTCATGTAACACCTCCTGACCCTTTCATCCCCCTATATTGATACCTTTCAATATGTGAATGGTAGCATTGTTATAACTGATATACAAATAGTGAAACATAGCTATTAAACATTGTCAATGGTACACTATGGTTTACATTTCAGACCGTACACTTTTATAACTCTTGGTGATATTTACCATGCCCTGTGTCCATCACTGTATGCTAATGAAGAATATTTCTACTGACCACTAAATACCCCCTGTTTGATCTATTCTCTTCCTTCTACCCCATGGGGCCCATGACGAGTCCCTGGCTTGACTTGTTGGATGTCAAGATTCATGGTTATATGCAACAAACAGTCTTGACAGACTGGTTTGTCCTCCCCTATTAGGGACTGCCCTTGCTCTTGAGAGATTCCTGCCTGTCTATTTCTGAACAAATATGTCCTCCCAAAGATGGGGGTCCAAATCATTCCTGCTCATTATGTGGGTCTCCACCCACTGATACAACACATTATGACAGAATGAACAATCACACACTCCCTAGAAGCTTGCTCTAGGTACACCCTGTCCCGAATGCCCACTCCCAACCAACACCTTAAACCAGTGACCCTTTCTTGTCATTTTGCCATAAGAACATTCCCAGCTCTGTACTTTCAACCTCATACCCACAAATCCCCAGTGTTCACTTTGTCCTTCTCCCAACCCTCCCCCCAGTATCCTGGACCTTCTTGCCCATCCTTTTCAATCTACCCACCTGTTAACCCTACAACACCCAACCCAGTAATATCACTACCCTCCTGTCCTATCTCTTCAATACAAAACTACACTCTATCACTTTACCATAGATTGCATCCATATGGGTGATGTCTCACAACCTTTTCTTCTCTTTCTATTTCTTGTAAACCTATCTTACAAACAATAGCTCTCTGAAACTGCTCAATTTCCTTAATTCATGTCAGAAAGGTCATGTACTGTTTATCCTTCAATGCCTGGCTTGCTTCAATCAACATTAAGTCTTCAATATTCATCCATGTTATCCCGAGTGCTAGCACTTTATTCCTTCTTACAACTTAGTAATACTCCATTGTATGTATGTACAACATTTTGTTTATCCATTCCTATATTGATCGGCACCTGGATTGATTCCAACTTTTGGCAATAGTGAACAATGCTGCTATGAACACTGGTGTGCATATATCTGTTTGTGTCTTTGCTTCAATTCTTCAGGGTATAACCCAGCAGTGGAATCATTGGATCATATGGAATTTCTATAGTTAGTTTTTTGAGGAAACGACAAACTATTCTCCACAGTGGTTGGACCATTCTACAATTCCACCAGCAATGGATGAGCGTTCCCATTCCTCCACATCCTTTTCAACACTTATTGTATGCTGTTTTTGTTTTTTTTTTTTTTTGATAGCTGCTATTCTAATGGGTGTAAGATGGTTTCTAATTGTAGTTCTGATTTGCATCCTCCTAATAGCTAGTGATGTTGAGCATCTTTTCATGTGCTATTTAGCCATTTGTGTTTCTTCCTCAGAGAAGTGTCTTTTCAGGTTACTTGCCAATTTTTTAAATAGGTTGTTTGTCTTTTTATTTTCAAGGTGGAAGATTTATTTATATATGCAGGATATTAGGCTCCTATCAGATATATGGTTGCCAAATATTTTCTCCCTTTGGGTAGGCTGCCTTTTTACTTTCTTGATAATGTCATTTGAGGTGGAGTAGTTTTCAATTTTGAGGATATCCCATTTATCTATTTTTTCTTTGTCTGCTCGTGCTTTGGGTATGAAATTCATGTAGCAATTCCTATTACAAAGTCCTGTTGATGCTTCCCTACGTTATCACCAAAGGTCTTTCTGGTCTTGGCTCTTATATTTAGATCTTTGATCCATCTTCAGTTGATTTGTGTATAAGGTGTGAGATGGTGTTCTTCTCTCATTCTTTTGGATATGGATATCTAGTTCTCCAAGTACCACTTGTTGAAGAGGCCATTCTCTTCCAACTGGACTTGGAAGTCCAAGTGGACTTGGTGGACTTGTCTAATATCAGATGACTGTATATGCAAGGATCTGTATTGGAACTCTCAATTCAATTCCATTGTTCAGTATATCCATCATTTTGCCAATACCGTGCAGTTTTGACCACTGTGGCTTTTTAGTATGTTTTAAAGTCAGGTAGTGTGATACCTCCAACTTAGTTTTTCTTTTTCAATAAATATGTTTTTGGCAATTCAGGGCCTCTTACCCTTCCAAATAAATTTTGTAGTTAGTTTTTCTAATTGATTAAAAAATACAGTGTTGCTTTTTAGTGGGATTGCAATAAATTTGTAAATTAGTTTGGGTAGGATAGATATCTTGATGATGTTTAATCTTCCTGTCCATGAACAGGGAATATTCTTCCATTTTTTTAAGTCTTCTTTGACTTCCTTTAAAAGTGTTGTGTAGTTTTCTGTATATAATTTCTTTATATCTTTAGTTAAATTTATTCCTAGGTATTTGATTCTTTTAGTTACTATTGAAAGTGGTATTTTTTCTTGATTCCCTCCTCAGGTGTTAATTATTGATGTACAAAAATGCTACTGATTTTTGAGCCTTGATCCTATAGCCTATTACTTTACTGAACTCCTTTATAAGTTATAGAAGCTTTCGTGTAGATATCTCACGGCTTTCTACGTATAGGATCATGACGTCTGCAAATAGGGAAATTTTTACTTCTTCCTTTCCAATTTGAATGCCTTTTATATCTTTTCCTTGCCTCAGAGCTCGAGTAAGTACTTCTAAGACAATGTTAAAATAGGAACGGTGATAATGGGCATCCTTGTCTCATTCCCAATCTTAGAAGGAAAGCTTTTATGATTTCACCATTGAATATGATGTTGGCTCTGGGTTTTTCCTATATACCCTTTATTGTGGCCAGAAAGTTTCCTTCTATTCCTATCCTTTGCAGTGTTTTTATGAGGAAAGAGTGCTGTCTTTGTTGAATGCTTTTTCTGCATCTATAGAGATGATCATGTGATTTTATTCTTTCAATCTGTTTATGTGGTATATTACATTGATTGTTTTTCCTATGTTGAACCATTCTTGCATACTTGGGATGAAACCCACTTGGTCATGTTGTATAATTAATTTGATATTTTGTTGAGTGCAGTTAGCAAGTATTTAGTTGAGGATTTTAGCATCTAGGTTAATTAGAGAGATTGGTCTATAATTTTCCTTTCTTCTAGCATCTTTGTTTGGCTTTGGTATTAGGATAATGTTAGCATCATGGAATGAGTTAGGCAATGTTCCTTCTACTTCTATTTTTTGGAAGAGCTTAAGCAGAATTGGTGTTAGCTCTTTCTGGAATGTTTGGGAGAATTCACCTGTGAAGCCATCTGGTCCTGGGCTCTTCTTAATTGGGAGGTTTTAGATGATGAAGTCTATCTCTTTAATTCTAATTGGGATGTTGAGAACATGAATTTATTCTTTCATCTTGTAGGTGGCTTGTGAAATTTTAGGAATTTGTCTATTTCCCCTAAATTATGATTCTTATTGGCATATAATATTTCAAAATATTCTCTTATGATACTCTTTATTTCTGTGGGGTCAGTGGTGATATCTCCTTCCTCATTTCCTATTTTGTGTATTGGCATCTGCTCTCTCATTTTCTTTGTTAGTCTGGCTAAGGGTTTGTCAATTTTATTTATCTTCTCAAAGAACCAGACTTTGTTTTTTTTTTTTTTTTTTTCTACTGTTTTCTTATTTTCTATTTCATTTAGTTTGCTCTAATCTTTGTTATTTCCTTCTTTCTACTTCTCTGAGGCTAGTTTGTTGTAGTTTTTCCAATTGCTCCAGGTGTGCAGTTAGGTCTTCAATTTTAGCTCTTTTTTCTTTTTGATTTTGCATTTATGGTTATGAATTGCCCTCTCAGTACAGCTTTGGCTGCATCCTGTAAGTTTTGATATATTGTATTGTCTTCTTCATTCCTTTCAGGTACTTACTGATTTCTTTTGAGATTTCCTCTTGACCCACTGCTTGTCTAAGTGTGTGTTGTTTAAATTCCATATCTTTGTGCCCAATCTGGTTTTCTAGTCCTTAGTGATGTCCAATTTCATTCCATTGAGGTCAGAGAAATTACTTTGTATAATCTCAATCTTTCTAAATTCATTGTGTGTTTTCCTTTGGCCCCACATGTGGTCTATCTTAGAGTATGATCCATGTGCTTTCGAGATGAATGGATATCCTGCTGTATTATATGGTTGTAGCATTCTGTATATATCTATTAGGTACAGATCCTATAATGTATTATTCAGAGTCTCTGTTTCTTTATTCTCATTCTACATGTTCTGTTTAATGGTCAGAATGGTGTATTAAAGTTCCCCATTAAAACTGTAGAGGCATGTATATCTCCACTTAGTCTTTACAGTGTTTGTCTCATTATTTTGAGGTGCCCTGATTAGGTGCACAAATGTTTATGATTGTTCTTTCTTCTTGAAAGATTAACCCTTTTACCTATATATAGTGGTCATTTTTGTATCTCAGTAGTTTTGCATTTAACGTCTATTTTCTCTGATATTAGTATAGCTACTCCAGCCCTTTTTTGGTTGTTGTTTGCTTGTAAAATTGTTTTCCATCCATTCACTTTCAGCCTCCTTGAATCCCTGGGTCTAAGGTGGGTTTCTTGTAGACAACATATAGATGGGTCTTATTTCCTTATCCCTTCTGCCAATCTGTATCTCTTGACTGGTGAGTTTAATCCACTAACATTCAGTGTTATTACCCTCAAGGAATTTCTTATATCAGCCATATTTTCTTTGGGTTTATGTATGTCATGTGTTGCTTATATTTCTCTTTTTGTCTTTCTAGTTGCTCTTACAATCTCCTCCAACTCTCTCTCTACTCTTTTGTCCTCAAACTGTAGAACTTCCTTTAATATTTCTTGAAGGACATGTTTCTTACTGGCATTCTCTCTTAATTTCTGTTTTTCTCTGAATATTTTGAACTCTCCCACATTTTTGAATGCCAGTTTGCTCAATAGAGAATTCATTGCTGGAATTTTTTTTTTTTTTTTTTTTTTTGAGTAGCTTGATATATCATACCACTTTATTTTTGCCTCCTTGATTTCAGATGAGAAATCACTACTTAATATTATTGATTCCCTTGTATGTGATGTTTCTCTTTTCTCTTGCTGTCTTGAATATTTTCTCTTTTCTTGAGCATTGGATTTTTGTTAGGATTTATACTGTTTGGGGTGCACTGTGCTTCCTGGACATGTACGTCCATCTCTATCAATAGGGTTGGGAAGTTTTCAGCCATTATTTCTTTCAACATTCCTTCTGTTCCCTTTCCATTCTCTTCTCCCTCTGGGATGCCCATAATGTGTATGTTTGTATGCTTTTTGTTGTCATTTAAATCCCTAAGTCCCTGCTGGATTTTTTTCTATCTTTTTATCTATCTGTTCTACTATCTGTTTGATTTCAGATGTACTGTCTTCCACATCACTAATTCTTTCTCCTGCCTGTTCAAACCTGCTGTTGTGTGATTCCAGTGTCTTTTTTATTTCTTGGACTGTGCCATTCATCACCATCATATCTATTACCTTTTTATATATGTTTACAATTTCTTCAATATGTTCTTCCAGTGTCTTCTCAATATCCTTAATCTCTTCCTTCACTTCATTAAGTTGGTCCATGATATTTATTTGGACAGCTTTGATTAGTTCTTTGATGTTATGCATCTCTTCATGGTTTTTAGTTTGTTCATTGGATTGGTCCATGGATTCCTTTTTCTTATTATGGTTTATAATTTTTTGTTGCCCTCTGGTCATCATTTATCTTGATGGGATTATTGAGTTGATTAGCTTCTCTTTTTGTTCTAGAGTTTTGTTTCTGTGCTGTTTTTGTGTGTGTTTTAACTATTCTCTTTGACACTTTGTTCTTATTGTTTTCTTTTCCTGCTGTTTTCTATGTTCCCTTGAAGGAAAATGATTAGGGTCAAAGAAATTGAAAGAGTAAGACAAGAAAAAAGATAATAGAAATAATAATAAAAGTTTGAAGAGGGGCCAGCCATACAAGGCTTAGTAAAATGAATATTTAACTCATGTAAGCAGTGTTGAGTAATAGGAATATAAAAGTGGAGTACCTACAATGAAATTGGAAACTGAATAGAGAAACATGTAGAATGATTTAAAAGGCCAGAATGATGAGGAGAGAGAGAGAAAGAGAAAAGAAAATACAGGAAGAAAAAAGTTAATGAAAAACAAAGAAAGCAGACAAGATAGAAATTGAAACCTGTAAAGTTAAGGACTAATAAAAAAAGGTGGAATGTAAGGACCACAACAGAAAGCTGAGGATAGAAAGATGGAAGAAGGAACTGAGATAGCATTGGTAGATAAAATCAGTATACAAAGAAAATTGGAAATGAAAGAAGGAGAAGAACTGCAAAGAAGAAACAAGCTAGCAGGTACCTAATTTTTTAAAAAGACAGGGGTTGGGGCAGGAAAGAGGAAAGAAAAATAAGAGAAACAAAAACAACAACAACAACAACAACAACAACAAAAACATTAAAAAACTCCAAACAAACACACAAGCAAGCAGTCAAACAAAGCTAAGGAAGAACAGTGTTACTTCCTGGGCCCTTGTGGAGTTTCTCTGGCTGCCTGTGCTCATCAATCAATTACACTGCAGGCTTCTCTCTGCAAGTTTTGAGGTGGGTTTTATTGAGTAAACTAAGTTAAATTTTTTTAAGTAACCTTTAATTTTTTTGGAAAAATAAGGGACCCAAAAGAAGCTAGTACAAAAGTATTGTCTGTTCTCCCAGCCCTTTGGTATCAACTGGATATTAGATATCTCTGTGGATCACTGCTCTTAATGGAGTTAGGAATCAAACCAGGGACCTCTTCATTCAAAGTAGAGATTCATCTACTAAGTTACCCCTCCAACTGGGTCAGCCAGCTCTTCAGAAAACTATTCAGTCACTTTCCTCCAGGCAGATTTTACTCTCTTAGTACAGCTGGATTCAGCAGGCTGTATGAGCAGATTCCCCCTCCCCTCTCCTGGTCAGGTTGATTTCCCTTTTGAAATTCAAATGAGACCCTGATCACTGAGTACTCTACACCAAAGTGATTTTTCAAGCTTCTATACCATCCTCTCCTCATAGGGGACCCTAAATAGGCTCTTGAAAACTTATTAAGCACTTCCCACTGCCTGACTCCTTTAGTGGAGTTGAAATTCTGATAGCCCTCAGCAGGGAACTATTAAATTGCCTGACTCAGCCCTCTCTCAGGCAAAGCATCTGTATCCCTGGGCAGTTTCATAAATCAGGCTTCCTCAGCAGATTTGCCTCTCCTCTCAGCCTGGTGCCACTTCAAGCCAGCTGATGTGCTCCCTAAAGCTCTAAGGGGGTCCAGGCAACCAAACCCACAGAAAGAAAACCCCTCTCCTCCCCTTACCAGAACCCTCTTACTCTCAGAGAATTCTCCTTCTCACTGGGTGGCCGGTGGGAGTCAGGGCTCACCCTAATTCTTTGTCCTGAGTGTGCGGCTTAGCCATCCATGATTTCCATGGGGCTAAAAACTCACGATTTTATCTTGAGCAATCTATCTCCCTGTCCAGCTCCCTCCAGATTGATGCCCCAAAGGCTCCTGTTCCATGGGCTCCAAGATCAAGTCACTTGGGCTGGATGCTGTCCCCAATTAGTCACCTTTTGTGAGAGAGATGGTAAGTGCCCACTTAAACTGACGCCATCTTGCCCCAACCGCTCTTCTTTTTTCCATCATTATTCTTTTTGACCCCATAAAACTCTGTTGAGGCATTGAAAACACTCTCATACAGATCCTTGAGTCATATAAGCATGGAAGTAGAGAAATCTGTAATGACATTATGCATATCTATATTGCCAGCTCATGCCATGGACTTTTAGCGACCTCTTCATTATTGGAAAGTGAGTCATTAGTACCTTTGAGTCCAATTATAGTAGAAAGGCAATTGTAAAACTCCCAGAGCCAACTCAGACATCCCATGTTTAAGACTCTGTTCCTCAAGTACCACCCCTGGTAACAAGCTGTATTAGGGATCTCTAAGGAAACAGAATCAACATGAGATATCTGTCAATAATATGAGATTTTTGAGTCTCTCACATGACCATGAGGATGCACAATTCCAGGTTCTGCAGGCTGGATTCAAACCAGGTCCTTCAATGGTAATCCAATGAAGGTCCTTTATGAGTTTCTGGGAGATGTTGGCTGTCCAAAGAAGAGCTGGGAATCTCCCTAAATGTTGTAATTACTTCCCCTTTTTAGACAGGCAGTCAACTGATTGGATAAAGTGTCCCTAAGTGCTGACATCATTCTCCCTGATTGATGTAGATATAATCAGCTATCTTTGTAGTAAACTCACTGGAGACTGAAATCCATAAATGTCTTTGCATTACAATTATCCCAGTGCTTACTTGACCAAATACCTGAGCACAATAACCTAGCCGAGTTGACACATTAGCCTAACCATCACAATATTAAAACATATGGAAGTTGTTAAATCTAGGGAAGCTGATATAGGTATAGGAAGCAATATATCTAATGGCAGCACCTCATAATTGCAGATAAAGAAAAAAATGTCAAGTCAGGACTGAGATGTAAAGATTGGTAAAGTCCACAAGTTTTTCTAAAACTCTGCAAATAATATTTGAGGTTAAATGTGTATTTGCTTGTTCAATGCTTCTCACAAATTTTAGTATTGGTATATGAAAATGGGAAATTGGTGATTTTAATCCCAGTTTGTTTGTTTTTCATATTGGGATGGGTTCACAAAAGAATGAGAAGATAAATTGGTAGAATATAAGTGTATGATACCATTATCCTGAATTTTATTATAAGTGGTATCAGAAAAATGATGCATTAGGTTGAAATGAGAGTAATTTTAGAAGTTTTGGCAGTTTGTTGGATTTTGTTTTGTTGTGTTTTGTTTTTAAACAGGAAAAATTCCTGCATATTATTATTCTGAAATGAACATTGCTGTAAAGAGTGAAACAAAAATGATGATGATGGATGTCCTTTGCTTTTAGAGATGAAATGGAATGCAATTCTGAACTCTAGAATGATTTTACAAAGAAATATTTAGGTTTTAGTCCTCTTAAGTGTTGAGCAGTTCTCAGGTATGCATATGATGTAGGTAGATAGGAATATATGGTCATAGTAGCTAATTTTTTATGTATTATGATACCTGCAATTTTTTCAAGAAAAATTAAATACAATCATGTTTTAATTTGCTAAAATCTGCTGGGAACAATATAGTATAGATGAGGTGTCTTTTACAAAGGGAATTTTTAGGTTAAATGCTTACAGTTCTGAGGTTGGGGAAAATGTCCAAATCAAGGCATCATCAGAGATGATGTCTCACCAAGTTTCAGCGACTAGTGATCTGTACTCCTGCCTCTTGTGAAGGTACAATGGCAGCTCTGCCTGTTTCTGCTTTCTGCTCCAGGCTTACTTTCTCCCCAAACTGAACTGTGAGTGATAGGGCATTTGGCAGGGAGTAATCGTGACACTGGCTTGTTTCTCCCATCTTTTCCATGCCTCATTTCTATTTCTGTTTCAGGCTACTTCATCTGTCTCTTTTCTCTCTTCATGTCTCATCAGCTTTTGGAGTCTTCTCTCTGTCTCAGGCCTTTGTCTCTGTGTCAATGGCTCTTATTCTTCCATTTATAAAGGATTCAAGTAAGAGAATTAAGACCCATGTTGGGTCATAGTCTAGTGAAATGATCTAATTAAAAAGAAGTTTCCTTAAATGAATCTCATAAAAAGTTCCATCTAAAATAGATATATAGTCACAGGAATGGATTAACTCAAAGGACTTGATCATCTGGGACCCACCCAGATTCAAATTATTACATTCCACCCTCTGGATCCCAGAAAGACAAGTTCTTTCCATATGCAAATACCTTTATTCTATCAAAAATATTTCAAAAAGCTTAAATAATTTCAGTAACAGTATGAAGTATAAACTGTCATCCAAATCCATCATCAGCAAGGAAGCTGCCCTGGGGCAAAATTACCCTTTGGCAAACTTACAAAACAAGTCTTCTGTTTCCAATATACAAAAAGGTACAGTTACAGGATAAATGTTCCCAATGCTATAGGGAAAAATTAGAAGGAAAACAGGGGTCACATGTCCCAAACAGTTTCCAAAACCTGCAGGGTATACTCCATTACATTTCAAAATCCAAGAGTCATCTATATAACATTGGTTTCTTCTCCTCAGGGCCTCAGGAGTGCCAGTCTCACCCTATACAATGGCTTGCCCAACTGATATCTTCTCATTTACATCTTCATCAATTATCTGGGTGGTGGCTAAGTTCTAGGTCTCAGCTTCCAGGAACACTTGAGTAATAGCCATACTCTCCCTAGTCTCTGTGGAACAGCCTCAACCCCCTTATCACAGTATTGTGGGAACAAATCTCCCCAATCCCCAGAGAATGTGTTCCATCCTATCTGAAACCTGGAGTTGTCAGACTTTTGTGAACAAGGGGACAGAAGTCCTGCCTTCTCCAAGAGCTGAGGCATATTTACCCTTTTGCATACTTGGAGGGAAGTCCTTCTCTTGACCAAAGAAGATGCCTTAAGTCCAGACATCAACTTCCACAGTTTTGCCCTTGAAGTTATTTTTCCTTCAATATCTCCCTTTACTTCCCCTGTTAATATAGGCTGACAGTGGTTTCATTCATAAAGATCTTGCAAAAATCTTATTGGCTCTGTATGCAGTTCACAGGAGTCCCAACAATCAGACAATAAATTTTTCTGCAAATCTTTTCTGGATAACTCAGTTTCCAATAATGACTTATACTCAAATGTCTGGCCATTTCCAAGTCCAGATTAGTCCTCACATAGGGCACTATTCTCTGGGGAATCATTGCCCAGAAGCCCTGAATTACCCAAACCATGAATTTCTGATTTCTTTGTGCCCAAGTGTCAGTTCTCAACTTAACCCTTTCATCTCACATTTTGCTATAAGCTGCAAGGAGAAGCTTTCCACATTTAGTTTGGAAATATCCTCATCTAAATATCCAAGCTTATCACTTTCAGATTCTATCTTCCATCTTAATTAGACATTCTATTCTTCAAAGTTTGCTGCCACTTTAAAGAAAGGATCACCTTACTTTCAGTTTGCAATGATAAAATCTTAATATCTGCATTAGGCTGTAATGGAAGTATCTTTAGTATCCATAGTCTTACCATCAGTCTCTTCAAAATAACCTAGGTCATTTTTTATCAAATCTCTCACAATTCTTACAGTATATTTAATCCACGAGCCATTTCCAAACTTTTGATATTTGCACAGAAGCACTCAACCCACTCTCCTGGAACTAATTTTGACTTCTTTCTGTCTCTGCATACTTTTTCTCTGTGTCTTCAGCTTTTATTCCTCCATTTATAGAGAACTCTGGTAAGAAGATTAAGACCCATCCTGGGTCACACCATACTGAAGTGATCTCATTAAAAGGAAGGTCTCTTAATTGAATTAAATCAAAAGATCCAGTTACAATAGGTTTACATGTACAGGAATGGTTTAGCTCTAAAGACATGGACTCCTGAGATCCACCCAGCTTCAAACTGTCTCAGAGAGTGAAGATAGGAGAGGAGAATTTGAAGGTTCTATCATAGAGTAGATGGTATACACCCTATTAGAAAGGTTACCGAATAGAAATAGTGATTAAATATTATTTCTGAACATCACTAAGATACTAGTTCATATGAGTGATTATGAATTCACATTGAGATTAGTGAAGAAAAGGAAGCATTTCTACACTCAATGGCTTCATACTCACATATACAGAGGTAGAGGTGGCAGAGTGAGATGAAAATGGAATACTGAGAACTTCCTGAGTTGAAGAGATGAGTCTGTGAAATTAAAACAAAGTGGTTAAAATTTCCAGGACAGAACACTGAAGAGAAGGAAGCTCTACAGGTAGATTATTAGAGGTCTGCAGAAGCCCTTTTAGAATTTGTGAGGAAACTCCCTGAACATTGATTTACAATGACCTTTAAAGTAAAAATTAAGAGTGTCTAGTGTTCATGTAGGCTGTGCTTATTCAAATAAACCAGGATGAATAAGCATAATCCAGAGGGAATTGGTTACAATACTGGCAAATATGTTGGCTCAATAGCAAGGATAATTAGATCTAGACTGAGCATTGCACAGACTACCATTATAAATCATATACTCAGGACCCAAAATTGTTACAAAGATAAAAAAAATATATATAGGAATTCCAAACATCCATCACAAAGCAAAGTAGCTTTTACAATTTCTGGAATAAAATAAAAAAAAAAACCAGTGATTCACAAAAATAAAAAATCACTACTAATAATGAGAAAAATAATCAATTAAACCAAGATAACCTAGAACAGACACAGATGTTAGAAGTAGCAGAAAATAGACATTAGCCCAGTTATTAAAATGAATTACATATGTTCAAATGTCAATAAAACACATGGGCAATTAAAAAAAGACTCAGATACATGGGTCTGTAGCATTTGCAATGGCAAAGGGAAAGAATGTGAAAAAATATACAACAGTCTGCATATAGAGCTCAATGGACAAAGCTAGAAAATTTGGAGCAAAACACACTTAATAATGATAATGCTATCTTATAATAAAGGAATAAACATCCATGTGTCCATATTGATATAAAATGATTGAATCAATCAATAAATTGAGAGAAGTGACAAATTTTCCTTGGAGAAGTATTCCAACTTTTAAATGTAGAAGAAACAGGGAGATGGAAAATCACCATTAGAAGAGAATAGAATAATTGATAGGTCAAAATTCATTGAAAAATGACAAAATTTATGAATGAAACTAAAAGAAAGAGGTTATTGCATATCCTCATAATATTGACATTGATTTAGTTTTAACCACATATGCTTACAATATATCCACTAATGTTTGATAATTTTCTCTCCAGGTTATAGAGATACAGTTCCACATGGGTGTGACCTGGACTTACAGAGGAGCTTCTATGGAAAGAACTTTACAATGGAAAAATACAGTAGACATCAGACAATAACTTAACCAAATAATCAAGGTTAACAAAGTATTGTAAAGTCACGGTACTATATTACACAACTTGATATGAGACAATGAGAAGAGAATCACACATCCATAGTGTATGTGACAAAATTCCAAACAATCAAATTAGACAAACTTAAATTGAGGAACATTCTACCAAATAAATGACCAGTATATTTAAAAAATATCAAGGTCACAAGAAAAAAAAAAAAGAATTAATAATATGTTAAAGATATGAGTGCAATAAAGAAGCATGGTCACAAAAGGCAGTGGAGTGTTCTGGGTTGGATCCTAAAATTGTATTTTATGACTGGATGCTGGATTAAGACAGTAAAAAGGTAGGGGAAAATAAAAATAAAGTCTGTAGTTTAGTTAAATTTAAAAGATCAAAACCAAATTTCTAGAGCTGAAAACCAACATATCCCACATGAAAAATAGAGGGAATGAGTTTAATGGCAGACCAGACATTGCAGAATGAAAATTAATTAACTTAAAGATCTAATAATAGAAACTATCCAAATCAAAACAAATAAAATGACAGGAAAAATAGTGAACTTCGAGAAAACCTAAAGCTCCCTCACCTACATATAATCACAACACCAAATGACAAAAATAAGGGGATAAGCAGACACAATTTTTGAAGAAATATTGGGTATTGTTTTTAATATTGCATATATGATAAAATACTATAAATACATAGAACAATGAAGCTCATCAGTTCGCAAAAATAAAAATAAATGTGAATAACACTTCAACAGGATAAATAAAAATAAAATTACTCAAAGCAAATGATAAAGAGAAAATATTAAAAGCAGCTAGACAAAAATGTATTTTTTATTATGCATCTTTAAAAATAATAGTTTGTTTATACAAAAATAATAACAATAAGTTGTGGGATTTATAATATATGTATCAGAAAAATGGAAATATAATATTTTGTTATATTTATAATATACATAAATTTGTATACTATTACTTGGCCATAGATTGTGATAAGTAAAATATGTATACAATAATTCTTAAAGCAAGCCCTAAAATATAATAGAGAGAATTAATGGAAAACACTTTTTTTTAGAACAATGACTTCAAATACTTATATACGGAATGATTAATGAAAAAAACACACAAATACTAAAATCATGAAAAAGAATAAAGACATCATTAAAGATTCGAAAGGTATTCAAAAATTACTGTGACGCATTTATTTCTACTAATTTGATAACTTAGATCAGCTAGATACATTCTTGATTGGCAAACTACTTCAGAAATTATCAAGCTCACTCAGTAGATATACTAAATATCCCTGTATCAATCAAGGTAATTGAAGATGTATGTAAAAAAAGAAAACTTTCCAAAAAGAAATCTCCAGTCCTAGATGGCTCCAAAGGTGTAATCGATGAAATATTTAAGGAATCACAGTACCAGTTCTACACAAACTATTTCAAACATTGAAAAGTTGGGGTAGTGTCTAGCTCATTCTTTGAAACCAGCATTAACCCACTATATCAAAACATGAAAAGGAAATAAAAAGGAAAAAAAGAAAATTAATTACAGACCAATATCTCTTATAATAGAAAAGTAAATTCTCAAAAAGTAATTGGAGACAGAATCAAGCATCATATGTGGGATTGTATTCAATAATCAAGTGGTAAATAAAAAGAAAAAAGAAAAGAAAATTAACTATAGACCAATATCTCTTATAATAGTGAAATACATCCTCAACAAAATAATTGGAAACAGAATAAAGCTTCACATGAAAGGGATTATATACACTAACCAAGTGGGAGTCCTCTGGAAAAAACAAGATACATTTAACATCCATAAACTAATTAATGTAATAAGCCATATTAAATCGTATCAAGAGGCATGAAGAAGAATTTGCAAAACCCATCACTCTTTCATTGTTAAAAAAAATCACTAAGTAAACTAAGAGTAAAAGAAAAATAACTCAACCTGATAAAGGGTTCTGTGAATATACCACAGTTAATATGAAACTTAGTGGGAAAATACAAGAATGCCTTGCCCCAAGCATTAAGGAACCAGTTTTGGAATTTTAATCAAACAATTTACTGAACATTCTAGCCAGGGAAAATGAGCAAGCCAATGAATAAGATATACAAATTGGGAAATGAGAAGTAAAACTATATTTGTAAATCAGATCATAGATTAAAAAAAAATTAAAGAATCCACTAATAAACTATTCAACTCATAAAGGAGCTCAGTTATGATGCAAGGTAAATTATCAAAAAAAAAAAAAATCTTTCAATTCTCTAGCAATGAATACCTTGGTAAAGAAATTAAGGAAAAACAAAGTTATTTACAATAGAATAAAAAATACTAAAATGCTTAATATTAAATTAACAAAAAACATTCAAAACCTATATTCTGAGAAATTTTTTAAAAATCATTAACAGAAATTAAAGACTTAGAAAAGGAAAAGATATTCCAAGTTCATGGATGGGAAGACTTGGTGATTTTAAGATGGTGATATTACCACTATTGACCTACAGATTGAATGCAATCCTCATTATCTGTCTAGGTTGCTTCTCTGCAAAAATTCACAAGCTGATCCTAAAATTCATATGGAAATTCATGATACCTAGAATTTCTGAAAGAATCTTGAGAGAAAATGTTAATTTGCTACATCCACATTGCCAAATATCAAAACTTACTACAACACTTACTACATTCAAAAGTTAGAAGATGGACCCTCATGTTACACTATACAAAAAATGTACTCTAAATGGAACAAATAATTACATGTTATAGCTAAAATTATAAAGTTCTTGGAATAAAATATATGAGTAAATATATTTTTGACTTTAGGAAAGTCAAAAATATATATATTTTTTATATATAAAAATCACCAAATGCACAACTAACAAAAGTAAATATAAATTGGATACTATTAAAATAGAAAGAAATCAAATATTTTTCTTCAAAGGATCAAAGAAAGTGAAATGACAACCAAAAATTGGAGAAAAGGGTTTCAAAATTATATTTCTCATAAAGGCTTATATTTAAATTTAAAGAGAAAACTTACACTTCAATAATAAATTGAGAAATGACCCAATTAAAAATAGGGAATAAATTTGAATAGACATTTTTCAAAAAATGATAAATACCCAATAGGCACATAAACAGATATTCAACGTGATTAACCACCAGGGAAATGCAAATCAAAACTATAATCATATGCAACTTCACACAAACTAGGCTATTTATAATGAAGAGAAGAGGAAGAAGAAGAGGAGAGGAAGAAGTAAAAGAAGGAGGAGAAGGAGGAGGAGGAGGAGGAGATAAATGGGACCTCCTCAAAATTAAACACGTTTGCACCTCAATAGACTTTTTCAAATGGGTTAAAGGCAGCTGACTCAATAGGAGAAATATTTGAAAATCACGTATCTGGTAAGGGTTTAATATAAATGATAAATAAAGAGGTCATACAACTCAACAAAAAAAGACAAAATACCCAAATAGACAATTGTCCAAAAAACTACAAATGGTGAAAAAACCACATGAAAAAATATTCAACATCACTACCTATTAGATAAATGCATATCAAAACTACAATGAGCATCATTTCACACCAATTAGAATGGCCACTATTAAAAAGTCAGAAAACTACAAGTGTTGAAGAGCAATTGAGGAGATAGGAACACTTATTCACTCTTGGTGGGAATGTAGAATGATACAGCCACTTTGGAGGAATGTTAGGCCATTTCAAAGGAAGTTGAATATAAACTTGCCATGTGATCCAGCAATACCAATACTAGGTATAAAGAAAATCAAGTCCTAAAATGGAATACAAACAGAAAAAGCAACCTAAATTACATTTAATTCTCATTGTAGACATGAAGAAAAATACATTAATTCTAATAACTTATGTGCATGGTATCAAAAGCTAAAAATTTAGTGACAATCTAAATACAAAATTGGCAGACAAAAATTTGGAACTTTTTGTTGGTGGTAGTAGCATCAATGTCATAATTACCAAATTACTAAGTAATTATTGTAAGCTACAAAAAAATGATTAAATATATTGATACTTTTGGGAACCAGGATTTTCACTATTTGAAATAGAAATTACAAAAAGGGAATGAGGATGTAAACGAATGTACTTGGAGGTACTTTATTGATATTTAATTTGAATGAAATAATTAGTATGAACTCGTAAGTTCTTAAAATATACATTGAAGCATGTGTGATTTTAATAGAAATAGTTAATTAATATTGATTGCATTGTTGGAAAATCTTGTTTAGTGTTACATGTTAAAATAATTTGAAATTTCAGTCATTTGTGACTCAAAGTTGTAACATCATTTCTTCCTTGCATGATAAGTAGTATTAACAATATAAAAGTATAAAATTATTTAGTAATGTATTAAAACCTGTGTTTATATATCATTTTGCAAATGTTGGTATGTATTGTGAAAATTTTGATTTTTACCCACAATGAAAAATAAAAACAAAAAAAAACCTGTTTTACATAAGAGTGAACTCTATTGTAAATGACGGGCTATGGATAATAGTACAATTATTAAAATGTTCTTTTACATATTTTAACAAAAATATCACACTAATGCAAGGTGTTAATAATAGGGTAGTATATGGGAACACTGCATTATAGCATGGTTTTTATGTAAGCCTACAAGTTCTCTCAGAAAAAAAAGAACACACTCACCAAAAAAAAAAAAAAAAAAAAAAAAGTATTAAAGATTTATTGTCTAACATGAAAAGTGCAAATTTATAGCAGGTTGATTAGGTAATCATAGTTTATGGAAAAAATCTTTATGTTTACAGAAAGAATATATTAATGACAACAATTTATTACTTTTTTTTATTTTGGCAATACAAATCCTAGAAATACTTTTGGTTATCTCTTACCCTAAAACATTAAAAGAAAGAAAATTTTCACTCTTCTATAAATTAGATTTTTTTCAATATATTAATTGGTTAGTTTTAAAATGAGTGCCCATTATTAGGCTGGTAATAATTCACTATTATCAAGAAGAGAAGCATGTAGCCTCTAGAGCCCTAATTGTTGCTTTTCCTAAGAGGAAAATGGGTATAAAATAAATTATAAAATTATGTATGAGTTCTGTATATAATTGAGGAATTTTTCTTTACTGATGCATTGTTAGTTGAATCCTGATACTTTCATGTTGAAACCTCATATTGGTAATGAGATGGATAAAGCAAAAAAATTTTGCACTAAATTCTGGATTGTCTAAGCTAAAAGAAACAATTAGATCTTTGCAAAGATATTAATATGTTTTGAAAACTTACACATTTAAGAAACTAGCCAAAACTAAATTTTAATTAGGTAAGTTAAACTGTGCATTTTTGTAAAATGTTAGAGTGGATGGCTAAATAAATGTATAAAAATAATTTTTCTTAAAACATGTGTATAACCAGACACTTATGGCCAAAACGTTTGTATGTAGAATTCTGATGTATCTAAAGGATGTTTCTGACTCATGTACTTTGATTTATATTTCCTAGATAATCAGGTCCATGATTATCAAGAAAATATAGTATTCAACAAGGACATCATAAAGCAGGTAGAGAGATTACATGGTAGACATTGTTTTGAATCTTCTAGTTTATCAGGTATTGGTCCACTAGTTTAGAAAAGACAGTGGAAGAACTCTTCTTTAACAAAATATTTTAAAAGACAATTCTATATCCTATTTTCCTAAACATTTTAAATATAACATTTCCTTGATATCGATATACTGAATAAATTAGGCTTCAAATTCTCTTAAGATCTATCAGTAATAATTTTGCTTAATGAGCTCATTTTCCTTTCTTCTGCTCAGGGGAAACTTGAAGTAACTCTTTGATACAGATATGTGCCATATATGGTACATTTGCTTTTGACAACATGTAAAAGTATGGGTCACAGAAATAACAAGAAAGCTTAATTCCTGGTTAATTTCCAATATAAAACCCTTTGCTCTAGATCCACATACATGGATGGCTGTTTATGACTATGACAATAGCTGGCCTCAATATGTATGATTCATATGCCCATATACTTATTTAATACCAAGTAATCTCACAAAGCAGATAAAGTCCTTACAAGGAATTAAGAATTTTCTCATCTATAGCATACAAACAATCAATCTGTTGTTCTAATAAGTAATGTTATAGACATTTTCCTCCTCAATATATTATTTACAAATATATCATTTCTATTTTTTGAACCAGGGATTTATTATGTTTGTCTCAAAAGGAAGAGTTTGTTAATAGATACTTCTCCAAACATGAACAAATTCTGAATTTTATAAGCCAAAACCGAAGGTTTGACTGAAGAAAAGTAAAAATCCAAGGGCAAAATGTAGGAAAAACTCATTATCATTTCTTCAGGACACAAACTGGTCATTTAGCCTGATATAGGATCCACATCTGTTTTTCATGTAGAGGTAAATGACTTATTTATCACAATCCTTGTTTAGAAAAAAGTCAACACAGTAAGTTTGGGTATACAGGAAATTGAGTACTGAATGTATAATTTAGTTCTTGCTGACTTAAAATATTGTTTATTCAATTTAATTTCTTCTCTACACTATTATCTTTTCAAAGAATTAATATAAAATATATAATTCTTTCTAGAATCTTGATTCTAGATCTTGATTTGAGATATTGAGAATTAATGCTACAGATAATTTTTGCTTCAATCCTTCTTTAACTGATTCAACAAATTTTAGATCATTGAATAATGTTATATAAGCATTCTGTGCTTAACATAAATTTTTTTTTCAAAAATTTCCTTATTTAGAAAACATTACTGATAAGATTTTATTTTCTCTCAAGTAGGGCACAGAGCTGTTTCCAGTTAATAAAAAGATAGAATAGAAATATTTATATACTTTTAAGGAAAGAGTAGTAAAAACTTCTGATTTTTCTTAGAATTTATTGGTTAAATCTTTTTGGGTAAAATATCCTGGCAGAAAACAATGGTTGCATTCATTTAAAGAAACCATTATCTATACTCTGCATTATTTATGCTACTATTTTATCTGAGCCAAGGAATTATTAACAACTTCCACAAGGGAAAGGATATTACTGTTGGGAATTATGTAGGGAATAGACTTTCACATCTTATTTTTTAAATATATTTTCTGTTTAAGTTTTCTATCATGCACATGTGATAGTATAGAAACAGAAGAAATTAGATGTTAAAATGACAAAAAACAACTACATTATATCATTTTTCAAAATTTCAATGAAATCAATGTATTTTTGTAAATAAACATTAACATTGTGATGACTTGGGCTATTATGCTATACTAACATGTAATTACAAAATTTGAAAATGGCAAACCAGAGAAATATTTGCTAGGATATATAAATTTGAACTTCCCTATGGTCAAATAGTTAAATTTTAATGGAAAGGGAATTGAATATATTTGCAAATATATCTGTAACTTAATTTGGGTACCATGCAGAAAATATCAGCCAGGTTTCATTTATATTATGTATGATAAATTTAAATTCTATTAAGGTACACCTTTTAAGGAAATATATTAATGCTCATTTTTAAATAATTATGATTTTGAAGTAGTTGAGGCATTGTGATATTTATTCCTTTCCAAAAATAACACTTTGTCAAATAGGGAAACACTTAAATCATGCATTCTTTCACTGAAAATTTATTATTGACACTTTAATATGTGCCTGCCATTTGCCAACAGTTACTACAATTTACACATTAAGGAACTATGCACAGCTTCCACCTTCACAGTACTTAGTATTGAGTCAGTGCCATAAACACTAAACCCAAGATAATAGAAAGCAAAAACAAGTTAAGTGCCCAAGGAGATGTGGGGGTGCACAAACAGCTTTCACAAATTGTAAAATCTCTAATGCTCTACACTGATCAAGAACAGTTTCACTAAGAAGGTGAAATTTTAACTTTAAATTTCACCATCTAGTTAAATTTTAAATTTCACATTCTAGTTAAAAATTGAGCATGAATTTTCCAAGAAGTATCATAAATTCATGGTATGCTTTTATCAGTAATTATAATAATGGAAATTTGTAATTAAAATAGGACTAGCACAATACATCAACCACACTGAAACTGTGTCCCTAATGTTGATCATCAGTAGGCTCTTAGGTTTTTGATCCTAACCTTTGTATCTTAGTTTTGCTTTCTCCAGAAAAATCCAAGAGGAGAGAGTTTATCCTCTTAGGGCTTTCTGACCTCCTAGAGGTGTGCTAACCTTATTTTGTGGTTTTTGCTGTCACCTATCAAATCACTTTATTGGGAAACGCTGCCATTCTCCTGGCCATTGGGACTGAGAAAAGCTGCACACACCCATGTGTTACTTCTTGGCAAGTTTGTCCCTTTTAGACATTTTGTGCCTGTCAACCACTCTTCCCAAGATGCTTGAGAACTTCCTGATTGAGAAGCAAAGCATTTCTTTTGTTGGCTGTGCTTTGCAGCTTTATTTTTTGGTGGTCCTGGTAGGGGTGGAGGTTTTCCTTCTCACTGTCATGGCTTATGACCGTTATGTGGCCATCTGTTTCCCTCTTCATTATACTTTCATCATGACCAAGGTACCATATGCCAGCTGTCAGCTGGAACCTGGGCAGCAGGGTTTCTTAATTCTCTTCTGATGGCCCTCTCCTGTTCTTCCACATATGTGGCATAAATGCTTATTTTAGTGGTATGAGGTCTTTTGTTAATTCCTTCCTTTCTAATCATCTTTATTTCTTCTATCTACACCATATCCACCATCCTAAAAATTCAGTCAGCCCAAAGGAAGCACAAAGCCTTCTCGACATGTGTTTCCCACCTCTTTGTTGTCTGTCTGTTTTATGGCACAGCAATATTTACCTACCTCATCCTCCTCCAATCAACACTCCCCTGCCAGAGACAAGCTCATCTCAACACTGTACGTTGTTCTCAACCTAATGTTAAATCCCATAATCTACAGCTTGAGAAACACAGAGGTTAAAAGAGCACTCGGAAAGGTTTTATACCATATAATATGTTTACAGCACACAAAAAAAATGACAAAACTACTTACTTAGCACTTCACTGAGATTGAATTCATAGAAATTATTGGAAACATTAATAGAAATACATCTAAATCTAGATCTCTATCTATATAGATTACTCATACCTATGTTCATATAGAAATTTACACATAACATATATATACCTATACTTATAGTTATGCCTTTGCATGTATACCTTTCTTTATCCATTGGAAATACAAGAATTTAACTTCCAAAATAAATGTTTTTGAAGGTAAATCATAGTACCATTATGTTATTATGTATGTTGCTAGTATGACACATTAGCAATAATAATTGATCTGGTGAAAGTGGTATAATCTGGTCATGTCTTAAGTATACCTGAATCTATGTTCACTTACTTACCTTACGTCATATCCATATCAATATCCATATCCATAGCCATAGCCATAGCCATGTCATGATCCAAAGCCATAGTCATACCTGTATCTATACCTGTATCCATTTATATCTATATTTGTCATCTATACCATGTGTATTATGAATAACATTTATATCTATAATTGCCTTTATTTCTATTTCTTTATTATACTATCAGTGGATATTCCTTCTTCTCTAGTTTAATTGTCTACCTGTGATCTTCTTATGTCCCCTTAACTTTATCATTTCACTCTTCCTCTTCTTCATCTTTGGTTTCCACTTACCTTATATTTCTCCACTTTTCCTATTTTCCTATGTCTACTTCCACTCTTGTTTCCATTTTTCCTTCCAAGTAGAGCACTTACTTTTCTGTATCTCTGGTCTTAGATGTCTCATCCATATGACTGCATTATTATTATTTTGATGTCATCTATTATTTTTGTCATAATTTCAAATTGAAAGTATCTTCTACCACACACACACACACACACACACACTTTCTCTCTCTAGATCCCCTATATTTTTGTTTCATTTTTTTCCAACTATTCAGATTGCTGAAATTATGCACTGCTTTTTCTTGAAACTCAGCACTTGCATTCACTGTGACTGTGGATAGAGAGCTGTCATTTCTGACTGGATTACTCAAAGTTTTCACTTGATTTTTTCATTCTATCATCTCTAGAAATATACTGGTTATGTAATTCAGAATTTTAAGTCAACAACAATGTATACTTTTCTCCCCAATATTCCCCAACACTGTGCAGTCTTAATGCTTCCTAAAAATAGTCCCCAGTGTGCTAATCACATTTATTTGTTTCCTCACAATCAATATCAACCTACTCTTTATTTCCTGACTATTAACCCTTTTACTTTCAATATCTTCTCTCTTCCTCATAACCACATTCTTTTCTTTCTTTGTGACTGAGGGCAGTGATCCCATCAATAGTGAAGTGTTTTTATATTATTCAAAGAAGTACAGTGCTCTCCTCCTCTGACTACTTAGTCATTTCAAGGTTTTATGAAGTAACTGCCTTATCATATGTAGCTTTGACTCAAAAGCTAGAGACTACATGCACTTTTATGCCATGTTTTAGGATTGAGTACATTATCCAAATCACAGTAATGTCCCAATGAATAACTTCAAAAACATTCCAGAGTTATGCATAGTAGCTGATCAAATAGCTTTTACTTAGATAGTTTTTGACCAGATGTCTGTTAATCAGATTTAGACAGAGTGAAAAACTCCATGAAGACTTGAAAAAGAAATGCTGTAATAATTGTATATATTTCTTATTTGTTTTGTTTTAAGCCTTCTTTCTATTCTCAAAACAAGAGTTTATATGTATTATGAAAGAATGAAGTACAATTCTTAATGTACAGAAAATATGGAATTTGTTAAATGAAATAGATAAAACTGAGATAAACCTTTAAAACTCAACCAATATATCAAATTAGATAGCTGAAACTCAAATATTTATTTAATAATTGATCAGTAATTTTAATGATTTTACTATGTAAAAATGACTCTAATATTGGGATTATATTTCGGTTATACAAACCCTATGAAACCTAAATTCTGCTCTGCCCAAACAGTGCATTTCTATTAAATTTGATGAAACTTAGGCCTTGTTTCACCAATAATGAAGAGATGTTTTGAAAATATATTTTAAAAAGTTGTAGACTTTGCCATGCTTATTAAATTATAGGTTTTCTGTAGAATAATAAAGTTGATTAAATCATGATAATTCTAGTTTCTTCTTTGAAAGTTAGAGAAATGTCCTTGAAATAAAAGTAAAAGGGTATGATTTCTCTCTGGTTCTATCCTAAAATGTATGGGGGAGAACTCTTCAGAATGAGACATTTTAAAATAATCATATATTAAGCTGAATGAGATTGATGGGTGGCATGCTTCTCTAGTCTTGGTTAGATAGGACAATCTAAATCTAGAGATTGTGTAATTTTGATGATGTTATTATTTTTCTCTTGAAGAAATCATGAGTGGTATTTTCATGCTTTTGTGGACCCCAGAAAATTTTGTTCTATAATTAATGGCTTCCTGTGGGTGTGAAGTAATAATATGTGGCACCGTTTTATTGGTTCACTTCATTTAAGGGTCTTTGATTAGATTATTTGAGTGACCAAGGGTGGGTCTTAAACATCTTAAAATAGTCCTATATAATTCGGTAAATATGATGAGAGAGAGTTGCAGAGACAGAAAAAAATACACAGGAACTCAGAAAGGAACCCATAGATGCTGTGATAGAAGTCCACAGAAAACAGCCAGAAGCTAAAAGCAACAAGATCTGGAGGAGAAGGGAGACATCACCCTGTGCCTTGCCATGTGACAGAGAAATCCAGGATTGCCAGTGGCTGTTTTTTGGAGAAAAGCATCACCTGATGGTGCTTTTATTTGCATAATTTCACAACCTCAGAAATGTTAGCTTTTTTTCATTTAAAAATTTTATTGAAGTATATCATGCATACATAAATATACATAAAGAATAAATGTACCGTAAAAATTGTGAATATATAAAACAAACATGCATATCATCATCTGGGCTCACATATATCATCCCAACACCACCTTGTATTGTTATGAAAATTTGTTACAATTTATGAAAGAGCATCATCAAAATATCTTTACTAACTATAGTTAATATCTTACATTTGGTGTGTTTTCCTCCAACTCACCTGATTATTAACACCTGTATTAGCATTATATACTTGTTATATTTTATGAGAGAATGTTCTCATATTTGTTCTATTAACCACAGTCCATCTTTCACCATAGATTCACTGTGTTTTACAGTCCCATGCTTTTTAAAATCCATTCACAGTGTACACTCAATGACTTTCATTGTACCACAAAGTTGTGTTGTCATCACCTCAATCAATTTTAGAACCTTTACATGACTATAAAAAGAGACAACCCATGCCCCCACGTACACCCCTATTCTTGTCCTTTGTATTGATATAATATCTTCTTTAAAATTGCTGCAAAATATTACAATATTGCTGTTAAATATCATCCATAATTTACATTTGTCCCTAATACTGTAAAAGAAAAAAATTATTATATTTTATACTATTGACCACAATTTCCATCTACCACTGAAAACAGTGTTATACATGCCGTAGATTATTCTCTAGTTTTCTTTCTATTGACAGTGACATTCGCAGACTACCCCTTATAACCACAATCACATTTATAAATCATCTCTGCTATAGTACCACGTGTTACCACAAATCTATTTATTTTCACACTTTTACAATAAACCTTAAAAAAATTCTATATACATTAAACATCAAAGCCTATTTTCAACCCACATTCTATTTCCTAGTAGTCTATACCCTAGTGTTTATATCAATGAGTTAACTCATCATATTTAGTTCATATTAGTTAGACCATACAATATTTGTCCTTTGTATCTGGCTTACTTCACTCAACCCAATATCATCCAGGTTCATCCATGTTTCAAATGTATCCTAATTTCAAACTGAATAGAATTTCCTTGCATCTATATAACACATTGTGTTTATCCACACATTGTTTGATGGACACTTTGGCTGGTTCCAATTTTAGCAATTGTGAACAATGTTGCTATGAACATTGGTGTGAAAATGTTAATTCATGTCCTTGCTTTCAGATCTTCTGAATATATTTCTAGAATTGAAATTGATGGATCATATGATAGCTTTTATTAAGCTTCTTGATGTACTGCTAAATTGTCTTCCTCAGAGGTTGCACCATTCTACTTTCCCAGCAACTCTGAAGGAGTGTTCCTATTTCTCCACATTCTCTCCAGCACTCATAATTCTGTTTTTTGTTTTTTTTTTTTTTAAATAATGGCACGTCTACAAGGTGCGAAATTATATCTCACTGATCTGTATTTCCCTAATAGCTGTAGCATTTATATTTATTTCATTGATCCATTCTGAGTTAATTTTCATATAAGGTGTTATATAAGAGTCTGCTTTCTTTCTTTTGGAGATGAGTATCCCATTTTCCCAACACTATTTGTAAATAAACTGTTCTGGCCCAGGTGGTTGGGATCGAAAGGCTTGTTAAAATATTTTTGCCATAAATTTGAGCAACTATTTCTGAACTCTCAATTTTATTCCATATGTCAACATATCTATCTTTATTCCAATACCATCTTGTTATACCACTGCAGATTAGTAATATGATTCAAGTTCAGAAATGAGAGTCCTCAAATTTCATTCTTTTTTAAGACATTTTTGGCTATTTATGTCCTCTTACACTTCCAAATAAATTTGACAATTTGCTTTTCCTTTTCTGCAATAAAAGTTGTTATGATTTTTATTTTTATTTGAACAGTAATGAATCTGTAAATCATTTCGGGTAGAACTGACATCTTAATTATATTTAGAATTCCAATCCATGAACACAGAATGTACGTCCATTTATTTATGTCTTCTGTGATTTCTTTTAGAAATGTTTTTAGGTTTGTGAATATAGGTCCTTTACAAAATTGGTTAATTTATTTCTAAATATTTGATTCTTTTACTCACTTTTATAAATGGAATTTTTTTCTGCCTTCCTCCTCAGATAACTTATTTTTAATGTATAAGAGTGGTATTGAGTTTTGAGTATTGCACTTGCATCCTGCCACTTTACTGAAATCATCTATTACTTCTAGGAGTTTTGTGTGGACTTTTTTGGTATTTTTTAGATATTCGATTTTATCATCAGTGAATAGTGAGTTTTTCTTCTTCCTTCCCTCTTCGGTTGCTTTTATTTCTTTTTCTTGTGTAATTGTTCTAGCTAGAATTTCTAGCACAATATTAAATAACATTGGTGACAGTGGGTGTCCTGTATTGGTTGCATTCTCTGTGGGAATGTTTTAAGGGTTTTACCATTGAGTACAATGTTAGTTGTGTGATTTTCACATATGGTTGAGAAATCTTCTTTCTTTTATAATCTTTTAGAGTTTTCTTTTTTTTTTAAACAGGAAACAATGCTGTATTTTGTCAGATTACTTTTCTCCATTAATTGAGAGGATTGTCTGATTTTTCTTCTTTAATTTATTAGTGTGGTTTATTAAACCAATTGGTTTTCTTATTTTGAACCTCTGTTGAATACCTGAGATAAAACCCACTTGATTGTGGTGTATAATTCTTTTAATGTGCTTTTGGATTTGGTTTGCATGTATTTTCTTGAGATTTGCAACTATGTACATTAGAGAAATGGTTTGTAATTTTCTTTTTCTGTAGTATCTTTATCTGGTTTTGGTATTAAGGAGATGTTGGCTTCAAATAATGAGTTTAGTAGCATTCCTTCCTTTCCAAATTTTTGAAGAGATTGAGCAAGATTGGTGTTAGATCTTATTTAATGATTATTAGAATTCACCTATGAAGCCATCTGGTCTTGGGCTTTTAATTATTGGAAGACTTTTGATTACTGTTTCAATCTCTTTACTCATGATTATTTTATTGAGGTCTTTGCTTTGTTCTAGGGTTGGTGTAGATTGTTCATGTGTGTCTAGGAATTTGTTCATTTTGTTTATTTTGTCTAGTTTTTGGTAAATTTGATCATAACATCCACTTATGATCTTTTTTATTTTTCTGAGGTCTGTGGTAATGTCCTTTCCATCATTTCTGAATTCATTTATGTGCATTTTCTCTCTCTTTTTTTTTTCTGTTTTCCTGCTAAGGAATTTTTTTAAATTTTGCTGATCTTCTCAAAAACCAGCTTTCAGTTTTGTTTATATATTTTATTGTTTTTTTTTCTAGTTTTACTTATTTTTTTCTAATTTCAAATATTTACTTCTGCTTGATATGTGATTAATTTTCTCTTCTTTTTCTAGTTTCTTCTTTTATGCAGTTGTCTTCAATTTTACCTCTTCTTTTTTTTTTTTTTTAATGTGGGCATTGAGGACTATTCATTTCCTTTTCAGCTCTTTACTTGCTGTCTTCTATAGGTTACTTTTTAACTTTTAAAAAAAGAAGTTTTAGGCTACAGAAATGCTACATAAAAAATATTTGGGAGTCCAGGAAGAGGGTGACAGAATAGGCAGGCAGGGTTCAACTCTCCCATAAAAACAATGGAGAAAGGAAAAAAAATGAGGGTCCTGTTTTGGGTGTCAACAGACAAATATAGAGCTATAAAACTCCCAGGAGGGAGAAGGAGAAAAAATACTAAGAAGCCAAATCAGCAAACATTAGTAACCAAATACCTGCAGCAGATGGGAAAGTGTCCCCTCACTCACCCCAAAGATATTAAGCCAGGTCAAACCCTAACTCAATTCAGCCAACTGAGAGGGGAACAGATGTTTTTTTTTTGTTTGTTTGTTTTTTTGTTTTTTTATCCTGTCAGCTGCTACAAGGGAAGAGGGAAGCGTGTTCAGGGGACTTCTCATCAGTGAACTTGGCCAACAACCCTGTCTTGAATTTTGGCTCTGGACTATCTAAACACCAAAAAACAGAGATTGAAATATTTCTGTGGAAAGGTGCACCAACATGCACATCTGCTTGCTGGTCTGGAAACTGCAGAAAGGAAAACTGCTTTTAGGACTCTCTTAATCCAAACACCTGGGGAAATATTTGGGTCGATTAATGTGTCCCTGACCTGATTTTGATAACTTAGTGTGGGCAATTTAAAGCCTAAAATTAATTGAACGAAATATCAAAGAAGAGATGTGGAAAAAATCAATAAGCGAGAAAGAGAAATTAACCATCAAAGTAACTTCATCAGCGTATTCAGATGCTTACGTGAGCAAAAAATTCCAAGCTCTAATAGGAAATAAGAAAAGATGTCCCAGCCAAAAAACAAAAACAAAAAAACAAAATCAAAAAGCAAATATCTTGAATAATACAGGATTTAAGATAATTAATCCATGATAATCACAAAACTCTCTTGAGTAAATTCAAGGAATGGAAAGAAAATATAACATAGGAGATATATGATATTAAGAAGAAACTCTGTGTGCATAAAGAACAATTTGAATGCCTGGATATAAAATTTATGGGAATGAAAGTCATTATGGATGAGCTTAAAAATACATTAGAGGTACCTAAGAGCAGAATTGAATTGCTGAAAGATGGAATAAGTCATTTCAAAGACAGAACATCTGAATTTGAAAAGACAGGAGAACAGAAAGAGAAGAGAATATAAAAAGTGGAACAGGTCCTCAAGGAATTGAATGACAACACAACCTACACAAACCTACACATTATTATTGTCCCATAGTGAGAAGAGAATGGAAAATTGGTTGAAAGAATATTTGAGGAAATAATGACTTATTACTTCCAAACCCTTATAAAAGACATAAATATCAATATCCAAAAAAGACAATGCACTTCTAGGAGAATAAGTTCAAAGAGACCTACTGCAATAATGACAAATATAAGCATTAAAGAGAAAATTCTGAAAGCAGCAAGAGAAAAGCAATGCATCAATACAAGGGAATGTTGATAAGATTAAGTGCCAACCTCTCATCAGAAAAACACAGAGGTGAGAAGAAACTGATATGATGTATTTGAGGTACTGAAAGAGAAAAACTGCCTGCTAAAAATTATGTATCTGGCAAAATTGTTCTTTAAAAATGAGGGTTAGTTCAAAGTCTTCACAGACAAACACAATTCAATAGAATATGTTACCAAAATGCCAGAATTACAAGAGATACTAAAGAGAGTGCTGCAGTCTGAAAGGCAAAAACAAGGCAAGAGACTTAGAGAAAAGTGTAGAAATGAAGATTATTAGGAAGGGTAAATTAAAGGGTATAAACACAGGCAATTATATGATATGAAAACAGAAAGCCAAAGGACAAAATGGATGAAGTAAGTAATGCCTATAGAGTAATAATATCGAATGTTAATGGCTTGAACTCCTCAATCACAAGACATAGACAGAATGGATGAAAAATATGAGTCTTCTATACATTGTCTAAAATAGACTCACCTCTGATGTAAGTGCACAAACAGCTTAAAAGTGTAAGACTGGTGAAAGATATTCCATTCAAATAGTAACTGAAAAATAGCTGGAGTAGCAATACTAATATCAGAGAAAATATATTTTAAATGCAAAACGGTTATAAGAGATGAAGAAAGTCATTATATATTAAGAAAAGGGGCAAATCACCAAGAAGAAATAACTGTACTAAAAATATTTTCACCTAACCTGAGTGACTCAAGGTACTTGAGGCACACACTGGCAAAACTGAAGAGAAATATAGATGTCTCTAAATAATAGTTGGAGACTTCAAAAAGTAGCTGTCAGTATTGGATAGAACTTCTGGACAGAGGATAAATAAAGAAACAAAGAGCATGAATATTATGATAAATGAAAAAGACCTAAGAGATATCTATAGAGCATTATACCTCAAAATATCAGGATAGCCAATATATTGGGTCACAATACAAGACTTAATAAATTTATAAGGTTTGAAATTATTCAAAACCCTTTCTCTTGTTATACAGAATGAAGCTAGAAATCAATAATGGATAGAAAAAGGGTGAATTCATAAATATATAGAGATTAAACAATATACTCAAATAATTAGTTGGTCAAAGAAGTAATTGCAGGAGAATCCCACAAATATTTTAAGTTGAATGAAAATGTGAACACAACATATCAAAACCTATTGAAAACCACAAAGTCAGTGCTGAGAGGGAAATTTATAGCTCTCAATATGTATGTAAACACAAGGAATTAATTATTAGAATATAGGTCACCAGAAAATAGGATGAGGGTAGAATATTGAAAACTGATGGTTAATCTGTGGAGAATAGGTTAAAAGGTTGCTTGTAGTATTTGGAAATGAATGGAAATGGTGAATCCACATCATGTGTTTATGACTAGCAGAGCTATTATATTAGTATGACAGTGGTTGAAAGGTTGAGCCTAAGGACATTTATATTACTAGAAGGAAAGCTTAAAAATTAAACAATGGACTGTATAACATAGTGAAACATCAAGTAAAATACAAATATGGGCGATACTGCAAATATACAGCTGTACAAAATATAAATGCAAATAAACTACAGAGAAGGAAAGAGAATAGCATCTATGTACAGTAGAGGAAGAAGAGAGATTAAAAGGTGATGAGTTTTGCTTGTTTGGATGTTTGAATTTTGATTTTTATTATTAGTATTATTATTGGAATAATGAAAATGCTCTAAAATGGTTGAAATGATGAATGTACAACTATGTGATTAGAGTGAATACCATTGATTGTAACTTTGGATGGATTTATGCTTTATTAATATGTATCAATAAAGTTGATTTGTTAAAAAAAAAAAGAAGAAAGAGTTAACAGTGAAGTTATACCTGCACACTTGGAAATTATTTTAAAAACCTACAAAAACAAAAAACAGCAATCTAATCCTAAACCAAGCTGAAGGAAAGAAATAGTAAATATCAGAGCATAAATAAAAGAAATCAAGAACAAAAATCAATAGAATCAACAAAACCAAATGTTGGTTCTTTGAGAAGATTGTCAAAATAAAAAAAAGAACCCTTAGCTAGACTGACAAAGACAGAAAAAGCTGCAAATAAATAATATCAGAAATGTTAGGGGGTACAGAAGTAATAGTGATCATAAAGGGTAATATAAACAACTGTGTGCCAAAAAATTAGACAATGTAGATGAGATGGACTAATTCCTATAAACACATGAACCACGTACACTGACACTAGAGAATAGTAAACTGCAAGAAATCAATCAAAAGTGAAGAAATTGAAACAATTCTCAGGAAACTCCCAAAGATAAAAAAAAAAAAAAAAAGAAAAAAGAAAAAAAGAAATAAAAAAACAGGACCAGATGGCTTCACAAGTGAATTCCACCAATCATTAAAAGATGATCTAATACCAATTAGATCAAGCTCCTCCAAAAAAATTGCACTGAAAAGAAGGCTACCAAACTCATTCCATGAAGCCAACATCACCCTAATTCCAAAACCAAATAGAGATACAGTGAAAAAAGAAAATAACAGGCGGTAACCCTAATGATTAGTGATGTGAAAATGATCAACAAAATACTTGCAAACCAAACTAAATATATTGTATAACATATTGTATAATTCCATTTATATAAAATTCTGCCACTGACAAAGTGGGATTGTTGTCTTGACACTGCAGATGGTGATAAATTTCTTGACTTTCCATTATTTTTCCTCTGACAGTACCTCACAGGGAAAATAGAGTGATGATTTCTACCACCAGGTGGGAGTTTATGTCCAGGATTTCTCATCTGGTCTTCCCTGATACTGCAAAGAGGGGGCCCATAATTGCCTAGTGGAGATGAAAATCCTGCTTCCCAATTTGGCCTTCTCAGACACCACTTCAGTAAAGAGTTTGTTATACTGTTATAGCATGGAAAGGGTGGGAGTATATGCCCTACATTTGATTTTCTATGCTCAAGGTGGCTGTGAGCTAATATATATATATTTTTTTACTGTGGCATTAGAGTGGAGTAGTGCATTTATTGTGTAAACATGTTCAGACTTTTAGGCTGCCCTTTTCCTTATTCTTTAACTTCAGATTGCAGTCTTTTGTTGGGGCTTATTTTATCTACAATCATTGGTATTTCCAGCTTATACGAGGCATAAAGAAAACCCAGGGAATTCCTAAAGAAATTTTATCTTGGGTCCCAAATTCTTAGTCAATGTGCTACCTTCTCTCAACCGATCCATTATTCATTTTTTATTAATATATAATGTCCACATTTTTTGAGTTTTAATTCACAGGAGGAATAAGGGAAAGGGTCTCTATTCACTCTCCAGAAAGCAGAAATCAGTTTCTGACATTCTTATGTGATCCCTGTAAGATTTTCTCTACCCCACTAATCTCTAACTTTAGGAATCATTCCATTGTCAAAATCAACATCATGGTCATAGACAAAGTTTGGTCAAACAAGAACGATGGTGTTATTTCCTGCCAAGCTATCCAGCAACGGGATATACAAGTGGAAGACTAAGAGTTCTTATTCTGTCTCTAGGAGCAACTTCTGGGTAAGTTAAATACTTATTTAATATAGAGATATATATCAGCACGTCAGTCCTCTATTTGGCTCAATATTTTTCCCAAGCAAGTTATTTGTTTAACTTTAAAAATAATTTTAAATTTATAGAAAAGAAGCAAATTTCATAAAAATAACTTTTCTTCTAAACCAACTGAGAGTAATTTTTTGTGGTCTTTCAAGACTTTGAAATAATTTATTGTGTATTGCCCTCAAAGTGAGAAAGATCTTCTAAATAACCATAGTGCCACCATAAAAATTAGGAAATTAATACTGATATATTATTATTTTGTAATACAAATATCTTGATTGAGTTTTCTAATTGTTTCAATGATGTCCATTAGAGATAAAGGATACAATTCAGGAACATTATTGCAATTATTTGTTATTATTTCTTTAATATCCTTCAAAGGAACAGTTCCAAAAACTTTCCTTGACTTTAATGGCTTGGATATTCCTTCAACTATTATTCAAATAGAATAAAAGATGTAGAAAAGTGAAGACGTTGGGAAAAATATGATTATCAACACATTCCATGTTTCTATCATAAAAAAATCATGTCTAAGAAATTAAACAACATGAACCAGCATGATGCAATTCTTCCTCATGAGATGGCTTGATGATTGGTTACTACAGAGCCTATTCACTATACTAATTTAATAAAGAACTCCAAAGAATCAGCTTTGATTATCTAATTATTTTTCTCAGTCTATTTGTTTAGCTATCTATAACTATCCATGTATTGATATTGTTCTATTGTGCTTTTACAAGTAAGAATGTACTATATTCTTGTAATACTAAACAGTAAAATGAGCAAGCCAATGAATAAAACATTCAAATCGGGAAATAAAAAGTAAAACTATATTTGTAAATAATATCCTAGAAAAAAATTAAGGAATACACTAATAAATTATTCATCTCATAAAAAAGCTCAGTTATGATGCAGGGTAAATGATCAAAATGAAAAAAAAATATCTTTCAATTCACTAGCAATGATTGATTACCTTGTTAAAGAAATTAAGGAAAAACAAAGCTATTTATAATAGAATGAAAAAGACTAAAATACTTAAAATTAAATTAACAGAAAATATTCAAAACCTATGGCCTAAAAACTAAAAATTGTCATTAAAAGAAATCAAAGACCTAGAAAAGGAAAAGGTATTCCAAGTTCATGGATGGGAAGGCTTGATGTTTTTAAGATAGTGATATTACCCCTATTTATCTACAGATTTAATGCAACCCTTATTATCTGTCTAGATTGCTTTTCTGCAAAAATTCACAAGCTGATCCAAAATTCATATGGGAATTCATGAGACCTAAAATTTTGAAAACATCTTTGGAAAAAATGTAAACTTGGAACATCAACATTGCCAAATATCAAAACTTACTACAAAGCTGCAGTTATCAAATGTGTGGTATGGATATAAGGAAAGACGTGTTAATGCTATAGAGTTGAGACCATAGAAATAAACTCTTATATTAATGGTCAATAGAGTTTCTAAAAGTGTGCTAAGACCATTCAATAAAATCAGGATAGTCTTTTCAACAAATTGTCCTGTGTAAACTGGATTTTCACATGCAAAAGGTAGAAGATGGACCTTACCTCACACTATATAAAAATGTACTCTAAATGGAACAAATAATTACATGTTATAGCTAAAATTATAAAGATCTTGGAATAAAATAAAGGAGTAAATATATTCTTGAGATTTAGGAAAGGCAATTTTTAAAAATTTATAACACCAAATGCACAACTGAGAATGTAGTTATAGATAAATTAGATACCATTAAAATAAAAAAAAGAATTTTTTTTTCTTCAAAGAATCAAAAAAAGTGAAATGACAACCAAAAGTGGGAGAAAAGATTTTCAAATTATATTTCTCATAAGGGCTTATATTTTAATTTACAGAGAAATCTTACACTGTAGTAATAAAATAGACAAATGACTCAATTAAAAATAGGTAATAAATTTGAATGGACATTTCTCCAAAAAAATTTAAATATTCAATAAGAACAGGACCAGATTTTCAACATCATTATTCATCAGGTAAAAGTAAATCAAAACTACAATGAGAAACAACTTCACACACACTCGGATAGTTATAATGAAAAATAGATGAGGAAGAGGAAAAAGAAAAAGAAGAAGAAAATACCAAAGGTTGGTGAGGATTTTTAGATATTGTAACCTTCATATATAGTAGGTAGTAATGTAAAATAGTTCAACCAATTTAGAAAGCAGACTGGCAGTTCCTCAACCATTAAATGTACAATTACCATGTGACCCAATTATTCCACAGATAGCCAATGAAAACAAAATATTTTTTAAAAAGATCAATGAATTGGAGTACTGAAAGGCAGACTAATGACTAAACATGGTAAGAAAAAAATACAAATGACTAATATCAATGACAGTGGAGACATCATAACAGATAAGACATGAAAAGAAATGTTATGAATATGTGGATAACCATACTCCTACTTATTTTATAACTTAATGAAATTGATAAAACTATGAGACACAAATTAGCCCAGCACACTGTAATAATAGAAAAACTGAATGACACTATAAAGGTCAAAGAAACTGAGTTAGGTAAAACGTTTCTACAATGAATATTTCTTTTCAAAATAGCTTCACTGGTGAATTCTAAGACAAATTTCAATAAATAATAATGGTAGAAATTCTACACAATTCTTGTAAATTTCTAAAGAGGAGGGAATACTTCCCAGTCATACTTTGAGGCCAGTATTTCTTTGTTATCAAACTCACACAAGTATATGACACATACAGAAAACTAATATATTGCAAGAATAGAGACGTAAAAATCATATAAAAATACTAGTAAACAGAGTCCAACAACACATTAATATGTTTATACACTATAGCCAATTGGGATTTATTCCAGAATGCAAAGGGAGTGTACCTCCAAAATCCGTTAATTGGCCATATCAATTGAATAAAAGTGAGAAAGCACAAATGATCATTTCAATAGATGCAGAAAATCATTCAACAAAGTTCAACCCAGTTTCATGACTTTAAAAAAGCCAACAAAAGAAAAATAGAAATTTATAAAGGGGTAACTATAGGAAAATATAGATAATATCACATTAATGTTGAAAGATTGATGGCATTAGCCCTAATGTCAGCAACAAGACAATGATATCCACACTCATCATTTTTATTTAACATTTTTTGGAGGTTCTAACCAGGATATTTAGGCAAGAAAATAAAAAAAAAAAAACACACCAATATTGGAAAGGAAAAAGAATAATTATTTCTATTAGCAGGTGACATGTCCTTATATACAAAAAATCATAATGAATCCAGTTAAAAAAAAACAAAAGTAAAATAAGGATTCACTAAGGTGCAGAGTACAAAATTAATATGAAAAATCAAATTTATTCCTCTATACTATCTATGAAAATTCCAGGAATTAAATTAAGAAAACAATTCCATTTATGGCAGAATGAAATTAATAAAATACTTGGTATTAATTTAGAAATTGAGAAAAAAGTTTATTTTCAAATTTCAAAACTTTTTAAAATTAAATTAAAGAAGATCTAAATATATGGAAATACATACCAAATTATGGATTAGAGAGTCAAACATTGTGAAAATGTCAGTACTAACCAAGTGGTTATTCAGATTCAAATATTGATATGAAAACCTCAGTGGGCTTTTTTGCAAAAGTTAATAAGTTGATCCTAAAGTTCATATGCAAATTCAAAGGACAGACAATAGGGAAAACAGTCTTGAAAAAGAAAAAGAAAACAATTTGGACAATGCACACTTCTCCTATAAAATTTTAATGAAAAGCTAAACTGTTAGGCATGTGGTACTGTCAGAAACATAGACATATATAGAACTATAGAGTCAGAGAATAGGTTAGTGGATGCCTAAAATAGGGGTGGAGACAGGCATTGGAAAGAAATAGGCAGTGATACCTAAAGAATAATGGGTTTCCTTGGGGGGGCATTACAATATTACAAAATTGATTATGTTCACACAGATCTGTGAAAACAATTTAAACCTTGAATATTTCATTGCATATTACTGCATGGAATGTGTAATATAGCTCAAGTGCTGTTAAAATAAATATAATATGAGTCATAGAACATCTAAGTGCTATCACCCCACTCAGTGGGGTTCCTGAGAGCTCCAGAGACACCCTGGTCTTATATAAGGGGGGATAGCCCCAGAGACTGATGCCTTATCAGTGGGTTCTATTTTGGAATCTGTGCTACTGAGAGTGACAGAATTAGACTCAATTAAGTCCTCCCTGCACATGGTTCACCAGTCCCTTCTATTCAAACCTACATGTGATGCTGGAGTTTCTTAGGTATACTTCCAGAGACTGGAGCCTCCC
>JAKSZT010001178.1:6299181-6336498 GCA_026826555.1 Tolypeutes matacus | reverse complement strand
TATTTTGTAACAAAGTTTATGCATAATGATAAATATGAGATAAAATTTAAAAAAAAAACTGTTGTGGCAATGGATGTAGGCCATTTTAAATCAGCACACACCACTCAGAACTGAGTGGGAGAGAGTGTGGTCTACAGTGTGAACTGTGGTCTATGGTTGGTGGCAAGGCTCCAGGAGGTGTAAGTTCATTGAGGTTGGTGGGCCACACTATGGGAGATGTTTGTGTTGGATGTGGTGGGAGGTGTGGGAGGTGGGCAACATGGGAATCCGAGTGGGTTCCGTATAATATTTTAGGTAATCTAAGCACCTCTTAAAATATATGTATATATATATATAAAAATAACATTTTTGTAAGCAAATACACATATATGCATATATATTTATATATCATTTTACAAATGTTTGTATGTATTGTGAGAATTTTGATTTTTACCCATAATAAAAATAAAATAAAATAAATATAATATAATATGATATAATAAAATAATATAATATACAATATTATAGAAAAAAATCTTGGTTCCTGAACAAACTGTAGAATCGAAAATGGGTTTTCAGATATTCTTTGTCCCACATCCTAAGGTCACATGAGCTAATTACAAATGGGTAGTCATGTTAAATCTTCCATTTCTCTTCATTTCAGTTTTCTTCCCCTTTGCCCAAATATGTAAGGGCCCAATAAAGAAGCTAGTAAGTACCAGACAATATCATATATGGAGAGGTTTGCAATAGAACAGATTCTCAGAAACAGGTACAGATGTTAAGGATAATTTGATTCCTTAATAAAAGGTTTGTTCACATTAAAAGAGAAGTAGATTGTTTGGTAGACCGTGGCATAAAAACTGGCTCCCAGAGAAAAATAAATCACCTGTTTCCTTTCTTTACTGCTATAAAATAGTGGACTGCCAACAGGTTAAAAGCAAGAATATGAAAGGAAAAAACCCACCAAGGATCTAGTAGAATAAAGAGGGAACTTTGAAATGTTGGGGTGGTAAGAACCACTTACATGACTTCTAAATCCACAAGATAAAAGTAAAATCACTGGTTGCTATTAAAATAAAAATTATTTCCCCAGGGAGTTACACATAATGAAGTCAACAGAACAATGAAATAGTAGATTATTCCCCTTCATTGGTCCTAATTGACAAGGAATATGTATATGCTAATATAGGTTAATAATACATTTATAAATTAAAGGGATGTAGCCAGATACACAATACAGAATGGAAAAAATAAATATTTTAGAACATTCATAGTTTAATCTCCATATGGCTGTGAATTATGAGTACAGAATCTCTAATTCTCCAGGAATCTGAAACATGCAATTTCAGATAAAAATGAGAAACAATTTTGTAAATATTGGAATGGCAGTCATTGGAAAGCTGAGTTGGTTCATTCATTACCGAAGGGAGTGTAAATAAGCAAAGATATTCCTAAAAATGAAACATTTAGAGAGCTGGAAATTGGAACAATTTTTTTTAATTTGTTGATTAGGCCTGGATAAATAAAATGTGGTGGCTATAATGCAGGGAATTACAGTAGTTAGAACAACAGAAAACAAATTTATTTCTGCAAATTTCACTGATCCTTTGGTTTAAACAAAGTGAAAGAATGATCTTTATTTCATAGCAAGCACACAAACAAGAAAACATGAAATCCATATTCAATATGAAATAAGCCTATGTAGCTACCATATTTGTAGAACTATTTTAGTTTTTGTACAAATGGGTCCCAAATCATAGCTGTAATAATTTATTAAATTCAAAAATTAATCGTTAGAATGATTCAAGGTTATATATGTGGACATTGTGAAATTGTAAACACCCTTTATTCCAAAGTATAATTTATCCACCAGACCTGGAATGATAATATTTAAATATGTAATCAATTTGATATTAAATAAATAAAAAGGTTTTAAGCAGTGCTTTTTAATTTTTAATTTTTAAAATTTGGAAGAAGTACTAGATGACATAAATGATACATGAAAAATATAGGGGAATTCAATTATACCCTCCCCACCCCTCCCACAATTCTCCCCTATAACAATATCTTTCATTAGTGTGGTACATTTGTTACAATTGATGAACACATATTAATGCATTGCTACTAACAATGGTCAATAGTTTACATTATGGTTTTTGCCTTTCACTGCACTTTTTTATAGGTTTTTCACAAATATATAATGGCCTGTATCCATCACTGTGATGTCTTTGAGAACAATTCCAGTGCCCCCAAAATGCCCCTTATTACACCTATTCTTCGTTCTCCCTCACCTCAGAACCCTTGGTGACTACTGACTATATATCAGCAATACAAGTTCTTCAATTACTATAATAAAATAATAAGTTTACTTTAGCCCATAGTTGCATTCTGATGCCCAATTTGTATCTGATTGAGACGGGGTGTAGACCCCATGGGGCTGTTGGATGGAACTGTCTTGCTTACAGTCATAGATACTCTCTGTTTTTAGAGGATGGGCATTGTCCATCATCATCCCTTTGTTAGTTGTCCTGAGAGAGTCTGATGAGCTGGAGAGTAGGTGTTTCAATTATGCTAAGATTCAGGGCTCAACCGGCATATGAAGAGACCAAAGATTTATGTCTCTGGGACATATAATTAATTAATATAGTGCTAATTATAGGTTCATATAAAAGGAGCAAAGAGTCATGTGTACGGAAATTATAAATGAGTCTAATTCTGTTACATTGGTAAATATATATTCCATGATAAGACCCACTGACAGGGTGCCAAATTGTAGATATTGTCTGCCCTGCTTATAAGGTCTACATGTCTCTAGAGCCCTTGGAAACACCCCTGCTTGAGACCCTGTTACTATGGTAATCAATGAGATCATCTTAAGACGTTCATAAGTGTAACCTCTGGAATGAACTCCCAACTCACTTTGAAATTTCTTAGCTATAATAACTCATATGTATTTAATATTTCCTCTATTTGGTCAAAGTCTTTTTCCAAATGCATTGCTAGTTGGTGTTTGGTAATAATCCCTTGATGCCAGGGAGGCCCATACGCTGAAGTTATGTCCCACATCAAAGGAAAGGTATTGATTCTATGTGCTATATTGGGTTAGAAAGAGACCACATTTGAGCAACAAGGAGGCTTTCAGGAGGTAACTCTTAGAAAATATATAATACTAGGTTAAGGTTCAATTTCAAGAACAAAGTTCATAAATACAAACACCAGTGTCAAGGACTGCTGTATTGGTCTGTCCTTCATCACTAGGCACAGCCCATGTACTCTATGGATTTTTGCTGCTCTTTTAGAGAATGTAGCAGGACTTCCCAGGATGAGCATTTAATATGCCTTTGGTTATTGTGTGAGTCTCCACCCCTGAGACAACACCCATGTCTACTTGAAAATATTCATATTGCATAAAGGGATGCCCCAGGTACACCCCTCGCATACATCCCCCATCACTGATACCCCACATCAGTGATCCTCCCCTGCCACAGTTGTAACCCTTCTGCAATCCAAAACCTACCCCAAAATACAGCAAAAAAATATATAAATGAATAAAAATAGTAAAAAATAAAATAATAAAAACAAATAATATACAAAAATAAAAAATAAAAAACTTAAAAAAATTCATTGTGCCTTTCATCACAGTAAAATATGTTATCTTTCATATATAGTGACAATTTCTTCTGTATGTTCCCTCAGTGTTTTATTTTACTTTTTTCAAAGAATATTTATGTTACAGAAAAGTGACATAGAAAATACAAGGGATTCCCCAATACCCACGCCCTTACCTTCTCACATTTTCCCCTATTAATAACATCTTACATGAATATGGTACATTTTTTACAGTTGATGAGCAAACATTGGAGCTGAACTACTAACCATGGTCAATGGTTTGCACTATGTATTACATTTTTTTTTTTTTTAGATTATTTATTTATTTATTTATTTATTTATTTATTTATTTATCCCCCCCTTGCTGCTTGTGCTCTCTGGGTCAGCTAACCATGCCGTGCGGGCAGACTTGCCTTCACCAGGAGGCCCCGGGAACCGAACCCGGGGCCTCCCATATGGTAAATGGGAGCCCCACTGATTGAGCCACAGCCGCTTCCCTATGTATTACATTTTGTACCATACACTTTTATAGGTTTAGACAAAATTTATAATTGTCTGTATCAGTCATTGCAAGATCATTCAGAACAATTCTAATGCCCTATGTTCCATCTGTTTTAATCTTTCCTCCCTCTCCCTTTGGAAATTTTGGTAATCACTAGGTTTCAATTTTTGAACAATAAGGTTCATAGTTACATGCAATAATATTGAGGGCTTGACATATTGGTCTGTTTTCTTTTATTAAGTGCTGTCTATGTTCTCGAGAGTTTCTAGCCCTTCTAATCAACAACATATCAGGACTCTACAAAGTGGGACTTTAATATTTTCTTGTTTATTGTGTGGGTCTCTCAAACTCAGATAACATACTATGACAAGGTGAAAATTTTCATATTCTATAGAAGCATGCCCCATTGTGCCCTATCCCACATATCCTCCCACTGCCAACACCCTTCACCAGCAATCCTCCCCTTCCACATTTGCCAAAAGAACATTCCTGCAAATGTAGTTTCAACCACAGACCTACAAGTCCCTAGAAATCACCTGCTCCTTCTTCCAGTCCTTCCTCCATTTCTGTGAGTAGTCCAACCCAAATCCCCCACTCTGCTCACCCTTACATTACAGCATGATTGACCTAACTCACATCCTTGTACCATCACCCGTATCCACTGCCAAACCACCCCTTCTACCTCATCATAGGTTTTGCCCATTTTGAGCATTGGCTCACCATTCTCTACTCCCTTTCTGTCTCCTAATGACTTAATTCCTTGACAAAGTTATCAAGGAATTAAGTTATCTTAAATATACACACCTGTGTCTGATCCCCTTATTCTTTTGCTCTGTTATGTTTCTTTCTCCTTCAGTACTATACTGTATTGTTTATTAAGTTTTTGGAGCAGATTACTGCAGTGGATGTGTGCTGGGCCCATAAGCACTGTTTAAGTTTATTGATAGAAAGAAAATATTATTTTCTCTCAAGTAAGAATAACGGAATGTACGTTAACCTCTATGTTTTCTTCTATCTAGTATCATCACTAGCTTCTACTCTACACAACTTTTGCATTCCCTATATTTCAACATATCACTTATTATCACATGTCTCATTGACAGGAGGTTAATGCCTAAATTTAGCAACCTTATTACCTTAAAATTATCCTTTGCCTCATGTAAGAGGCCATTTTTTTCAAGACTGCAAGAGAGTAAACTCTGTCTCCCTGATATGAATATCAATTGCTTACTTTATTCCCACTCCTAATTCTCTAACAATGGGAACTCTGGAATAGATTTCATGTTGTACATGATGGGTATACCCTTAAATCTTGTATTTCCTTTGGTAATTGTCTATTAAAATTGCAGATTTTATGCTCATAGACTGTATAGGTATCATGAAAAAAAACCATGGTTCAATGGCTCTCTTTATATGTATGTATGTATGTATGTATGTATTTCCTGATATATAATCAAGAACTAAACATAAACAATAAAAAGTATCTTAAAGTTGAATAAAAAGATGTGTGATCATGTATTTGCAGTTAGATTTGCATTTCCACCAAAGGTTTTTAACTCAAATCAATATTCATTTTTGAAAGCATTTTACCTTTCTAGATCATTCTTTAATTAAATCAACATGACACATCCACTATTCACCACAGAATACTACACAGAAGAAAGTAGGTACAAAATAATAATTCACTTTATTAAAGTAAATCTTTTTATTTCAGATGATTGACAGCTGCTAATTAATTTTTTCCATGTGTTTTTAAGGAGAAAAATAAATGCCAGATTTTTATCTCTTTAATATGAACTTTTAGGTCATGTTTATGTCCAATTTTATTCCAATTTGATTAGATACATTACTTCAATCAAAAAACTTATTTTAAGGAACTGAAAGGACCTATTAAATATTCTCCCCAGAGAACTCTTTGTCTCTCATTTTGCATACTGAAAATGATGGGGTTATTGAAGAGAGGCACCATGAAATCAAACTGGGTTATGAGGAGGGATTTGATGGTTGACTCAAACCTCAACAAGCAAAAAATCCAGAAATGGTGAACAAAATAAAAGTAGCTATCTGAGGGGATCAGACAATTAAGATTTTATTCCATGCTTCCAAAAAATGCATCTGGAACACATTTGAAAAGATGTTAACATATGAGGTACATAAAATGGCAAAGAATAGTAAGACAAGGCAGGAACTTACTGCAAGGGTCACAGACTCAGAACATGGCAAAGCCTAAGTTGAGATACTCATGACTTCAGGGATGTGACAGAAATATTGATCAATTGCATTGGAAGCTATGAAGGGAAGCCTGAATATGGTGCCTGTGTGGGTCACAGAATAGATAGTCCACTAACCCAGGAACCACTTTCTAACTGCATGTATAAACATAGGGTGATGGTGACCTCATAATCAGAGGGTAGCAAATTGAAACATAGCTGTCACAGGACATCACCATGAGGAATCTAAATTCTGTGAAAGCAAAGAAGATAACTAGGAAAATCTGAGCAGCACATTCTTGGAGAGAAATCAAATTGCTGCCAGTCAGGAAATTTACAATAGTTTTGGGAACAGATACTGTGATATATATATATTTAAAAAAAAATCTATCAAGGATAAGTTGCCTATAAAGAAGTAACTGGGAAGTAAAGATGCTTGTCTGTCACAATAGTGGTAATGATCGGAAGATTTCCAGACAGGGCTCCTTTGAAAACAGCAGACCTTGTGCACTTGGAGCTCCCTGGAGCTTGATTATTCTATGAGGAAGAGTTTTGTGACAATGGCGAGGTTGTCCATTTCTATCAATATGAAGCAGTCTTCCTGGGAGTCAAAGTATAGTTATTATATAATATTGCAAACAAAATAGAGAAAAATTTCAGACTATCTTCATATAAAATGAAACCCTGTCATAAATTGGTACGCTGCATTAAAAGACCCACTCATCTCATATATGTTATATGTTTTATGATATGTGCATGCTTAATTGCTAAGCAATAAAATGAAAGAATCAGGATATAGAGAAACATAAAGTGATGATAAACTTGAGGGCTATCACTAATCCTTGGTCAATTTAGAATTTTTGACCAGGGTGATTTAAAAATCAAATAAATCAATAAAGGTAAATGCATAAGAAAAAAACACATGCATATATGAGAGAGAGATAAGAGATTGCTCTTCCTTCACATAACTTATCTTATGTGGCACATTCAGTAAAGTCCATTACCTGGACCCATTATTTCACTTCATTAAGGATGTACCAGACATTTACTTCTTGGAGAAGTTGATATTCATTCTAAACCACATGAAGAAATGTGCACTGTGCTTCTCTAGTATGCTTGGTAATTTTATTTTGGAAGACAGTGGCATACTTATACCTCTGAGAAGCCTTGGGGAGAAAAAGTAATTGTAAATTCCAGTAAAAATGAGAGTCCTCTGAAGTCTTATTTTCCATAGATATTTTGGCCAGTTCCTTGATTTTAATCAGATTAATTAGACTGACACAATGTTAATAGAAGTATTATAACATTTGAGAAAGTACAAGTTCCCAAAAATTGTTTCCAGTTTATTGTTGGCTTAATGATATTTCAAAGTTACTGTTTCATGATAATAGGGTCATATCACTACATAGAAAAATTATACATGTATAACTTCTAAGGTTAATTAAATACATCTACAAAATGTAGCTTTTAAGGTGAAGTAAAACAAACTCTAAGTGCTTATCACTCTAAGCCCTAAAGCAAATTAACCAAAAGTGGCTATAACCCACATTACTACAAACCTTATGCTATAAGTTTGAAAAGTGACAACACAGAATGTAAAAAGACAATGAGTATTACAGAACTAGGCATGCTACAAATCTAAAACTTAGAACAGTTCCTGACTCTCTGCTGACTCATAAAAGTGTAGTGAGGAAAGAAGTTAAACTGACAAAATGCTGCGACAAACATGAGAATATTTACCAGGAAATATATGGAAAAACTTGGGTATAAATTTGGGAAAAATAAAATCCTCAAAGCTGTACACCACAAAGGAATAGGTAGGAGACCAGGACTTGAATATTTATCCAGTAATGGTTCTCAGTGTGTTCTGCCAAGACAACCTCACCACCACTGTCAACATATTGAGATGCAAATTATCAGACTCCTCTATTTTCATATTGAATCAGAAGATGGGAGTGAGTGTGTCCAAGGAATCTATATTTTATCAAGTCATACAGATGATCCCTGGATAGTGTTCTGGACACTGATTTGATTGGAAAGAACAAATCAAGCCCCTGGTAATATAAAATAGCTGTAATGAGGGGTGCTCACTCTAATACAAGAACTTGATTGACATGGCAGAAAAGAGAATTCCCTATAATAATTCTGCTTAGCCACAGTTCAGTTCTACTCTCTTTCACTGAGATGTATTCTCTTCAGATAATGACGGAGTTACTCAGATCTCAAACTGATGCTCAAATTGAGGAAGAACAACTGGTTACTGAAAAGGAGCTCAGGGAGTCAAGAAAAATGCATTGAAGTTTTGGAAGATTTGAGCATATTGGCCAATTTAAAATGGAAACAAAAAAAGTGATGATAACCTTGAGTGCTATCACTAATCCTTTGTCAATTTAACGGAGCACAATCAGAAAAGATTGCATGAAATGACAATGTACTGAGGCAGGCTAGTTTAGGGAATCAGAAGACAATTCTAAAACCTGGCAGTAAAACATGGCCGTGAAACACATGGCCATGGAATTCTACCTGGACATTCTCAGGAAACGATCCCACAAGAAGACTGCTGGAAGAATTCCACAAGACACGACCCCCTCCCCAATTAGAATGAGATTTCATCTGGGATCAAGGAAACACCCCAGATGTTCTCAAGAGGCCTATCATTGCCCTGGGGAAATAGACTGGTGGGGTAATCAATCAAAACAGCAAACCACTGGAAACTCTCACCTGAACATTAGCAAGGGGAAGGAATAATTAGTGGTTTGAAAATTAACCACACAGGCAGAAAGCGCTTTCTCTTCTCAGCCTGAACCAGTCTGCCAGTATACCTGGTGAACAGTATTCTGTTATTTTCTCCCACTTCTGTTCCCTCTCCAATTTCCTTAATAAACTACTGGCTGAAATAAACTGGCGCGTTCTTAAATTATTTTACGTAACATAGCCAAAAAACTAGAGGAATCCAGTAATAGTACTATTTCAGAAATAGTGAAGGAGTATTAGGCAATCTAGTAAGCAAAATTTTATAGGATGGTGGAGAAAAGTAATGTGAAAAAATATTAGAATGTCTAAGAGTTTTTCATGGTTCAACACCTTAAAAACTATGCTAATTTAATTTTTTTAATTTAAAAAATTATTATTTTATTTTATTTTATTTTGGCTCCCTTGCCTGTTTGCTCATTGTTTGAACACTGTCTGCTTGTTGTTTATTTTTTACTCATTGTTTGTTGTTTTTGTTTATTGTTTTTGCTCATTGTCTCTTTGTTTTTTTGTTTTTTGTTTTCTTTAGGAGGCACAAGGAACAACACCCAGTACCTCAATGTGGGAGGCAGGCACTCAACTGCTTGAGCCACATCTTCTCCCTATGCAATTTAATTTTTCTCCTTTTTAAAGTAATTTTTATTGAAGTATATCATTCATACATGAACATGCACAATATGCTAATTTAATTTTAAAAGCGGCTTTATTTCTGCCATGACTTCACAATTTCCTCATGGAAATGAACAGACAAGGAAAATTAGCACTTCATGTGGGCTATTTTAGATAATCACTGTGGCTGCAGATTTCTCCTTGATCCATTAAAATATCTCTGCTTAAACTTCTGTCCAAAGCTACTTTACTGAGGAGAGTGGCAAATGTCCTCTGCTGACCTGTTACACTGGAATTTAGTTCCTTCATTTTCCTTCACAGCAAAAGCTCTCTGATAACTTTTAAAATTATGACATTCTTGTTATCTGTTGGTTCCAAACCTACTCCTGAAGAGCATGGATTTGGTGTGGTGCAAGACAAAAGAAGGCACCTGGCATTGAGTCAGACATAAGCTTTATTTGGGCGTATGGACAGGAGAGAATCTCCAGTGCTGGCAGTCTGGAGAATGAAGGTAGGGCTCCACAGAGTCAGGAAAATGATGGTTGATAGAAGGGGTTTCAGAACAAAGACATGCCTTAGGGAATGAGAGCAGAGTTTCTCCTAAGGTCCCGTGATGTGCACATATGGGGTCTGGTGATGTTATTGTGTAATTAAAATTTACTGCTCTGAGATTATATTTTATGATACCATTTATACATCCTTTTCCCTCCAGGAAGATTGTTAATCTCTAACTTTTGTCTAGATCATGCAGGTGGCCATGTGCTGAACGTTTAGAGGGAGCCTGGGCCCTGGGTGCACACAATCAACCCCATTGGGCATAGTACAAGCATTGCATCCACATTCCCCTGCAACAATATAAAAGCTACCAGAATAATAGGAGTCCTCCACCAAAAGCTAGGAGATCCATAAAAATATATCTCCTGGGCCAAGAAGGTGATTAAACCAATCAGATAACTAATTTATCGATGTGCTGTATGTGCTCTTGCATATGATTTAGAGCTTGTGAAATATGAGAGTGATCAGGAATATATACACAACATTGAACATTAATGAGGGCACAGGTCCCACCTTGTGCACCAGTAAGAATATCCAAAGTCATCCTATTTTGTAAAACTATCTTTCATAGTTTGGTAGTTTCTTTGTTTAGTAAGGAAATTGCTACTTTGGTGTCATTAAGGGCTTGAGCAGTGTGATTGGCCAAAGCTGTTATATGTTTTTCAGTGACAATTGCAGCACCACAGCACAAAAACAGAATGGGTAGAACCACCAGGGGGGCATGCTTTATGCTATATTTAGCCTTGATCATTTCCCAATTACTAGGAGTATTGGTTAATGAGTCATATAGGGTGGCAGGGACATATGGCTGTCCCCACATGCATTGTCTGGTCCAGTTATGGGGCATATATGGCCACCCTTCTTGCCTGCAAATCTATAACCATCCTTTAGGGAACAGGTAGGCCCTAGCAAATGAATGGTAACAGCTCTGCCATTGGAAAAAGGCTATTATTTTCATGTTTAATAGTAAAATTACACAACTCAGGGTGTTATCACCACTATCTTCTCATTCCATGCAGACAGGTGATGCAATCTAGGGTGACAGACTCAGCCGTTAGCCATCCTAAGCCATCATACACAGCATATTCTAATAAAGCCTGGGATTATTCACCTTTTCCCTTACAAAGGAAAAACACATTACTATGTACTCATTGAAAGATGGCAGCTGGATTTCAGTCTTAAATTAGAAGGTCTTGTTTCAAGCTTGTCAATGAGTCAAATTCTGCCATGCCAGCAATGTGTTCCATGCTGTCCAATTTGCAGGAGTTACAGTCCAAGGAAGGCCAGTATCACACAAGGATGGTAGTCTATGAAACCCAACCTTAAGTTTGATTGAGGGCACTTGTTACCACTGAAGCCCACTGTATAAAGGAATTGGCTATGGCACTACAGGTGAAAAGAAAGATATTTATGGGGAACAATAAGAGACAGAATATGCTGGTCTAACAGTATACAGGCAACGTTCCCATTAGTAGATAACAAACTACCAGGTAAGGCAGTCTTGTGAGGAGGCTGCCAATACCATATATTTTCTCCCAATAATTCTCTGAATTTTCTACATTGACATCAAAAACTAGTTTAGTCATAAGGAGAGTCCACATAGTCACATATAGGGCCCAAGAGGGAATAGGAGACCCCATATTATTAATAAAGATTTTTACTGGCAATTTTGTATAAATTGTCATCTTACAACAATTTTTCAATGACCCTTCTTGCCCATGAGCTTAAGATTCCCAACCAGCAAAGCTGCATAGGCTAGTACCTTGACCAAAAGGCCTCATTTTCCCCTGTTTATATAGTTTGAAGCATAGTCAACAACAGATCATTATTACTTCACCTTTTGTACTGTAGAGCAGCTAGCCCTTTAACTTGTAATCTCATTGCCTGCATTGTTACTCCTGTTATCATTTCAAATGAATCAGGGGCTGAAGCCCACAGTGCTGAGTTTAATGGGTCAAGACTAGATACAGCCTTAGTCCATTGTTGTAAAGATCTTTCATCACCTTTTATTTGTTCCTTTAAAAGGCCATTTATCCTTTCTATAAGGCCTAAAATGGTGAGGTTATAGGGTAAATGGAAAGTCCAGGTAATGTCTTGGTCCACCCAGATGACTGTGAGGTGAATGGTAAATGGAATTCCTTGGTCACTGATGATTTAAAAGTAAATAAGTCACTTACTTTTTCTAAGCAGTTAATAGTGACCTCCTGGTTGACCTTCCCTACTGGCAATGTCTGTGGCAGTGAAAGCATAGCTTGCCCCTTCTCTGAGCAGGAGGGGTCTGATGTACACCACTTGCCATTGAGTTTCTGTGGTCTATTCTCAGCCAATATGTCCCATCTGGTGAGGTAATTGCTGTGGCCACCAAAGTGAGCATGATGGACACTTGTGGATAATGTCCATAAGCTGTTGGTGACAGGCAGCTTGAACTGCTGGGCTAGGCACCACAGGGTTTGGTAACCACCATGTTTGTTTTTCTGTAGAACCATTCTGCCACTTCTTGGGTCTCAGTGGTATGGCTCAGGAACTTCACAAGGGCATCTGCCTCAACATTCCCAAGAGGAGTGTTAAAGGAGTAGGCAGGGACATGATAGACAATTATTTGTCATTGCTGAAAAGTGTACCATATGTCCTTCCATAGATCTATCCTCCACAGAGGGTGGCTCACTACAGTCCATTGTTCTTATTTCCAAGTTGTCAGCCAGGTAGTAAGGCCTTATATACTGCAAAACTATCAGTACAGATTGTGAATGTGTTCCTGGGCTCATGTACTATAACAATCCACACAGTTCCTAATTCAGCACATTGACTGCTTAGCAGGGTGTCTGTTTCACACCAAACAATTTCAGTGCTGGACTGCACAGCCACAACCACCCATCAGGGAGACTACCCAGTAGCCTAACTGTCTATATTCATTCTCTGGAACTTTTCCTATGTCTTTTTAGTGGGCACTTCAACGGCCACCATGGGGTTTGTAATTTCGACCAAATAATCTTCCATGTAAGACACTAGGCCTAGGATCTCATTCATTTCAGTACTTGAAGGGCTAATTTTGAAGACACTGTCCTACAGCAGGTAAGCTTCACACTTTGTTAAGGTACTTGACTGTGCACTTCAGAACAAGGTTTGTTCTCAGTATCTGCAATCCACCCCTGGTTAGGGATGGCAGTCTTCAGGGTGACCAGACATTTTAGGGTTAAGCCTTCTACTGACATCAAGTTGTATGCTGCACATAGCTGCTGCTTAAGGGATCATATCATAATTCAGTTCATTTCCATGGGTACTCACTTCGAATATTATCTTTGCCACAAATCACACCCAAATCCAATGTTGTTACTGGTCACATCAAATTCACAGGGTATATCAGGGTCTACCCCCTTAGTGCTTAATCCTTTGCATTACTTTTTCTGTTTAGGATATACAATGGTTTCAATATTTGAGCTAAATGAGGGATGAAGAATCTCCACTACCCCAACAATGCCAGAAAGGCAATTAATTGTTTTGAAACGTGTGTTGTGAGAAAATATTGTACATTATTGATTACAGGAGATAGTATAGCTTTTGTCTTACCCAAATATGCAACATGCAAAAATTTGACAGAGCAGCCAGGGCCTTGCAGCTTGCCCTGATTGATTTCTCACCCCCAACCTTCAGGATCAGATACTATTTTCTCTGATGCTTCTTTTTATTCTGAAAGAGAATTACTGGTTAACATCATATCATCAATTTTAATGAAATAGGGTTACAGTCATAGGTTTCTTCCACACGGCCAAATCCGTTTACAGATGGTAAACTTATGCATATATCTTTGGGGAAGCACTGTAAAAGTCCACTGTGGCCTTCCTATATGAAGGCAAATGCAGGCCAGCTTTACTTGCCTAAGGAGATCCTAAAGATAGCATTAGCAAGATCTAAACCAAACTGATAGTGATATAACTGGGTAACAATTTCTTACAATAGAAAAGCAATGCTTGGGACCCCTGCATACAGTAATGGGGTGTTATTTTATTTAATTCATGGTAATCTACGGTCATGTGCATGGTCAATCAGGCCCTATAGGACTATTGAAGAGACTATGGGTATTTATTATTATCCCTACCCTTTTCATTCCTTTATTGTAGCAGTAATTTCCTGGAGCTCTCCCAGGAGTTTGTACTGTTTTGTTTACACAAATCTTTAGAGCAAGGGCACCTTCACTGGGAACCATTAAGATTATCCCCTTAGCACTGCATTTATTACTCTGCATTGGAGGTAGAATTCTCTTATGTTAGTCTGTAATGTGGCATTCTGGGGAATGTCAGTTTCTAAAATAAATTTGAGTATAGGAGGAATATATGCTGTATACCTTTAGGGAGGTAATCATTCAGTTTGTAAAACTAAATTTTGTTGCTTACCATAAACTGATTTTCCTCCATAGCCATCTACAGCCAGCACTGGCCTATGGAATCATGCTACATTATCATGAATTACAGTATGTTCACCTCCCATATCTACTAAGGCTAATACTCTTTGTTGATTAGTAGAGGACCAATAAATATTTAACTGTACATGTGGCCTAAGATTCCTGAGGTTCCCAGTTATATTCCTCACCTTTGGATCTTGACCCTTCCCCTATGTTAGTTGGAAGGGTGCCTATCAGGCTTCTGCTGGGGAGTGGAAGTCTCCTGGAGTTGAGGCATAAGCATTTTTCCTATTTTTACTTCTTCCTCAGCATTCTGAGGATATAGTTTCATAAGTCTCTTGTCCTTAAGAAGCTTGCCCCACAGTCTCACTAAAACCACATTGTAATGCCTATCTATTGTTTCTAGCTTGGTGCCTGAAGAAATATATACCTACATTTGCTTGTGCCACATATGATTAGGATCACCATGTCTTTGGGGTGTCTTCCCTCCTGCCCAGACTCCAATACCCTTTCTCCACAACCTTTCTGATTCCCTTAAGTCTGCTATAGCCTGTGCAACTTGCAACACAGTTTGCCCTACCAGGGGGCTCAGGATTGACACCAGAGGTCCATAATAATAGTTGCGAGCAGTATGTAGCACAGCATCTTTCATTCTTTCAGTAAAAATTTTGGTGACAGGCCCTACAAAATTGGCAGCATAAATGGCATGTTTCATCTCCAATCCCCATAAACATCTTTTAATTCTTCCATGGATTTCCAAGGAGGGGTGGCATTGGGTATATCCCCTTCATTAGGTCATGCAGCCTTGCATCATTTAACCAGCCATATCAATACCAATGCTATTTTTGTTTTCACTGGAGGCAGTATATAAATGCCGACATAGAGTAGTGTGAGTGGTAATGGATGCCAGTTTACTCATTTCCATCCCAGATTATTACAACTCCTTCAAATCCAATGTCCCATAATCTTAGAAAACAGTAAAGTAGGGACTCTCTAGATCTCTGCTTGTATCTTTGCCTCAAATCACCCAACTCAGCAGTGGTATTGTCTATCATGGTTATATGTAACTACTACTTGGGGTGGTGGTTGGAAATGTTGTCCCCAGGGGTTGGTTTTGTAATGTCTTCCATTTCTGTTGTATTATATGGCACACACTTGTGGACTCATCATATTCTTCCACTTCTCGTTCCTTTTCTTTTTCCCCATCTGGGGAGGAATCCATGGGATCCATGCTTAAGGGTCCCACTCTGGTAGTTACTATTATCCATACTTGATGTTGAGGTAGTCTGTGGCCCCTAGCTCAAGCATATGTACAAGCCAGGGTTGCTAACTAACCATAAACTCTGCACAGGTGATCCTTAAGGAATCTTTCATTTCTGCTTATGATAGGCATATATCCATACCTAGCTTTAACTTTTCTTCTAGGCAGCACATAGAGGTTTTTTTTTTTTTTTTTTTTTTTTTTTAAAAATTTTATTTATTTATTCATTTATCCCCCCCTTGCTGCTTGTGCTCGCTGGGTCAGCTAACCACGCCGTGCGGGCGGGCTTTGCCTTCACCAGGAGGCCTCGGGAACCGAACCCGGGGCCTCCCATATGGTAAACGGGAGCCCTACTGATTGAGCCACAGCCGCTTCCCCACATAGAGGTTTTTGCCACATATTCTGCCACAGTAGCCATCTGCAAGTCTCCTAACAGGGGCCATGCTATAGCCTCTTCTATTTGGTCTCCCTTCTTATTTAAGTGCAACTGTTCTGCTACATGTTATAGCACAACATTTTTCCTCCCAGAGACTTTAGGGCATCTTGGTGATCCCTATTTGTTTAGGATGGCAGCCACTCCTCCCCACATAGATGTTATAGGCAAACCTCATATTTCCCCTACTAATTCTCCTTCTCCTGAGCCCATGCATATGATGGGCTCTACCTCAGTCTCCTGGCTGGCACAGCAATTACTCCAAACCAACTCCTGAAGGGCACAGGTTGGGGCAGCCACAAGGCCAAATATGCAACTGGCACTGAGATAGATATAGGAATTATTTGGACTTAGGGACAGAAGAGAGTCTATGGTGTTGATTGTCTGGAGGATGAAGGTAGAAATCCACAAAGAGACAGGAAATAAAGGGTGATATAAGGATCTCAGAAAAAAGATGTTCCATAGGGTATGAGAACTGAGTTTATGCTTAGGTCCTGTGATGTGCACATATGTAGTCTAGTGATGTTATGGCAAGAATGAGGTTTTATTTCTTTGAGGAGTGTAGCAGTTTGATATTATTTATGAATTCCAAAAAATGATATTGAATATGTTTCTAAGCTTGCTTGTTCCTCTGGGCATGATACACTTTGATGTTTTAAATTCAAAGATTTTTCCATTTACTTGGTTATGTTTAGATTAGGACTTTGATTCAATCAGGTCATTAGGGTAGGCAGGTTTGTGTCTCTGCCCCCTTGGTGGGCTATATAAATGGACACTCACCCAAGGAGAACAAAGGAGAAGATACAGAGGATTAGAGAGAGCTCCATAGACATGAAAAAGAAGAGAACTTGTCAGCTTTGATCCTGCAGTACTGGGGAAGAGATGTGCAACATTGGACTGATAATTTACAGCTGACTTTGTGTAGAGAACAGAGCAGCTGAACCCTGAAAGAAATGAGCCCTCCAGTTTGCAGATAAAATTGGAAGAAGCTGGATCCATGGAGCCTTAAGAGGAAAGAGAAAGGCTGAAACCTCACAAGTATCAGCAGCCATCTTGCTTCAACACGTGGCAACAGACATTTGGTAAGAAAGTACCTCTTATGGTACCTTGAGTTGGACTCTTTAGGGCCTTATAACTAAGCTCCTATCTCAAATATATACTCCTTATAAAACCCAACAGATTTCTGGTACTTTGCATCAGCACCACTTTGGTTGGCTAGTACAATGAGATTATGGTTTACAATACTAATGATATATTTTTTCCCTTCAAGAGAGGGTAAACTTTAACTTATGTTTAGGTCAGACAGGCAGCTACATGCTGAGGGCATGAAGGAGCAGGGCTCTGGGTCCCTACACCATACTTTCAAGTTGTTATGCTGTTACTAATGTTTCATAATTATTGCTTATGTATATAAACTACCATATTCACAATCATAACAAATCATTGCCCATTTTATATATATCAACATAAAACATGATTATGAATTTCAAGTGATTGGTAAGATTTCATTGTAAAGTCTATAATAAAGCTTTAAATTAAGGATGATATAAAATACATTCTAATATTTGAAAGAGAATATTCAGTTATTAAGAGTTAATTTGGATTGTTTGGTGGTCATGGGGAAGGTTTTTCATTACCTTACAGTAATGGACACAGGACATGGTAAATATCATCAAAATTATTAAACTGTATCATGTAAATTGTAAACTATACTGTAAATCACTGACAATGTTTAGTTGCTATATTTTGCTATCTGCATAACAGTTATAACAATGCTAACAACCAAAAAAAAAAAGGGGGGGGGAGTTAATATGGGGTGGGAAAGGGGGGGTGGTTTGGTATCTGGGAGTCTCCGGCACTCCGTGTGTGACTTTGTTGTGACCTAAAACTTCTTTGAAAATTAAATGAAAAATTGGGAGACAATGGGGATTGAGAGGAGGAAGGTGTCATGGCACACCAGACATCCGATAACACAGTGATAAAGGGAAGGAAAAAAGGGAAAAAATAAAAGAGAAAGGAAAAAAAAATGAATATATATATATATATATATTTTTTTTTAAAGGCATTTCCTTTGCTTTTTTGCCCATTTTTTGAATGTCCCAATCCACTAATTATATTTTATTTTGTTTTGTTCTTTGATTATTTGTTTTTTTTTCTGCCCTCTTTTTTTTTTTTTCCCCTGAGTTTCCTTATGTTTGTCTCTTGCATGTAAGCTTATCACACTTCTTTCTTTTTCCTAGTAAGTGTATTTGACTATTTTATGGACTAAATGTTCATGGAGGATTTGTATCACAGAATGGTTACAATGGGTACTGCGGGGGATTATTGGGGAAGGGTGTCTGGGAGGGGGTTTCGTGGGGATTGGTTCATCCGAATATACATGAAAGATATACAAAATCATTCAAAGGATTGGGGGATGGGGCATGGTCACGATGGGTGGATAATCACACAATAAATGAGGGAATCTGAATTCCTAGCCTGGAGAGCTCTGCCACAGTCTCTAAGGGAGCAGCAATAGTCCTCTGAGTGTAGGGACAGTGCCTGTCAAAATAGGATGACCCACTGATGTTTGTTTTTTTTTTTTTTTTTTATTGATGACTACCCTTGTGAGTCTTTGCTCTTGTAAATGAGACTTAGCCTGCAGTTGTGGGGTGCCTAAGGGTTGCCACCTGAAAGCCTCCTTTTTGCTCAAATGTGGCCTCTCTCTAAGCCAAACTCAGCATATGATTGCATTACCTTCCCCCCAACTTGGGACATGACTTCCGGGGATGAGCCTCCCTGGCAACGAGGGATTAATACCAAGTGCCAACTGGCAACACAACTGGAAAAAGACCTTGAATAAAAGGGGGAAATGGTAAAGACAAATGAGTTCAAGTGGCTAAGAGACTTCAAAGAGAGTCAGGAGGTCATCCCAGAGGTAACTCTTACGCACACCTCAGTAGGAGTTCATAGAACATCTAAGTGCCTATCACCCCACTCAGTGGGGTTCCTGAGAGCTCCGGAGACACCCTGGTCTATATAAGGGAGGATAGCCCAGAGACTGATGCCTTATCAGTGGGTTCTATTTTGGAGTCTGTGCTCCTGAGAGTGACAGAATTATACTCAAATAAGTCCTCTCTGCACATGGTTCATCAGTCCCTTCTATTCAAACCTATATGTGATGCTGGAGTTTTTAGGTATACTTCCAGAGACTGGAGCCTCTGGCCTACCTATGTGCCAGGTGTGCATGAAATCTAGGTGGAGCTGCAACTCCTACCCTACAGCTCAATGGACTCATCCAAGTCACCTGGTGAGGAGACAACGATGGGCAATGGCCATCCCAGGGAATGGAGAGGGCCTGCATCTGCAGGCAGGATCATCCCACCCACCATATCCATGGGATATAAGCCCTCTCTCACTTGGAGTTGGAGTGGACATCACCATCCCAGTCCCCTCTGGATTGGGGGAAGAACTATGGACTAGAGTGGACTTGATGGTATTCTCTTGTTCACATATGGTGATTCTAGCAATGCAAGAAATTATAACAATAAGGTGGAGCCAGTGGCCATTTGACACTTTTGGGGTAGGGAGGGGCAGTTGAAATACAGGGGCTTCTTTGGGAGTTGGAGGTTGTCCTGAGTACTGTTGTGGCAACAGATGTAGGCCATTTTAAATCAGCACACACCACTAAGAAGTGAGTGGGAGAGAGTGTGGTCTACAGTGTGAACTGTGGTCTATGGATGGTGGCAAGGCTCCAGGATGTGTAAGTTCATTGAGGGTGGTGGGCCACACTGTGGGAGATGTTTGTGTGTGATGTGGGGGGAGGTGTGGGAGGTGGACAACATGGGAATCCCAGTGGGTTCCGTGTAATATTTTGGGTAATCTAAGCACCTCTTAAAATATATGTATATATATATATATAAATAACAATTTTGTGAGCAAATACACATATATGCATATATATTTATATATCATTTTACAAATGTTTGTATGTATTGTGAGAATTTTGATTTTTACCCATAATAAAAAATAAAAAATAAATAAAAAATAAAAAAATAAAAAAAAAGATAATTCCATATATTTCATCAGGTGGAAGATCAAATTTTAAATAAGAATTACTTTTGCTCAATGTAAAGAAATATATTTACAAAATTGCAAATCTGTAATATGTTTAGAAAGTCTAGGATTAAAACTTTGTTGGCAGGTGTTACGTTTTCCATAAAAAATACCAAAGTGAGGTAAGTACATCCTATTTACATTTTATGATACGTTAAGATGATGAAACAATGAAATTATATATTTATATTGTGTGTTTTTATGTGTTTCATATATTAGGGTCTATAACCCCTAGAGTAACCCTTGAATTATAAACAGAACTCTGTAATGGCTGACAAATATTTTGCCATTTTTGATAAATAAATTTCCAAAACATATTTATTTTTTACCTAAAAAAAAAAAAAAAAAAAAAAGAGTTAATTTGATGGCATGAGTTGTTCAGGCTACTATCAATGCTAGGGCTATTAAATCAAATGGCACCTAGGTAACCATATCAACATTGACTATGTTCAAGGTCAAGGATTTTATATATATTACTGAAAGCAAACAAGGGGCTTTTGAGGCATCATAGGCCAACAAAACTATTAAGCCTAGAAACACATTTGTATAAATATAGCAACCCATAGTGAATTAGTGTTCATCCCTACATAGCTATCTTGTGATAAAACTAAATAATTCAAAAATTTCAGAATCGTCATATTCTTATATCTTTATAAGTTGTTTTCTTAAATTATTTCTGCATTTAATCAAGATCATTACCATGTCATTTCCAATGAGGAGTGTTGCATCATAACAGTTCATAGTTTGGCAAATTTGTTAAAATATCCAACTTTTTATCAGAGGGGAAAGTTCTTAACTGTTCAAATTTCCTCAAAATGTCAATATCTTGGGCCTGTTCTATTTTTTTATTATATCTCTATATAACTAATGTATAACATGAGATGAGAGGACCTTTTTTCAGGAAAATGTTCTACATCTTCTAAATCCAAGTGATAAGAATAGACCTTCTGAGAAATCAAGGATGGGACCTGCTATGACCATCAACATATGTTCTTTGTCTAGGCTTTACATGCTAGAGGATGAAAACCTGTTCTAATGATTTCCGCATAGACCCACCTCTTTGTCATGGTAAAGATCTACATTGAGATTTGGAAATAAAGACATGAACAAGCTTCATGGTAATTATTTTATGAAATGTAACATGTTAATGTTTTCTCAAAAAACAAGAGACATTAGCAGCTTATAAATAGCTTGGTTGGATACACACCTAGAATATGATGCATTCCAACCTGCAGGAGACTAAAGTTTTTCAGTCAGATTTAGTTAGAATTTGAAACTAGTATGTTGTTATAATATGGGTTCATTGGGAGATGGCCTTTAGTGATAACAGGGAGTGGAAAAAACACCAAATTCCTTCCACTGCCAAGAGTGTTACATACTTACAGTTCATAGCTGATCCCCTTCCAATCTGCCTTCAGCTATGACTCATCTGTAAAGGCAGATTGACAACAATGATTGGCTGTAAAGGGTGACCAAAATCCAGGCATTGCAGGTTTGGGAATGAAGTCTATGTGGAGAATATTTATTCTGCTTAAGAAAATACTTTAAAAATAATATGCAGCTTCCAGTGGCTTTATCTAGTGGTCAAAGTTGGCAACAGTGTTTCTGCAAACCATAGTTCAACATTGGTCAACATTAGGTATGGTATCATAAATGGACTTTCTGGATCATTCCTTTTTTTATGGCCTTGTGCCAGCTATGGATGTCCCTAAGAACACTCTCAAGTTCTGTTATTCACTAGCAGACTCACAGAATTCAGCAAAGCCATTAAATTCATTTGTATGATTTATTACACCAGAAGAATGGAGTTTAAATCTAAATAGGTGCATAGAACAGGTTCAGAAGAATTCCTGATGCAAGTTCCCAGTTGTCCTCTCCCAGTGAAGTCATGCAAAGGGATCTAATTTCTTTCATCAATAATGTGTGACAACACACATGTACTGTCAAATAGGAAAATTCAACAATGCCTTACTGTCCAGAGGTTTCTTTGGGTGTTGGCTGATCTTCATCTCCAAACCCCAAAAATAATATAGTTAGAACATACTATCAGACATGGTCTAAGGCCTCAAGGTAAACAAAAATAACCTCTGGATGACACACACAGATTTTTGCTGTATATTCCATTCTACACAAATATTTATTTAAGACATTTCTAAAATCATATATGATTATGGAAAATAGAAGGCCTGAGGCTTCAAGAAAGAAACAGTTCTTCATTTAATTTTTTTCTTTATTTTAAAAGGAGCTTTAGATTACATAAATGTTACATTGAAAATATAGAGGATAACCCTTTACCCGACTCACACTTCCCCCATTCACAACATCTTTCATTAGTGTGGGACATTTGTTGAAGTTCACGAACACATATTATAGCATTGCTACTAACAATGTTCAACAGTTTACATTATACTTTACACTTTGCATTGCACATTTTTATGTGTTTTGAAAAAATGTATAATGGCTGGTATCTGGCAATGCAATATTATGCAGAATTATTCCAATGTCTCAAAAATGCCCCATTTTACAGCTATTGTTCCTTCTCTCTTCCCTTAGAACCTAGCTGACCTCTATCTTTATATCAATATTATAAGCAATTCCATTACTTGAATAATAATAAGTATACTTTAGTCAAAATTTCATTCCCCCCACATGTTTTTTCATTCCTTAATCTTGAGGATTTGAGATATTGATGCCCATTTTGCTTCTGATTGGGACGGGACTTAGATCACTTGGGGAAGATGGATGGAATTGTTTTGCTTGCAGATGTTTATACTCTCTGTTTTTGGGATGGCTGTTGTCCATCATCATCCTTTTGATAGTTTTCCTGTGTGGGTCTGATGAAATGAGGGTCAGATGTTGGCTGCAATTCTGCTTTGATTCAAGGCTCACACAGCCTATGAACAGCAAGAAGAAATAGTTTTCTAGAACAAATATTTAATGGGTATGTGTTGATTACAGGTTTAAATAAATGTGATAGAAGGATGATCATTTGGAAAATTATAAATAAGTCTATCTCTGATATATTGGGGGAGATGGGTTAGCATATATTTAAAGAGAAGGCCCACCGATTGAATGCTGATTTCCTGGGGCTATCTGACAAGCCTATAAGTGTCTATATGTATCTAGGGCCCCCAGGGTCACACTTATTTGAGGCACTGTTTACTGTGGCAAGCAGTGAGATCCTCCTGAGATGTGCATAAGCATAACCTCTGGATTGACCTTCTGACTCCCTTTAAAACCTCTTTTTTTTTATTATTATTATGGGTAAAAATCAAAATTCTCACAATACATACAAACATTTGCAAAATGATATATAAATATATATGCATATATGTGTATTTGCTTACAAAAATGTTATTTATATATATATATATACATATATTTTAAGAGGTGCTTAGATTAACATGGGAATCCCTTTAAAACCTCTTAGCAATAAAAATTCATTTACATTTAATATTCCCCCCCCTTTGGTCTAAGTCTTTTTCCAAATGCATCATTAGTTGGCACTTGGTAATAATCCCATGGTGCCAGGGAGGCTCATCTCTTGGAGTAATGCCCCACATCAGAATGAAGGCAGTGAATTTATATGCTGAGTTTGGCTTAGAGAGAGGCCACATTTGAGGGGAAAAAAGGAAGTTTTTAGGATGTAGCTCTAAGGCAATATGTATTATCAGGTGAATTTATGATTTCACAAGAACAAGGTTCATAAGTACAAGCATCAATAGCAAGTGACTGGCAAAAAAAAAAAGAATGAGTGTGGGTGAGATCCTGACTGAGTGAGCTGTTTTGGGAACTCACAGAGCAAGGGACTTTAGTGAATCAATGTGAAGGGAGATGGAGGAAGAGAGAAATTGTTCAAGGTAAAACCATAACTTTCCGGTCCCTGTGGCTGGAAACTGTGAACAGCTAAGCCCCACACTCAAGACAAAAAGCCATTGTGAGCCCGAATTCCACTGGTTACCCAGTGGGAGGGAGCAAACTCCAAGAGTGGGAGGATTATGGCAAAAGGTGAAGAAGGGTTTCCTTTCTATGAGTTTGGTTGCCTGGACCTCTTTGAGCTTTGGCGAGCATACCAGCTAGCTGAGGGTGGCAGAAGATGGGAGAGGGCAGAGTCAGGCAATTGATTAGTCTTGTGCTGAAAATTATGAAAATTCAACTCCCCTAAGGGAGGAAGGCACTAGGAAACACATAATAAGTTTCCAAGAGCTAATTTCCCCTGGGAGGAAGGGGTGTTCTGGAAGAACTCTGAGAGTCATTTTTCTGCATGGAGTTCACTCACCAGGGTCCAGGGACTTAGGGATTTGAATGATAACATAAAACCACAAACATATGCATTATAGGCATCCCAGAGGGAGAAGAGACAGGAAAGGGGACACAACTAGTGTTGGAGGAAATGATGGCTGAAACCTTCCCAACCCTATTGAGGTTGATGGGTGCACATGTCCAGGAAGTGCCGGGCACTCCAATCAGTATAACTCCCAACAAGCCTACTCCAAGACATATACTTGTCAAATTGCCCAATGCTCAAGACAAAGAGAAAATACTGAAGGCAGCATGAGAAAAGAGAACCATCATACACAAGGGAAGCTCAATAAGATTAAGTGCTGATTTCTCATCTGAATCCATGAAGGCAAGAAGGCAGTGGTATGACATAGTTAATGTCCTAAAAAAAAAAAAAAAAAACTCCAGCCAGAAATTCTCTCCAGCAAATCTGGTATTAAAAATGATGGAGAGTTCCAAATATTCACAGAGAAACAGAAATTAAGAGAGTATGCCAATAAGAAACTTGCCCTTCAAGAAATGCTAAAGGGAGTTTCGCAGGTTGAAAGGAAAAAACAGGATAGAGTGAGAAGAGAGTGTAAGAAAAACTAAAATGACAAGATAGAAATAAAAACAAGATATGACATACATAAACCCAAAGAAAATATGGCTAATGTAAATAATTCCTTGAGAGTAATGACATTGAATGTTAATGAATTAAGCTCACCAGTCAAGAGACACAGATTGGTAGAATATATAAGGAAATATGACCCATCTATATGCTGTCCACAAGAAACCCACCTTAGACCCAGGGATACTAGGAGGCTGAAAGTGTGTGGCTCTAAAACAATATTATAAGCCAACAATAACCACAGAAGGGCAGGAATAGCTATGATAATATCAGTTAAAATAGACTTCAAATGCAAAACTGTTGTAAGACACAAAGACGGACACTATATATTAATAAAAGAAGTAATTGTTCAAGAAGAAAAAACAATCATAAACACTTATGCATTTAACCAGCGTGCCTCAAAATACGTGAAGAAAACTAAGTGTAGAAATAGATTTCTCTACAATTATACTGTGGGCCTTTGACACACCATTATCACCATTAGACAGAACATCTCAACAGAGAATTCATAAAGAAATAAAGCCTTTTAATAATACATTAATGGATCCAGACTTAATACATATATACAGAACACTACATCCAAATACAGCATGATATACATTATTCATGAGTGCACGTGGATCATTCTCCAAGACACATGACATGCTGGACATAGAAAAATTCTCAATGAACTCAAAAAGATTGAAATTATACACAATAATTTCTCTGACCACAATGGAATGAAGCTGGAAATCAGTAAGGGTCAAAGAACCAGCTTAGGCACAAAGATATGGAAGGTAAACAACATACTCTTAGACAAACAGTGGGTTAAGGAGGAAATTTCAAAAGAAATCAGTAACTACCTTGGAATGAATGAAAATGACAACACAACATATCAAAACCTAGGGACACATCAAAAGCTGTACTGAAAGGGAAATTCACAGCCATAAATGCATACATCAAAAAAAGAAGAAAGAGTTAAAATTAAGTACATAACTGCACACTTGGAGGAATTAGAAAAAGAACAACAGACTCACACCAATGGAAGTAGAAAGAAGGAAAAAACAAAGATTAGAACAGAACTAAATGAAATTGAAAAGAATAAAGCACTAGAAAAAATAAATAAAACCAAAAGCTGGTTCTTCAAAAATCAATAAAATGGAGAAACCCTTAGCTAGACTAACAAAGAAAAAAAGAGAGAAGATGCAAATACACAAACTAAGAAATGAGGAAGGGGGTAACAACACTGACCTCACAGGATAAAAGAGTATCATAAGAGAATGCTTTGAAAAATTATATGCCAACAAGAAGGATAATTTAGAGGAAATGGACAAATTCCTAGAAACACACAAACAGCCTACATTGTCAAAAGAAAAAAAAAATTGATGAACTCAAGAGAACAATTACAAGTAAAGAGATTGAATCAGTCATCAAAAACCTCCCATCTAAGAAGAGCCCAGGACCAGAAGGTTTCACAAGTGAATTCTACTAAACATTCTGAAAAGAACAACACCAATCCTGCTTAAACTCTTTCAAAGAATAGAAGTAGTAGGAACATTGCCTCATTCTATCATCTCAACATTACCCTAATACCGAAGCCAAACAAAGATGCTATAAGAAAGGAAAATTACAGACAAATCTATCTAATGAAACTAGATGCTTAAATCCTCAACAAAATACAAGCTAATCATATCCAACAGCACATCAAATGAATTATAAATGATGACCAAGTAGGTTTGGTCCCAGGTATGAACGAATGGTTCAACATAAGAATATCAATCAATGTAAAATACCACATAAATAGACTGTAAGAAAAAAAAATTGCATGGTCATCTCTATAGATGCAGAAAAAGCATTAGAAAAAATACATCACCCTTTCCTGATAAAAACATTGGAAAAGATAGGAATAGAAGGAAACTTTCTGAAAATGTTAAAGGGTATATATGAAAAACCCACAGCTAACATTTTATACAATGGTGAAATCCTAAATATTTCCTGCTAAGAATGGGAAAAAGACAAGGATTCCCATAATCACTGCTCCTATTTAACATTGTTTTAGAAGCACTTGCTCGAGTATTGAGGCAAGAAAAAGATATAAAACAAATCCAAATTGGAAAGGAAGAAATAAAAATTTCACTATTTACAGACGACATGATCCAATACATAGAAATCCCTGAGAAATTTACAACAAAGCTTCAAGAACTTATAAATAAATTCAGTAAAGTTGCAGGTTATAGATCAATGTGCAAAAATCAGTAGCTTTTCTGTACACCAATAATGAGCAATCTGAGAAGGAAATCAAGAAAAAAAAAACAATTTACAGAAGTAACTAAAAAAATCAAATACCTAGGAATAAATTTAATAAAAGATGTAAATGACTTATACAGAGAAAACTACACAACACTGTTAAAGGAAATCAAAGAATTAAATAAATGGAAGACTATTCTGTGTTATGGAAAGAAAACTAAACATCATTAAGTTGCCTGTCCTACCCAAATTAGTCTACAGATTTAGTGCAATTCTATTAAAAATCAGCACAGTATTTTTTATTGAATTGGAAAAACTAACTGAAATTTATTTGGAAGGGCAAGAGGCTCTGAATAACCATAGACACATTGCTAAAGAAAAATGAAATCAGAGGAATCATACTTCCTGACTTTAAAACATACTACACATCCTGGGGCCTTGCCACCAATTTTGGGTAATCTAAGCACCTCTTAAAATATATTTATATATATATATATAAGTAACATTTTTGTAAGCAAATGCACATATATGCATATATATTTATATATCATTTTGCAAATGTTGGTATGTATTGTGAAAATTTTGATTTTTACCCACAATAAAAAAAAAAAGTAAAAAAATAAAATAAATAAAACATACTACAAACCTACCGTAGCCAAAACTGCATGGTATTGGCACAAAGATAGACTTACTGACCAATGGAACTGAATTGAGAGTTCTGATATAGATTCTTGCATGTACAGTCATCTCATATTTGACGAGGTCACCAAGCCCACTCAATCAGGAGAGAATGGCCTCTTCAACAAATGGTGCATGGAGAACTGGGCTTCCATATCCAAAAGAATGAGAGAAGAACACCATCTCATACCTTATACAAAAATCAACTCAAGGTGAATAAAAGATCTAAATATAAGAGCAAAGACCCTAAATACCATGGAAGATAAGGTAGGGAAGGATCTACAGATCTTGTAGTAGGAAATGACTTCATGAACTTAACACCCAAAGCACAAGCAGTGAAAGAAAAAAAAATTGATAAACAGTTCCTCCTCAAAATTAAAACATTTTAACCTCAATGTAGTTTTTCAAGAAATTCAAAAAAACAGCTTACCCAATGGGAGAAAATATCTGGTAACCACTTATCTGATAGGAGCCTAATATACAGCATATATAAAGAAATCCTATATCTCAAAAATAAAAAGACAAACAACCCACTTAAAAAATGGGATAATGATTTGAACAGACACTTCTCCAAAGAAGAAACACAAATGGATAAAAAGCACATGAAGAGATGCTCAACATCACTAGCTCTCAGGGAAATGCAAATCCAGAGATTCTCACCCCTCTGTGAGAGAATGTAGCAGGACTCACCAAGATGGGAATTCAATATTCTGTAGGTTATTTTGTGGGTCTCCATCCACTGAGCAAACACCCCATTACCATATGAACACACTCACATTCCATAGAGGCACGCTCCTGGCACACATTCCCACACACATCTCCCCACCACTGACACTCTGGAATGGTGTTCCTCCCCTACCACAGCTGCAACCGCTATGCAACTCAAAACATTCCCCCCAAAAGCCAAGAAAAAATAATAAAATTGAAAATTAAACATTAAAAATTATTTTTTTTTGTATTGTGCCTTTCATCCCTGTAAGATATGTTATCTTTCATGTATAATGATTTTATTTCTGTGTCTTCCCCCACTGTCCTTTTTTTCACTTTATTTTCTGAGAAACTTTAGGTTACAGAAAAGTCATATAGAAAATAAAAGGAATTCCCTTACCGCTCATTCCCTTCCCCTGACGTCCTTCCCTACCAATAATGTCCTACATGACTATGGTACATTTGTTACAATCAATTAACAAATATCAAAGCCTAGCTAATAAGCATGTTCAGTGGTTTATGTAATGGCTTACCTTTTTCACCGTATACTTTCATAGGTTCTGACAAAATGTAAAATGGCAGGTATCTGTTATTGCAAGATCATCCAGAACATCTCCATTGCCACAACGATGCCCAATATTCCACCCATTCCTCCCTCCCCCTCCCATCAGAATGTATATCAACCATTAAGTTTCAATTTTTGAAGAATAAGGTTAATAATTACATTCACTAATATTGAGGGCTCTACAAACTGGTCTGTTTTCTTTAATTAGGCACTGCCTATGTACTTGAGATGTTCTTGCCCCTCTCTGTGAGAATGTAGCAGGACTCCCTGGAATGGGAGTTTAATATTTTCTTATTTATTGTGTGGGTCTCTACCCACTGAGGTAACACCCTATGCCAAGATGAATACATTCATATTCCACAGAATTATGCTGCATATTTATCCTTGTCCACATATCCCATCAGCAATGCCCTGTGCCAGTGACCCTTCACTGCCATATTAAAAAAAAAAAAACATTTACACCATTGTAGTTTCAACCACAGACCTAGAAATCCCCAGAATTTACCTTCATTTTCTTTTTTTTACTTGTTATCAAATACCAAATTGTATTATATATATATATATTTTAATTGTACTATTAACTAAAGTTCATGGTTTAACTTAGGGTTCACTGATTGTGTAGTGTATTTCCATGGACTTTTAAAAATTATTCTATTATAAATAAAATGTATCATTTCCCCTTTAAATCATATTCCAGTTGTGCTGTTTTAAGTCTATTTTTTTTTATTCCATCAATGCCTATGTTTTTCACCTCATTTGTAAATAATGACTTAAAGATTTCCTCCTTGCTTCCCTCTTCTTAGGGTATGATGTAAGGTTGAGAGGTCAGTTCTGCTCTCCTCCCATGGTCATGGAGCTTTGATTTTTAGCTTTGATTTTGAAAAAAAAGTGTAAAACCTGCCTTTATTTCCTTTCCATCATTCAGGGTACTTTGAGAAGATAAAAAAAAAAAAAAATAGCCCTATATTACCACATGACCATTCCCCCTCATTCTACCTCAGAACTCTTTTTATTATTTATTCCCCCTCATTATAGCTCAGAACTAAATCCTCAATCAAGAAGACCACTTAAATAAAAGCCACATGGGTTCTTTCAAGACATTCCTAACTCTGTTGAATACCTCTAAATTGGATTTAATTTATGAGAGAAATCCTAAACATAAGGGTTCCCTTTGATATCCTCAACATATCAAAATGTGTACATCTGCATTAAGCATTAAAACAAAAGGAAAATGTATTAGCTAACAAACAATTGAAAGGTTACTTTATTGGTATGAGTAAACCATGAAAAGAAACAATTTTGGTGGTCTGAAATCAATGGATGCCTCTCTTCAACAATTTCTTTCCTTCTGTCTCAACCCATTTCTGTCCCCTTATGAATAAACTCCATCTCTGACACCCTCTTAATCTGATCTCAGTCCTCTTATCTGCTTTCCCCTCCATTTTCCCCTCTTCCTCTCCTTTTACAGCTCCATGTCATGATTAAAACCTGCCTTCCCTTCACCTGTTCCTAACTAGAACATCCTTTACACTCATCCAAAATTTCAACCAGAACTCACATTGCATTCCAGATCAAGGCAGAATTTCCATGCTTTTCAAATCCACAAAATAATACAGAAACTTATATTTAAATCACTCTATCTTTATCACTTAGCAAATTGTCAAACTTGGCTATGAAAAAATACCATAAAAAGGCTGGGTTAACAATAGGAAATTATTGTTTCATATAATTTTGAGACTAGAAGCCAAAAATCAAGGTGATGGCAAGGCTATGCTTTCTCCCCCAAGTCTATATCATTCTAGTGCTGAGTTGCTCCAATCTTTGGGGTTCCTTTCCTTGTATAGCCACATTCCCAATCATATGTTGATCTTTCTCTTCTTGTGTATGTTCATCCAGTTTTATTGAATTCAGGCTTCCACTTTTTTCTCTTTAGGAGATCTCCAGTAATATGCATTAAGACCCATATAGATTCAATTTGCCACACTAATAGGATTTTTTAAGATTCACAAATGACTCAGCCTACTAACTAACTCACCACAATATATTAATGATTAAACAAATGTGTTCACACCCATAGCAATGAGGATTAAAATTAAGAACATGTCTTTTGTCAGGGTACTTAATTAAATCCACCATAAATACCTTAGGATTATCGGAACCTGGAGGGAGGTTGGTTTAGAAAGGTCTAATGGACCACCACCACATATAATGATTTAGCTAATTCTCATGGGGAAAACAACACTCCATCCAGCCATGCTGTATTAGTAAAGGTTCATCATAATCACATACCATAGAAGCAGAATCAATAGGTTGTGTGTGTGTGTAAAGATATATTATACATAGGGCAATATTTGACCTAGTTTTGAGTTTATAAAAATTCAATTGATTGGATGAAGCCTATTCCCATTGTTAGATGTATTCTCCTTTTCTTAAAATCAACTGAATGGAGATGTTAATCACCTTTATGTAATACTTTCACAGCAACATCTTGTGCCAAACAACTGGGCACCACAGAATAGAAGTTGACATCATTCATACTGTGTAAACTTTGCACACATTCACATTTCTTTACCCATGCTTAATCTTCAAAGAAAGACAATAACAAAATCATACTTCCACCTAACATAATACTACTAGCCTGCATAATACTGAAATGCCAGTACACTTTGCCTAGAAGAGGATTCAAAGTCTTTTGGAATATGATTCACTTTGTCCTTTGTATTCTGTATTTAATACTATGGTGTAAGGTTAATATACCTTATGGCATGTGCTTAGAGGAAGGAAAGGGAAGTAAAAAGGTATTATACACAATACATATTCATAACAAAATTAAGAAGAAATACTGAAAAATTTCAATCCTCATTTCTGCAACTGCTTATGTGGTTGTAGATACTTTTTAAAACTACTGTATTCCACCACCCACTCCATATTCCCTTTGCTCTCAAGAAGCACTTCAGTTGGTCAATGTTCTTTGCCTACTTGTTGAACAGAAATCTTTAATCCTAAATGGCCTTGGCCATTAATAGTCCTGCCTGAATTGGGCTGTTTTATTTTTCCATTGGTTTTAAATACAGGTCATGGTAGATACAGCTAATAGAGCTCCTGTATTCCAAATATATTTTCCTTTACCTCCAATATGTAAAACACTCCAGTTACCCCCTTGGTAATCAGGTTCAATCATGCCAGCTGATAAATTAAATCCCTTTCTTACTTTTTGATTTGGAGAAATGAAGAGTGCAAAGTGACCATGTGATTGTCTTAATTTTCAGTTCAATAGAATCATTATTTTTTGGTGGAAGCATCCTTACTATTGGCAATAAGAAAGCTAGACCAGCGAACACAGAAACTAGACTTAATAGTGTGCAGTGCCACAGCTATTTCCAAAGACTTGATCCTGGACTCATGAATCCTGGCTACAAGAGAAACAGCACCATATATTGGATGCCAATTTAAAAATAGTTGAGATGCATACAACAACAAATTTGAACTTGCAGAAGAAAGGATCAGCTACATAGAGAACACGATATTTAAAATTGAAAAGACAGAATAAGTGATAGATAAAATAATGGAAAAAATTGAGCAGGGCCTTAAGGAAATGAATGATAGCCTGAATAACATTAATATGCATGTCATCAGAATTTTATTAGAAGAAGGGAACAGTAAAGTGGAACAAGGTATATTTGATGAAACGATGGACAAAAACTTCCCAAATCTGATGAAAGACATAAAAATCCTTGTACAAGAAGTGCAGTACACTCCAAAATGATCAAATCTATAGATTTATTCTGAGATACATACTTGAATGTCAATTGTCAAAGGTAAAGAGATTTCTGAATGCAGCAAGAGGAAATCATGATGCATCACACATAATGGAAATTTAATAAGAATTAGGGCAGATTTCTCATCAGAAAATATGGAACTAGGAAAGCAGTGATATGATATAGTTAAGGTAATGAAAGATAAAAACTGCAAGCCAAGGATTCTTTATCAGGCAAAACTGTCCATAAAAAAAATGAGGGTTAATATTCACAGAAAAAGAGACACTGAGAGAGTTGAATATACACAGATAAACAGAAACTGAGAAAGTTCATCACCAAGAAAGCAGTTCTACAAGAAATTACGAAGAAAATTCTACAGAATGAAATTACACGACGAGAGAGAGGCTTGGAGAAGAGTGTAGAAATGAAGATTATCAGAAAGGATCACTAAAAGCATAAAAGAGAGACAAAAATAAGATATGACAAGTGAAAACCAATGGATAAAATTGTTGAAGTAAGTAATGCATAAAGAGTATTAACATTGAATAAAACTGACTGTAAAGTGATTAATGCCCCCAATCAAAAGACACAAGCTGATAGAATAGATTAAAAATATGAGCCATATACATATTCTCCACAAGAGACTCACCTTAGACCCAAAGATACAAATAAGCTGAAAGTGAAGGATTAGAAAGATATTCCACAAAAATTAATCTAAAAAGATCAAAGGTACCTATATTAATATCAGACAAAACAGACTTTAAATACACATTTTTTTTTAATTTATTTATTTTTTATTGTGGGTAAAAATCAAAATTTTCACAATACATACCACTATTTGTAAAATGATATATAACTATATATACATATATGTGCATTTGCTTACAAAAAATGTTATTTATGTATATATAAGTATATTTTAAGAGGTGCTTAGATTACCTAAAATATTACACGGAACCCACTGGGATTCCCATGTGGCCCACCTCCCACACCTCCCACCACATCCCACACAAACATCTCCCACAAGTGTGGCCCACCACCCTCAATGGACTTACACATCCAGGGGCCTTGCCACCAACCATAGACCACAGTTCACATCATAGACCACACTCTCTCCCACACAGTTCTGACCGGTGTGTGCTGATTTAAAATGGCCTACATCCATTGCCACAAAGGTAACCAGGACAACCTCCAAATCCCAAAGAAGCCACTGTATTTCAACTGCTCGTCCCCTCCCTGCCCCAAAGGTGTCAAGTGGCCACTGACTCCACCTCATTGTTATAATTTCTTCCATTGCTAGAATCACCATATGTGTACATCAGAATACCATCAAGTCCCCTCTAGTCCATAGTTCTTCCCCCAATCCTGAGGGGACTGGGATGGTGATGTCCACTCCAACTCCAAGTGAGAGAGGGCTTATATCCCATGGATATGGTGGGTGGGATGATCCTGCCTGCAGATGCAGGCCCTCTCCATTCCCTGGGATTGCCGTTGCCCATCATTGTCTCCTCGCCAGGTGACTTGGAAGAGTCCATTGAGCTGTAAGGTAGGAGTTGCAGCTCCACCGAGATTCCATGCACACCTGGCACATAGGTAGGCCAGAGGCTCCAGTCTCTGGAAGTATACCTAAAAACTTTAGCACCACATATAGGTTTGAATAGAAGGGACTGATCAACCATGTGCAGGGAGGACTTATTTGAGACCAATTCTGTCACTCTCAGGAGCACAGATTCCAAAATAGGGCCCACTGATAAGGCATCAGTCTCTGGGGCTATCCCCCCTTATATAGGACCTGGGTATCTCCAGAGCTCTCAGGAGCCCCTCTGTGTGGGGTGATAGACACTTAGATGTTCTATGAGCTCCTACTGAGGTGTGCGTAAGAGTTACCTCTGGGATGACCTCCCGACTCTCTTTGAAGTCTCTTAGCCACTTGAACTCATTTGTGTTTACCTTTTCCTCCTTTTATTCAAGGTCTTTTTCCAGTTGTGTTGCCAGTTGGCACTTGGTATTAATCCCTCATTGCCAGGGAGGCTCATCCCTGGGAGTCATGTCCCACATTGGGGGTAAGGTAATGCAATCATATGCTGAGTTTGGCTTAGAGAGAGGCCACATTTGAGCAACAAGGAGGCTCTCAGGTGGCAACCCTTAGGCACCCCACAACTTCAGGCTAAGTTTCAGTTACAAGAGCATAAATACAAAATTGTTATTGAGATAAATAAAGAAATTGTATATTAATAAAAGTGCAGTTCACCAGGAAGAAATAACAACTATAAATATTTATTCATCTAACCAGGGTACCCAAAATTGGTTGAGGCAAATGCAAGCAAAATTGGAGGGAAAATAGATGTCTCTACAAGGATAGCTGAAGTCTTCAATACACCATTCACATTAATAAATAAACTAGATAGCACATCAAAAAGAATGAACAGTATGGTAAATTAACTATTCCTAATAGACATATATGTAACATTGCATCCCAAATCAGCAGGATATATATTCCTCTCAAGTTCTCATGGATTTTTCTCCAGGATAGATCATATGTTGAGTCACAAAGCAGATCTCAATAAATTTTAAAAGATTGAAATTACACAAAGTGATTTCTCTGACCATAATGGAATGAAGCTGAAAATAAGTAATAGGTGGATAACTGGTAAATTCACAAATATGGAAGCCAGGCAACACATTCATAAACATTCAGTAGGTCAAAGAAGAATGTGCAAAAGAAATCAATAAATATTTTGAAATAAATGAAAACAAGAACACAACATATCAAAACTTATGGCATGCAGCAAAGGCATTGCTGAGAGGCAATTTTATAGCCCTAGATGACTTTATTTAAAAGAAAGAAAGAGCTAAATCAAAGGCATAAATGAACACTTGGAGGAACTGAAAAAAGAAGAGGAAAGTCATCCCAAAGCAAGCAGAAGGAAAGAAATAACAAAGATTAGAGCAGAAATACCCGAAAGTGAGAACAGAAACAACTATTTTTTTTTTGGTTTGAAGTATAAGAAACCATTGCCTAACACAAGGTCCTAAAAATACTTCTCAAAGTTTTATTCTAGGTATTTTGTAATTTTATTTATTATATTTTGGTCTTTCATCCATTTTGTGCTGTTTCTTGCATATGGTGTGAAGTAGGGGTTCATCTTCATTCTTTCACGTGTAGACATCAAGTTTTCACATTATTCCCCTCATCACCCTGGACCAGTTTCTTCACACACCCTTACTTTTCCATGAAGAACTTATCTTTCCCAAACTTTATTTTCAATTCTTTGTTCCATAGGAGAAACATATCTTTTTCAGGATGTGTGTTATGGGTCCTGTTAGTGACTCCCTTCTCTGCATTTGAGATATTGATCATAAAGGCCATGTTGTATGATTGCTAGGTGGGCATCTGCCACCCACTGCAATATGACATTTTCATGAGCAGTGGAGTCTGTGTGCAGATAACAGTTGTCACCTGGCTATTTGGAGGAGCTTTTGGAGGTTTATACTCCTCTGGCACTTTCTTTTTATTTGTTTGTGGCTCAAGAAATGTTCCTCATTTTATCTGCATTGTCCCCTCTCTACTGAAGATTTTTTGCTCAACGAAATCATTGTTGCCAGGATTGCAATAGAGGTTATGTTTGGACATTTATTTTTAGTTTCAATTAGTTTTTCTCCATTTTCAATACAGTACTAAGAATCCATCCATACAAGGAAGAGCCAAAGACTTCTTCACCTGAATGCATAATCTCATAGCTGTGACAATATATTTTTATTTGTGACATCTCTCTTCACTTATCTGAAGACCGTCCCTGATTCACCAATTATTTTAGATATTTCGGTGTCATGTCTGTGCTCTATTACCCGGTGCCTCACTCTTTGAACACTATTATATATAACTTAAGGAACAAAGTATATCAAGGCAGCTTTGTGGAAAATCCTATGGAAAATAAACCACTGTAGTTTTTCTGAGGAAAAAAACCCCAAAAGAATTAGTACATAGAAAGGTTAAATTCTAAATTTTATGTACTCCTTTATTATTTCTTCCTTTTTTCTTTCTCTCTCTCTCTCTCTCTTTTTTTTTTTTTTTTTTTTTTTTT
>JAKSZT010001178.1:6285267-6299081 GCA_026826555.1 Tolypeutes matacus | reverse complement strand
CTCTCTCTCTCTTTTTTTTTTTTTTTTTTTTTTTTTTTTTTGGTAATTACATAGGTCTTAGGTCTTATTTAATAAAGGGCAAATAATTTAATATTTCTTAATTTGTTAAGCCTTTTATTTGAAAATGTTAGAATAAGGTTGGCACATGCATGATCAATAATCCATAGTTATTAGATCAGAATGTGCAAGAATTAGATATCAGTTACATTGAGTGTGGCCCCAGTAAACCAGGATTACATGGGTGTATAAGTGTGATACACAGAGAAATGAACCTCAAAGATGCCCATACACTTAGCCCTTGGACTTGTGAATATGTTGTCTTACATGGCAAAAGAGACTTTGCAGAACTGATTAAGAATTTGAGATGGTTATATTCTCATGGATTAACTCTGTGGGCCCAATGTAATTACATGAGTTCTTAAAAGTAGGTATTTTTTCTCAACTGTAGAAGAATAGTCATTGGGAGACACATCTACCAAAGTGGTCAGAGTCAAAGAATATGTATGCTTTAGAGGATGGAAAAAACACAGAAATGGATTCTCTCTATAGACTCCAAACAGAAATGGATCCGTGTTGATACCTTGAATTTAACCAAGTGGAAATCGTATTAGATTTCTAATTCACAGAACTTTAAAATAGTAAGTTTAATATATTAAGCCACCAAATTTCTGGTAAATTTTAAAGCAGCAAGAGGAACTAACACAAGCATGAAAACTTTCTCTTACTAAATGTCCATTGAATCAGAATTTGGTATTACTGGGTATTCAGACTATGGCTCTAAAGTCTTAGTAAAATGTAAAGAATATAAAAAATAATAAACATACACTTATACTCTCAAGATTTTCACAATATTGCAAGAAAATCTGGATTTTATGTCCATTTTGCATGTATCAATAATTAAAATGAAAAAAAAGTGATAATACCTTTTAGTTTCATTGTATTGGATGGATATTCAAGATTTTATTAATATAAGATACAATTTTAATTACCTGACTTTCCTTATTAACTGGATGCTTCTCTAATCCTGTTAGTTAATACTCAACAAATTAAGGTTAGGTTATATGATGGCCAGTTATTTTACATTTGTTTTCTAGACTTACATCTAGCTTTTTAAAAATATTTCTTACTAGAAAAATTGTAGTTTTCCCATAAAAATCATGCAAAAACTAGAGTCCACCTATACCACCCCCATACACAAAATTTTCCCTATTTTTAACAATTTGCATTATTATGTTACCTATGTTACAATTAGCAAAAGAATATTATTGCGATTCTGCATACTATTAACTATTAGTCTAATGCTTAATTGGTACAGAATTTTTGCTTGGGATGGTGGAAAGTTTTGATCATGGATGATGGTGATAGTAGTGCAACATATTGAATGTAATTAACAGCACTGAATTATATATTTGAATTTGGCTAAAAGAAGAAATTTTAGGTGGTATATATGTTACTAGAATTTAAAAAAATGAAAGCGGAACAGTACACTTAGGTTTTAGTTTTGTATCTGCTGTTTCATGTATTTAAAAATGTAAATGAAAATGTTTTTTTATACTGTGAAGGAAGAGGAAAACCTCATTAAAGACATTAGCTTAAGACTTTACTAAAATATAGAAGGGTGAGATCGTGTTTTAGATGAGATATAGGGAGCAAGTAGCTTAAAGAGGAAGTCAGTCATCTTTTACTATTTTGAGACTTGTTCACTGTTTAAATTCTTAGAAGTTGTGGGGAAAATTATTTCATTGGCCATGAGGCAGTATAGAAATATAAGATGCCAAAATGGTAACAATGGGTCTACTTTTAAAAGTCATTTATTTTTAAATATGTGCCTAGCAAGATAGGTGCAGTTGAACAATTGGTACAACGGTTTTGTAAGGCCAGCTGGAAATTTTTAGTCTGACATTTTTTCTTTCATCACAGAGATGTTTTTAAAACTTCTGCAATCAATTTGTTCAAATACATTTTTATGTAAAACTTCTTTGTAGTTTCATTCTTTAATGTTGTGATATTTTATTTGCTTCCTTATATGATATTTAGAATCAATCATTTTCTAATCACCATTATTAAACTCAATGTTATGTATTATACTTCCCATTTTTATCCTGAAACGAACCCTCTCATTTCTCACCTTCTAAAATTGATATATATTTGGAGATTTCTGGATTTTCTGTTCAAGTGAAATAATGTTTTATTTTAATATTTCACAAAACAGATTGTCCCACATTATTTTCTTTTTCAAATGGTTACATATCATATACCATACAACACTAATACTCACACTTACCTGATAGTATTTCTGCAGTATTTTATGAGTAAATAAATGTAAATAAATATAATGCCTGTCAGAGAGTAAGTACAAAACAAGAGGAAGAATATTCTTTCAAACAATCTTAAACATTTAGTAAATTTGTTACATTGCAATATTAAAATTTTCAATACAAAATTTGGTATTTATGTGCATCTCTTAAAGATCATATTTCTCTCATTTAACTTATGGAGTTCAGTATATCACTTGTATTAACATGGATGCAAACTTTTACTTCTACTATTATACGACTTCCTGAATTCAATTCTACCTGTAGTTGGATAAAATACTGTATACTTGATTAAAAGCTACAGGTAGCTAAATTTACTGGCCAAAGAAACTGCTATGGATTGAACCATGTATCCCACAAAGACAAGTTCAAGTCTCAAACCTGAGTTCTGTAGATGTGATCTCACTTGTTAATATATTCTTCTAAGAACCTGTTGAGATAAGGCCAAATGGAATTAAGGTGTTCCTTAATCCTATATGATTGGAGTCCTTCTAAGCAAAGGAAATTTGGACACAATAGGAGGAAATATTTAGGTAGAGAGACAGCTAATGACAGGGGCAGAGATTGCATTACATATGGATTGCCCGAAAACTACCACCAGAATGCTACAGATTTCAAAGAAACCATGATCTCACCAACACTTTGATTTTAGACTTCTAGTCTCCAAAAACTCTGAGAAAATAAATTCCTATTGTTTAAATCAACCAGTCAGTGGTACTTTGTTACAAAAGACCTGGCAAACTAAGATAATGACCCACTCACCAAATGGTCTGAACTGGTGTGATTTGAATTATATCAGTAAATTTCCTCTCCCCTGATTTCCCACAGCCTCTTCAATGAACCTGTGGCCAGTTCTCATTGTTAAAACATAGCATAATAAGCTATGCAAGAGCAAATATAATGTAATACCTATATGACTTATCCTTTTTTATCTATGAAAGGGAGAAAGGAACTCAACCAGAAAATTGCAAAAGACTACAGGAGGGAAAACAACACATAAACAGCTATTGTCATCAAAGACCAAAATATGCCAGTAGGAACCAGTTCTTGTTATTGTGACTGCTGGAATTCATTATTTATAGCCTTAGCTTCCAGCTCAGCAGTGTGTAAAAAATGCTGGGTAATCATATTTGACTTTGGATAAGCCTGGAACTGTTTGAAGTTTAAGTAGAGAGAGAAAGATGAACAAGTCATATAGAAAAGTTAGTGGCTGAATAAACTGGGGCTTTTAAATAGGATTGCATGGGATTACTAAGAAGGAATCATTATTCAGGATGAAGCTGGTCAACTTTGTTGTATTATTCCTTCCAGCCACACTCAGTTATGTGGGTACAAAATCAAAGAAAGCTGGTAATTGAAAATAACCAGAGTTGGGATTTGACCAGGTAAATGATAAAGGTACAAAGAAACAAGTGAATGGATGGTTCATGAAAGGGATTGCATATAATGATTAATCAAGGAATCAAAACTGGAGCAGAAGGTTATTGAAGACTTCACAATGTAGATGAGAGTGAAAAGAGGGTAGAGGGAAGGGGCTGTGGCTCAATTGATGGGCTCCAATTTACCATATGGTAATCCCTGGGTTCAATTCCTGGGGCCTCCTGGTGAAGGCAAGCTGGCCCATGAAGCACGGTGAGCTGAGGGCCCATGTGGCATGGTGCCCTGTGCACCAAGATGAACCAACAAAAGGAAATAAGCAGAAAAAAATGCAAAGCAAATGGACACAGTGAGCACAAGCAACAAGGGGGAGAAAAATAAAATCAAAATAAATCTTTAAAAAAAAAGAGGGTCAGATTAATGGAGTATAAATTCAACAGAAAAGAGCAATCATTGAAATAAAAACAACTGGAGAGAATTTTATGAAATGCTAGGGAGTCATGATGTAAACTTACTTGAATTTGAGACCACCAGAAGAAATGAATTTTTTATTACCAGAGTTTAGTGGATGATCTAAGTTCATCCCCTAAGAGACCTGAATTATGGAGGAAGAAAATATAATTGCATGAGTGGAAGACAATAAGCTGAGAATCCAAGGTCCTGAAGGTATTACTTAGGGGGCAGCTAAATCAATACAATTCCTATAAGAAGTTGGGATAGAGTGGCAGTGAGCAAGGAGTTCAACACTTAAAGGAATGAGGGAGAGTGAAACTCAATATATCTAATAAAGAGAGTTAATGGGTGATTTGAGGTGTGGTTTCCTGATGACTAGCGGCTAACACTTCCCTGTACTGCACAAAACACATGGCACTTAAAGTTAGACTGCTTGGTGTCCAAATTTAAGTCCCCAAAATATCATCTGCATATTTGCCCCAAAGAAAAGGGAGAACTAGATGAAACACTGTCTATTGAGAGATGTGCTGAGGAAAAAGGAAACAAAATCCTTTTTCCTGTTATTTCTATCTACCTGATGTTACTGTGAATCCATTACGCTGCAGCATTCAACATGGCAAAAGATCAATGGAAATGTGGAAAACTAAGTGATTAATTACATAAAATGGACATAGGAAAATACTGACAAAATGATAACAAATGCAAAATCCTAAATATTAGTCGATAATCTAAAAGGAATTTGCATTTTTAAATAGGTGCACACACACAAAATATAATTCTTTAGAAAGCAGCTGCAATTACATCTTGGGGGAAAAAATGTACCATTAGTGTCATGGTTAAGCTAATGTGTTAGCTTGGCCAGGTAATTGTGCCCACTTGTTTGGTCAAGCAAGCACTGGGCTAATTGTAATACAAGGACATTTAGTGACTTTAGTCATCAGTGAGTTTACTTCATAGATGGCTGATTACATCCACATCAACCAGATAGATTGCTGTCAGCAATGAGTGACATTTTATCCAATCAGTTGAAAGCCATATAAAGGGAAGTGATTTCAGCATTCAGAGAGAATTTCCTAGCTCACCTTTGGACAGCCAACATCTCCTGGAAATCCATCAAGGACTTTCATTGCACTTTCATCAGAGGCACTGGTTTGCAGCCTGCCTGCACAACCTGGACTTGTGCATTCCCATGGTAATGAGAAAGTATCTTATAAAATCTCATAATATTTACAGATAACTTCTGTTGACCCTGTTCCCTGGAGAACCCTGACTAATACAGCTTGGTACCAGGAGTGGTTCTTGAGGAAGAGAATCTTAAAATTGAATGTCTCAGGTGATTCTAGGAGTTTTTCAATTGGTTTTCTACTCTAATTGGATTCAAGGGTACTGATGACTCCCTTTCCAATAATTAAGTTGCCACTATCAGTCCATTGCAAGAGTTGCCAATGGAGATAATTTATCATCACTTGATTCCCCAACTTCCATGCTTATAAGAGGGAAGGATCTGGGTGTGTGTATTTTCAACACCTTAATAGAGTTTAGTGATGTCTAAAGGTATAATGATGTTGGCTGGCTCCTCCTGGATACTTAGGATACAGTTACAAAAGAAAAGATAAGCTAAATGCTTCAAATTTGCAACTTAAACTATGCATGAATAATGTGAAAGTTTCTATGTGTGTTGTGAAAGACAATCTTGTTTCCTGCAGCCACAGGTTTAATATATCTGAGAATCAGACTCAGACTCTCATTGTATGAGTAGCAGAGTAACAAAGGGAACTAAAATCTCAACCCCAAAGGGAATCTGGTTAAATGAAGGCATTGATTGGAAAGGAATGGAACCCAGAAGATTGGGATGGAGATATATGAGATGATAATATTTTGGGGGACAATGGAAAACTAAATTCTGCTGAGACTTTATCAGATAAACTTGTGATGGCCTGCCCTGTGGAGAGCACATTTTGTCAAATTTGTATCACCCAACCTCCAGCCTGCCCCAGAGAGTTGGCACCTCCTTCCAGCCCTAAGGTGGGTACCAGGAACCTGCACTGCCCAGAATCTGGTATGTCCCAGGGAGGCTGGACCTCCTCCCAGCCCTGAAGCAGGGTCCAGTCCAACTCCAGCTTGCATGGCCCAACCTCAACCCTGCCTTGAGTAATTGTCCTACCAACCCCTGCCTGAAGAGATTAATCCTATCTCACCAGAAGAACATGCAATGGAATGCCCTGAGGTCATTAGCTTGTAAGGCATTTCTAATATTTCTCCTTATCCACCCCTACCAACCCTTCTCTCTTTGAGACCTATTACTAGACTAAAATCACAACAAGCCCCCCAAAGTGAAATACAATGTGTGACCCGTGAAGGAGGTGCACTATACTCTGAAAGAACTGCATTACTTTTACAATTTATATAGACACAAATCAGGGGAATATGTGTGGGAATGGATATTAAAGGTGTGGAAAAATGGTAGAAAGAATATAAAGTTGGAACACACCGAATATATTGAAATAGGCTCACTAAGCAGAAATTCTGGATTCTAAACTGTGGCTGAGTGAAATATGGACAAAAAAATGGCTTACCATGTCTGAAGTGGAAATGCCCAATTTGCCCTGGTATACAGTAGAAGAGGGAATTCAAAGGCATAGAGAGATTTAAATGCTACAATATATTTACAAATTGAGACATGCCCACCTACCCCAGGAATGTCCAGAGGACACACATTAAGCAGGATTGTGAGGAATAAATTTTTAAGAATAACTCCATCTTCCCTGAAGAGCTCTGTGGTTGCTCTTCTCTGTAGCCATATATTACTGTGGGGAAGGCTTTAATGGAATTCAAATTTTTAAAAATTATGGGGTTAATCGGATCTCAGGCTGGTAAAACTCAAGCATCAGCAGATAATCACCAAAGACAAGGTGGGCATGACTACCACAATGAAAGGCAGATTCAAAGCAGCACTCAAAATAGTCTGAGTCACACAGAGTTATGGCATTGGCTAACAGATCATGATGTACCTATAAGTGAAATGGATGGACAGCCTACTAAATTTCTTCTGGATCTTTATAAGCAGAAGAGTTCTAGGTGGAGTGAACAAAACCCTTACTCAAATTACAGAAGCAGAGAATCACAGCCCCTTAATCAATTCCCAGACTTGAATCTGTTTTCAGGCCTAGAGCCCCTTGGATGAGGTGAAGGACAGGTCAAGTTGAGGAAGGATCCTGTTAACCTGCCAAAAATTTATACTGTTAATCTTCTTCCCAGCTTTCCCCAAGAAAACCTATGGCCTTTTACCAGAGTGACTGTGCATTAGGGAAAATGAAATGATCAGATATTTTGGGGACCACTAGACACTGGCTCAGAAGTGACATTAATTCCTGCAAATCCAAAACTTCACTGTGGTCTACAAGTCAGAGTAAGATCTTATGGAGGTCAGGTAATTGATGGAGTTTTAGCTGAGGTACATCTCATAGTGGGTCCAGTGGGTCCCTGTATACATTCTGTGGTTATTTCCCCAGTTTTAGAATGCATAATTGGAATAGACATACTCAGTAACTGGCAGAATCCCCACATTGGATCCCTGATTTGTGGAGTGAGGGCTATTTTGGTAGGAAAGGCCAAGTGGAAGCCACAAGAACTTCATCTACCTAGCAAAATTGTAAACCAAAAGCAATACCAGATTCCTGGTGGGATTTTAAAGATTAGTGCCATCATCAATGATCTGAAGGATGCAGGGGTGGAAGTTCCTACCACATTCCCATTCAACTCCCCATATTTGGCCTTTGCAGAAAACAGATAGATTTTGGAGGATGACAGTATATTATCATAAACTTAAACAGGTGGTAACTCCAATTTCAGCTGCTCTTTCAAATGTGGTATCATTGCTTGAGCAAATCAGCACATCCCCTGATACCTAGTATGAAGCTGTTGATCTGGCAAATGCAAAGAGTTTGAATTCAGCTGGCAAGGCCAGCAATATAGCTTCACTGTCCTGCCTCAGGGTTATATAAACTCTTCAGCCTTTTGTCATAATAATGTCCACAGGGACCTTTATTTTCGCTCCACCACCACAAGACATCACACTAGTCCATTATATTGATGATATAATGGATATTGTATATGATATAATATCATAGATAGCAAAGACTCTAGACTTAGTGGTAAGGCATTGCATGAGAGTGGATGGGAGACAAATCCAACAAAAATACAGGGGCCCTCCACCTCAGTGAAATTTCTAGGTGTCCAGTGGTGTGGGGCATGTTGAGATATCCCTTCTAAAGTGAAGGAAAAGCTGTTCCATCTGGCCTCTCCTATTATCAGAAAAAAAAGCACAATGCTTAGTTGGTCTCTTCAGGTTTTGGAGACAACACATTCCTCATTTGGGTGTGGTACTCTGGCCCATTTATTAAGTGTCCAGGAAATCTGCTAGTTTTGATTGGGGATCAAAACAAGAGGAGACTCTGTGACAGGTCAATACTACCATTTGGGCCATATGATCCAGAAGATCCATTGGTGCTGGAAGTTTTAGTAGCAAATACAGATGTTGTCTGGTGCCTATTGCAGGCCCTTATAGGAGGATCACAACACAGACCCTGAGGATTTTGGAGCAAATCAATACCATCCTCTGCAGATAGCTACTCTCCTTTTGAGAAACAGCTTTTGGCCTGCTAGTGGGACTGAATAGAGTCTGAACACTTAGCCATGGGACACCCAGTTACCATGAGACATGATTTGCCTATCATGAGCTGGGTATTGTCTGACACACCAATCCATAAAGTTGTGTGTGCCCAGAAGGTCTCCATAATAAAGTGGAAAGTGGGATATATGAGATAGGTTTCGAGTGGGTTCTGAAGTCAAAAGTAAGTTTCATGAGGGAGTAGCCCAAATGCCCATGGTCACAACCCCTGCATGTTACCTTCTCTTTCCCAGGCTTTGGCCTCTTGGGGAGTCCCTTAAAATCAGTTGATAGAGGAAAAGAAAACTGAGGCCTGGTTTACATATGGTCCTGCCCAATATACAGATACCACCCAAAAGTGGACAGCTACAGCACTGCAACCCTTTTCTGACACATCCCTGAAGGACAGTGGGGAGGGTTAATCCTCCCAGTAGGCAGAACTTTGAGCAATGTACCTGGTTTTTCATTTTTTTTTTTGGAAGAAGAATTGGCCAGAGGTGTGTTTGTACACTGATTCATGGACTGTTGCCAATGGTTTTCCTGAATGTTCTGGGATTTGGAAGGAATATGGTTAGAAAATTGGCTTGGGAAGAGCTATGTGGGTATACTTTTCTGAGTGGGCAAAAAACATGAAAATATTTGTGTCCCACATAAATGCCCACAAAGGGTGACTTCAGCAGAGAAAGATTTTAATATTGAAATGGATATGTTGATCTGTTGTATGGTTAACACTCAGCCTCTTTCCCCAGCCACTCTGTCATTGCCCAATGGGCTCATGAAGAAAGTGGCCATGGTGGTAAGGATGGAGGTTATGCATGGCTTCAGCAACATGGACTTCCCCTCACCAAGGCTGACTTGCCTACAGCCAAAGCTGAGTGACCAATCTGCCAGCACCAGAGACCCACATTCAGCACCTAATATGGCACCATTCCCCTATGTGATCAGCCTGCTACGTGGTGGCACTTTGACTTCATTGGACCACTTCCACCATGGAAGGAACAGCGATTTGTTTTAATTGGAATAGACACATACTCTGCATATGGGTTTTCATTTCCTGCATGCAATGCCTCTTCCAAAATTGCTATCTGTGGACTTGCCAAATGTCTTATCTACCACCATGGCATTCCACACAGCATTGCCTCTGATCAAGGAACCTATTTCACAACAAATGATGTGTGGGAATGGGCACATGCTCATGGAATTCACTGGTCTTACCATGTGCCTAATTATGCTGAAGCAGCTAGATCGATAGAATGGTGGAATGGCCTTTTGAAGACTCAATTACAGTGTCAATTAGGTGGTAATACCTTGCAGTGCTGGACAATGTTCTCCAGGAGTCTGTGTATGCTCTAAATCTGCATCCACTCTATGATGATGTTTCTCCCATAACAAGGATTCATGGATTCAGGAACTGAGGTGTGAAAATGGGAGTGGCAGCACTTACTATTACTTTTAATGATCCACTAGGAAAATTTTTGTTTCCTGTCCCTGCATACTTAAGCTCTGTTGGTCTACAGGTCATTGTTCCAAAAGGAGGAATGCTGCCACCAGGGAACAAAACAATGGTTCCATTGCTGGAAGTTAAGACTGCCACCTGGCCACTTTGGGCTACTCTGACTTCTGAATCAACAGGGAAAGAAGGTAATTACTGTACTGGCTGGAGTAATGTATCCTAAATTTCAAGGGGAAATAAGACTGCATCTACATAGTGAGTATAAAGAAGAGTTTGTCTGGAATACAGGAGATCCTGTAGGGTGTCTTCTAGTACTGCCATGCCCTGTGATTAAAGTCAATGGAAAATTGCAACAACCCAATACAAGCAGGACAACAATGGCCTAGAATTTTGAGGAATGAAAGTTTGGGAAACCCCACCAGGAAAAGAACCAGGCCAGCTGAAATGCTTGCTGAGGGTAATGCGAACATGGAATGGGAAGTAGAAGAAGGTAGTAATAATTATGAACTTCAACCATGTCACCAGTTACAGAAAGAGGACTGTAATTGTAATAAATCTTTCTTCCTTGTTTCATTAAGAGTATGATTGTATATGTACACAAGGCAAATTTCTTTTCCCTGAACATATGACAGGTTGTATTAGTTTCATTTCATAATATTTAAGGATGTCGTTTAAGAGTGAATATTTTCCAAGCACTTGTACCCTATTCTATAGGAAATTATGCATTTCCAGTTGTACACAGGATAGTTGAACATTTTTAGATGGAAATATATATGTGTGTGTCTGTGTCTGTCTGTCTGTCTGTGTCTGTGTCTGTTACTGTTTTTACTTAGAGACTACATATGGTTTAAGGTAACGTGTGTGGTTGCCGAATTGACAAGGGATGAACTCAGATGCTTAGGCTAATGTGTCAACTCAACCAGGTAATTGTGCCCAGTTGTTTGAGGAAACAAGCACTGGGCTAATTGTAATACAAGGAAATTTATGGGCTTTAGTCATCAGTGAGTTTACTGCATAGATGGCTGATTATATCTACATCAACCAGGGAGACTGCCATCAGCAATGAGTGATATTTTATCCAATCAGCTGAATTCCTTATAACGGGAAGTGATTTCAGCATTCAGAGAGAATTTCCCAGCTTGTCTTTGGACAGCCAACATCTCTCAGAAACTCATCAAGGACCTTCAGTGACTTGCTGCCTGCCTCCAGAACCTGGACTTGAGTATTCCCATAGTCATGTGAGTGAATCTCATAAAATCACATACTGTTTACAGATATCTCTTTTTTATTTTGTTCCTTAGAGGACCCTGACTAATACAATTTGAGAAAAAGTATTTACTGTTTTTCTATCCTACATAAAAATCCCCTGAAATTAAATAAACATTATTTGCAATCAAAATAGAAATTTAAAAACCTTAAAAACTGGATATTAATATAATAGATGTCTAACGAAAAGTGTAGATTCATGTTCTATAGATAGGTCTTAATAATTTAACAAAATATTTGGTAAGCAATTTGGAAAACATGCAAAAACTTTTTTTTAAAAAGCCTGTATATTCCTTGGATTTCCCTCTGTCTTAGTTTCCTATACTGCTTAAGCAAATACTTGAAATTGTTCAGCCTACACTATGGGAATTTATTTGGTCATTGTTTGTTTCCAAGTCAAGGTGAGGCTTTCTTCCCAAAAACAGGCTGCTTATGAGCCTTGACTCCTTAGTCACATGCAAAGCATCTCCTGATCTCTCCCTTGTCTTCTGGGTTTCCTTGATTTCATCTTGCTTCCTGTGTTTTTGCTCTCTGTCTGAGATTCATTCTCTTATGAAGGACTCCATTAATATGATTAAAAGCCATCTTGACCCAAGCATTAATTGAGGTAATCTCATCAAAGAGTACTACTTACAATGGATTTACACCCACAATAATGGATTATATTTAGGAACTTCTTTTTCTTGGGATACATAGAGCTTCAAAATACCACATTATGCTGATGTGGGCATTTTCAAAGAAAACAAAAAAGTATATTAGAAGTGGAAAAATTATAAAAGAAAAATATTCACAACAGTAAACAAAATATGATTTCTACAGTAAGTAATTCTAAATTCACAAATATAATTAAGAAACAGAAGAACATTTAATGAGAGAAAGATGTTTGCCATTAATAGAAAAAGCAAGAGTAACATCAATAACATGATGTTATTTTCAGAAAAATATATTCTTAGAACAAAAGCCTGCAAAACATAAAATAAACTACTCAGTAAAGTTGTAAATTTCTTGATTCTTAGAATCTTAATCAGACAGTGCATTATATGGCTAAGGGCAGAAAAACTAATGATTATTTCTCCTTTTTTCTTGCTGATATGACACCTATCTTAAATATTGTTTTACATTTATTCATAGAAGTGGTTATAGATATTTTTTTTCAAAATATGAGTAATAATAAGAGAATTTAGGGGCTCAGAATATTTTAATAACTTATTTACCAAATATATCACAAAATTGTGCTAAAAATACTGCTTAATATTTTCCAGACTTTTCTCTCCCTATTGCTCTGATCACAATGATCTGCTATCTTTTTTGAAATGTGTCTACTAACTTCCCACCTCACCATATTAAATACATGTCTTCTGAGTCAAATTCACCCTCTTATTTCTTTCATATATTATAATTTTCCTAGTTCCCAGAAATCTGACATAAATGTCACCTCCAGAAATGCTCTTTATTATTATTACCAAACATTAGCTCACTGTCTTTAAACCCCTATATTTGTATTTATAGAATACATAAAATAATGTCACACACTGTATTTTTATATTGCTCTCTGTGTAGCTTATTTCTATTACTAAATTATAAAATCTTACAATGACAGTATCTTAAATACATTGAGTATTGCACATAGATCTGGTAAAATGTTTTTATTATGTCAGATATACTGTCATTTAATTAACCAAGAATTTATATTTTAATACTTTTCAAAATGTTTGCCTTGCCATTGAGGTTTCTTATGTTTAGGAAAGTGCTGAACTTCTCTGGATTTGTTGTTTTCTTGTGCATTTCTCCTTTCTTCATCTGGAATGAATTAACATTAATGTCTCCTTCTTAACCTTCTAAACACTAATGGGTATTGATAATATGAATAAGTCTACCCACACAGAATCTCTGCTTATTTAGTCTACTGAAGAATTTTCATATCCTGATTTCTTATCACTTGAATTTTTATACTATTCAAGGAAGACTAACATTTATGCATGTATGTGCATAGTTTAAATATAATTTTTGTTTGTTTTTTTAGCAAATCAATTTTATGGATACATATTAATAAAGCCTCAATTCATCCAATGTATGCAATCAATGGTATTGGCCTTAATCATATATATGTGCATTCAAATCTTCATTCTTAGGGCAGTTTCATTATTCCAATAATAATAATAAACAAAAACCTACCAAAACTCATTACCTCTCAATCTGTCTATGCTTTGCCTACAGTACATAGATGCTATTCTTTTTTCTTCTCTAGTATATTTATTTTATTTATATTTATATTTATATT
>JAKSZT010001178.1:6272688-6285167 GCA_026826555.1 Tolypeutes matacus | reverse complement strand
TTTATATTTATATTTATATTTATATTTATATTTATATTTATATTTATATTTATTTATATTATTTATGTTTATATTTATATTTATATGTTGTAAAACCATATTATATATCCAATATCATCCATTTTAATATTTTAAATGAAGTTTTACTATCTTATACAGTCTCATGTTACAGTTTTGCCTTTCCTTTTACTAATATACATCACCATAGACTTTCCCATATAATAGCTCTTCTAGTTAAAAAAAGCCAATATAAACATAGAAAAACAGTCTTTTCTTTTTTATCCCTAGTGATCTTCTCAGGCTGTTGCTATTTAATAATCACCCTTGCATCCTGTCTTCTGCAGGTTTTAAGCCAGGTTTTAGTGAGTAAAATAAGGAAATTTAAAAAAAGAACCTCTTTATTTTAAATTAGAGATCCAATAAAAGCCAATACAAATAGGATATCAATAAGTTCCCTGTCATAAAGTTTCATTGGGTGATTGATAACCTTGTATTGCTTCTCAGAGAGAAGCTGGGGATCAAACCACAGACCTTGTATATGCTACACAGGAGCTCTTCTGCTGAGCTAATATACCTTCTTAGATTAGCAAGGCTTTCCTGTAACCTGTCAGCCCCTATTCCTTCCCTGTTATATCTGCCTCCTTTCTCATGTAAATTCTCTCCTTACCTGGGCTGCTAGGCATAGCAGCCTGCCTGAGGACATCCTCCTCCCCTATCTCTGTCAAGCCATGGCCACTATTTTTTTTTTTTTCCACAGGAGTGAATATTTATTAACTTGGTTTAGGTAACAGCACAAAGGCAATTCAGTAGAAAATAGATAGACTTTTCAACAAAGGAATCTGGAATAATTGTGTATTCTGCCTTTCAGAGACCCCTTCTTTCTTTCTTTCTTTCTTTTTTTTACTTTATTTTGTACATTTAATAATTGAAAATATAAACAATTAAAAACTAAAAAGTAAACACAGATGAATAAATATATACATTTCTCAAAGTAATGAATACATATGAATTTTTTTTTAATCAAACAATATTACAAATATATTTGGTTCATAGTAACACGTTCATACAGTATTTGTTCTTTGTGTCTGGCTAGCTTCACTCAACATAATGTCCTCCAGGTTCATCCATGTTGTCATATGCTTTATGACTTCATCTCTTCTTACAGCTGCATAATATTCCATCATGTGAATAGATGACAGTTTATTTATCCATTCATCTGTTGATGGACACCTGGGTTGTTTCCAACTTTTGGCAATGGTGAATAATATTGCTATGAACATCGGTTTGCAGATGTCTGTTTGTGTGACTGTTCTCATTTCTTCTGGGTATATACCCAGTAGTGGTATTGCAGGGTCATGTGGCAAGTCTATATACTACTCCTTTAGGAACTGCCAAACAGTTCTTCATAGTGGCTGTACCATTCTGCACTCCACCAACAGTGAAGAAGTGTTCTTATCTCTCCACATCCTCTCCAACACTTGTAGTTCTCTGTCTTTTTAATAGTGGCCATTCTGATAGGTGTGAAATGATATCTCATTGTAGCTTTGATTTGCATTTCCCTAATCATGAGTGATTTGAACACTTCTTCATGTGTTTTTTTGCCATTTATATTTCTTCTTTGGAGAAATGTTTATTCAAGTCTTTTGCCCATTTTTTAACTGGATTGTTTGTCTTTTTATTGTTGAGTTGTAACATCTCTTTATATATCCTAGATATTAAACCCTTATCAGATATGTGATTTCCAAATCTTTTTTCCCATTTATTTGGCTGCCTTTTTCACCCTTCTGACAAAGTCCTGTGAGGTGCAAAAGTGTTTAATTTTGAGGAGGTCCCATTTATCTATTTTTTCTTTTGTTGAACATGCTTTGACTGTAAGGTCCAAGAAACTGCCACCTACTACAAGGTCTTGAAGATGTTTCCCTACATTTTCTTCTAGTAGTTTTATGGTCCTGGCTTTTATATTTAGATCTTTGATCCATTTTGAGTTGATTCTTGTATAGGGGGTGAGATAGGGGTCCTCTTTCATCCTTTTGGTTATAGGTATCCAGTTCTCCCAACACCATTTGTTGAAGAGACTGTTTTATCCCATTAGCGTGGGCTTGGTAGATTTGTCAAAAACCAGTTGACTGTATAGGTGAGGGTATATTTCTGGGTTCTCAGTTATGTTCCACTGATTGATGTGTCTATCTTTATGTCAATACCATGCTGTTTTGACCACTATAGCTTTGTAATATGTTTCAAGGTCAGGCAGTGAAATTCCTCCCACGTTGCTCTTCTTTTTTAGAATGCTTTTGACTATTCAGGTGCACTTACCCTTCCAGATGAATTTGGTAATTGCTTTCTCTAATTCTGCAAAGTAAGTTGCTGGGATTTTGATTGGTATTGCCTTGAATCTATAAATCAGTTTGGGCAAGACTGACATCTTCATGATATTTATTCTTCCAATTCATCAACACGGAATGTCTTTCCATTTTTTTTAGGTCTTTTAAAATTTATTTTCACATTGTTTTGTAGTTTTCTGCATATAGGTCCTGTGCTTCTTTGGTTAAATTAACTCCTAGGTATTTGAGTCTTTTTGTTGCTATTGAAAATGGAATTTTCCCCCTGATTTCCTCCTCAGGTTGTTCATTACTAGTGTACAAAAACATTACTGATTTTTGTATGTTGATCTTGTATCCTGCCTCTTTGTTGAACTCATTTATTAGTTCAAGTAGCTTTGTTGTGGATACTTCAGGATTTTCTAAGTACAGGATCATGTCATCCACAAACAGTGAGAGTTTTATTTCCTTTTTTCCTATTTGGACCTATGGCCACTTTTGACACCCAAGCATGGCTCGGCTGGGTAAAATATCTGCAAAAAGACCACTCTCCACCCTCTCCAAATCCTCCTTCTCCCAGGTAGGTTGCTACCACAGTCTTTTTGGAGGAGGAAATCGGCAGCTCCACTTCAGCTGTTTGTCCTGAGGTCAGGGGATAAGTACTACTTCCAGCTACAGGCAGGAAAACCTCAAAATTTTTTGCCAGCTTCCTTTTCTTTCTAGCATCCTCCTAGGTGACCCAGAGCACCCTTCCACTCTCTATATATAGAGGTGCTGACAGGGAGGAAGAAATCTTTTCTCTTAGTCAAATACTATTTTCCAGAAGTCTGACAAATTCCTTATATTCAGGGATGGGGAGGGGAGCCCTTCCCGGTGGCTGGGGGAATCAATAACTCACAGTTTGCTGTTTTGGCTTCCTTCTCTCTGTCCCTGACTCTTCTGTTAGTTGTGAAGCAGTGTCCTGGTCTGCTGTAACCCTTAGCAGGTTGCCAAGTCAGCTCTAGACTTCTTCTGAGTTGTTTTAGTATGAGCTAGTATGTCTACCCCATCGGCCATATTCCCACATTCCTGAGCTAACCCTCATTTTTGAAGGACTGTTTTGCCAGATACAGAATTCTTGGTGGGTAGTTTTGCTCTTCCATTACCTCAAACACATCATACCACTTTCTTTTCATCTCCATGATTTCTGATGAGAGGTTGGCATTTAATCTTATTGAGATTCCCCTTGTATGTGATGCTTTCTTTTTCTCTTGCTGCTTTCAGAATCCTATTTTTATATCTGATATGTTTTGTTCTGAATAATAGGTGTCTTTTGGTAGGTCTGTTTGGAATTATTCTGTTTGGGTGTGTTGTCCTTCTCGGATATTGATATTTATGTCTTTCATAAGGGTTCAGAAGCATTCAGTTATTATTTCTTCAAATATTCGTTCTGTCCCCTTTCCATTATCCTTTGTTTCTGGGACACCTACAATGCAAATGTTTGTGTGATTCAGGTTGTCATTCAGTTCCCTGAGACTCTGTCCTGTTTTTGCTCATTCTCTTCTCTTTCTGTTCTCTTCTCTTCCAGTTCAGATGTTCTGCCTTTGATATTACTAATTCTGTCTTCAGCCTATTCAAATCTGCCCTTAGGTGCTTCTAATGCATTTTTAATCTCATCCATCACATCACTCATCCCCAGAAGTTCTGTTACTTTTCTTTGCACGTTTTAATTTTTTCTTTATGCTCACCCAGTGTCTTCCTAATATTCCTCATTTTTTTAGTAATATTTTCTCTAAATTCTTTGAGTTGATTTAAGATAGTTGCATGATTATCACTTATTAATTGTCAAATCCTGTATCTCTTCAGGATATTTGGTTAGTTCCTTTGACTGGACCATTTCTTCCTGTTTCTTAGAATGGCTTCTAATTTTTTTGCTGATGTCTACGCATCTGTATATGTTGATGATTTTACTCTGATGACCAATTTCTTTCTTTCCTATTGTTTTTTTTTCCCCACATTTCTTCTTTGATATTTGGTTCAACTTATTCTAACTTTTTAAAAGTGCCTATCTTAATTTCTCAAAATCAGGCCATGATCTTACTAATTTGGCCTGATTTTCTCCAAAGGGTTAGATTAGAGAAAACCAAAAACAGTTATTATCCATGGCATGTGTCAGCACACCTTTCCACGGAAGTGTTTCAATCTTGGATTTCTTCTGTTACTATTGATTTTTCAGATTGGAATTTCAAAGCAGGCTCTGCTGGCCAAATTCACTGAAGAAAAGTCTCCATACTACCCCTACTTTTCACCTTAAAGCAGCTGAGAGAGATGATGATGCCTGTTCCCCTCTAAGTCACCACAAATAAGCCAGGGATTTTACTCCAGCTTAATATTTTGGGGGTGGGGGAGGGGAGCACTTTCTACCTCAGGGGCTTGTTAACTCATATTCAATTTTTTGTCTTCTTGTTCCTTACCCTCCTGTGAGTTGTGTAGAACTGTCCTGGTCTGCTGACCCTCAAATCAGTTTCCTTGGACAGCTTTGGACTCTTTCTCTGTTGTGTTAGTGAAAGCACTGAGTGCTGATTGTTATTCCAATACCATCTTCCCACAACCCATGGATAAATTTTTGATTGGCATGCTATGATAAGGGGCAATCCTATCACGGCTTGTCAACTTTCCTTAGGGATCCAAAATATATCCTATACTTAGGAGCAAGTGTGTCAGTCTGCCAGGATAAAATGCAATCAACTCATAGATAAAAGGACTGACAATACATTCTTTCACCTATTGTCTAAAGCTTATGCAAACATTCACTGGAGACAATCTAACTCTGGTGGGCATATTACATGAGCACAAGAGAGGGCTGCTGTACATCAAACATACCCCTGCATTAGTCACAGGTTATAACCAAATGCCTATGGATACTGACTACCACCAGTGAAGCTGACCTTGCTCTATCTCTTCTTTATTAAAAAAAAAAAAACACACACACAAAACAATGTCCCACCCAGTGTTGTATGAGATATGCTTCTCTTGGTTTCCCTGATGTCTATAATGGAGTCACTTGACACATCTTTAGCTGTCTCTCCTTCTTACTGCTTATTCTCTCAGTCTGGGCTGTATAGCCCCTTGGATGTGAAAAGGCATCTTTAAACCAGATAAGTAACTTATAAGAAATAAAAATCTTATCAGTATTTTGAGAACTGGTCAAAATTAATATTTGATTTCTCTCTTGAGATGAAACTTCAATTTTTAAAGTATCATATATTTTTCTCCAAATCCTAGGACTTGCAACAAGGTTGTAATTTATCTCATTCACCTATCCCATCCTATCTAATACAGATAAGGCTAGTAATAAGTGCACAATATTTTTTGACAGCATATACTTTGTCACTCAGTAGGAAAGCACAAAGATAAATAAACACTTTAAATGTAAATAATTATCTCGGCATACCAAGAGAATTTAAGATTTATGGTATATCCTTTCTCTATCAACTCTAAATTAATAACTGTAGTAGGTATTTTTTTACACTCAGCTAAGAATACTCCTGTGTTGAAATGTTTAAATCGCTTAATGCCCTCAAAAATCTATGAAAGAAGTACTTCTAATATCTGAGAACCATAAAACACAAGTCAAACACTTTTCCTGAAATCCACACAGCAAAGGATGTGTAGTCAGGATCCAACCCCATTCTGTTCTTGCCATAGACTTCAGTTAAGTTAAAGGAGTTAATATTCTCCATAGCCTTTATTGAAAGCCTCTTAATTGTACTTATTATTTTGCCTCTGGCTCAAGTTGATGAGTTTGTTTATTCTTCTCTGTAGAGTATTACTATATGAACAATCAAAATTTATCAAGTCAACTAACCTTTTTCTTACAATTTTCTGCATGTAGCATCAAAACAGTATTCTGAATAATGAAACAAATATGTAGTTCTTAGACTATATATTTGCATTCCAGTGTTGAACAACAGGCACAATAGATGCTGTTTTCTAGATTTCATAAAACTTGTTAGAATATGCACTCTGATCAGCTAATGATTTCAATTAAAGTAGGTACCAGGTCTCTGAAAGTCTCAGTGACACCCTCCCTGTCTCCACACAAAGTTTCCCAAATGCATTTTAATTATATCTGGGCCAATGAATAAGTCGATCCTGGAAAATGTCCATAAAATTAAAGGTGTAATAAGACAAAATTCAGCTTCTTAGAGAACTTAGGGTTGTGTAAATTTAATCTTACTAAATTTAAATAGAAAAGAAATTAAAATGCAATATACACTAGTATTATTATTTGATGAAACCCAGTGGGGTTTCCCATAGCATTTGCCATGGAAGGGCACAGGTATAAATGGAAGCAAGAGTTACTTTTGCTAGGCCTTGGTGCTTTAGATATTCTAGTTTAGCAATTAGAGTGCCCTTAATACCTCCCTTGGGGAGCTCATTTGCCATGCACTACTTTTCCTTAAATGAAGCCATTTGAAAATGATTTTAGCAAATTAAGAGAGTTGAGAAGAGATTCTCAAAAATGTTGCTCTTCACATATATTCTGTTTTCAGCTCTCAGAAAACTGAAGAATTCCAAAATAGAAGCAATATTTCAGATTCAAGAAAGAGGAAATTTTCTTATTTGACATGTGAGTTTAAATGTTGGGGTTCATATGAATGAAGAAATAATTGAAAACTTCTACCATCCTCATTCAACCTAATGACAAGGAAAATCTATTATAAGGCAAGATTTAAGTGTCAAAATAAATTGGCTTTCAAGGTCTTTCAATGTCTAAACACCTGTCAGTGCATTTTTAAAAAAAATATTTTAGGATAACAATGCAGAGGCTTACTTTCTAGAGAGATAATGTTCATGACAGACAAGGTAATACTTTGGAAGACTTTGCCTAAGGTCACTATTATCCAGTTATAATACCCATACAGAAGTGAATTAATATTGAAAAGTTCTTGGAGTTTGAAGGCAGAAATGGATCTCCCATGCTTATACAGATTTTTTTTTCCAAATTTGCAGTGTACACTAAAACACACCAAGGCAGATTTTAAGGAAATTTCAACTTCTTGACCACTAAACTCTGGTTCAGTAAAACCTATTTATGCATTTATGTATTTATTTATTTTTATTAGAGAAGTTGTAGGTTTACAAAAAGTTATGCAGCAAATATTGTGTTCCCATATACAACCCTGTAATTAACACCTTGCCTTGGTGTGGTATATTTGTTACAACTGGTAAAAGCACAATTTTTATAAATGTACTATTAACAATAGTCTATGGTTTAGTTTATACCAACTTATTTCTGAAAGATCAAATATCTTTCATGCATATTTAAAGATATTGAGACAGTCTTGTTTGAGTTCTATTGATAACCCTCACCACCAGAGATAGACCTTAAGTTTCTTAAGTTTTTCAGCCTTAAAGACTTACTTAAAGCCTTAAGACAGTCTTAAAGATTCTTTTTTTCTATATATTAAAGAGTTTAAAACTCTAACATCTATTTATTAAATGCAAATAAAATCTGAATTCTAATTAAATGCACAAGTATAAAGAGAACCTAAAAGAATTTATGACAAATAATAGGTATTTAATAAATTTTAGGAAATATTAGTTTTTCTTAAATAAACATTTTATAGAATAGATGTATAAGATATTCTCAATGGAAAATCCTTTGTTTAATCATATCCAACTTTCTCATTTGAATTGAGGGACCTGAGGGCAAAAAGAAAAAAAGTTAAAGCAAGTTTTCTGGTGTCACAAGCTGAGAAAGAGTGAACAATTCATTTCTCCAGTAGTGACTCTATTACACAATCCTGACTCATATCTGTCTTATACTTTAGATGACTAACATTCAGTTAAAATCTTTAGGGCTAGCCAAAATCTTTTGACCCTTTGGAGAAGCAACCAGTCTTGTACATGTTGGTAGAAAGGTCAAATATTTTTCATGGGTATGAAACTTTAAAAAAAAAATTAGTTTGGGTTCATTCCAAACTTTTATGTTACTTTTAACATAAAGATGTAACATCATAAAAGATCAGGCACATTATTCTAAAATTACCAACAAGTGCAAATGTCCAAGGAGAGAAAGTGCAAAAACAAATCCTCTGTAAACAACAAGGAAGGACAGGATGCTTGAAATCCTTACTGAACAGATACAACATCCTCTGCTTAGTTTTATTTGCTTTATCTTCTGACTGAGCAACTGATTGACTTATTCACATCATTTTTGGAAGCAGCTGACCTTTCAATGTCTGGTAGCCATTAATATTAGTGTTCTGAGTGATCTCAATTTACAAAAGCCAGGTTCTTTTTAGAGGTAAGCTGGAGGTTGTTCTTCCTCAAACTTGAATATGTACTATTGATGCCAATTTAAGACATGGACTTTATAAGAAAACAAACAAAAAAGAGTACCATTTTAGAGCTTTCATTTTATAACCACATTCTGGGTATTAATAACAAAAAAAGCTGTTCATCTGTTGATCCCACACAGTCTGTTTCCCAAGATTTATTTCTAGAGATTACTGGAGACATTTAAGTAAATAATTTTAAAAAGTATATAAACTAATCTATTTTTGACTTGGAGTTCTTTCTGCTATACAGATGAATCTAAGAATTTATACATAAATTCATGAGAAACCAATAAAAAAGTAAGGTGTGAAAATGAATTACAGATTTCTCTACACAGTGAAGGGGACAATTTAAAAGTTTTATTCTAGCTTTCACCAATCAGAAAAGTGGTCAATGTTGTGGCAAAATCAGTTTTTGATCTCTTATGTATTAAAGAAAATGCTAGAGAATCTATTTTCTTTTATCTCCAACAATATTGAGAAGTTGATATGTCTGCAGAAATACGCACCCATTCTTTCCTATTTGTAAACAATCTATTCTACATTTTCTCAGAAATTGGCTTAGCTAAGAAAAGTGTGACAAACATTATTCTAATTGTTCCTCCGTATTTCAAAATTTCTAATTTCCTTTCATAAGATATATTTTTTCTTCTCTCTTTTGTCAGAGAAATAGAACTTCATCTTCTTTGAAATATCAATTTGCCACCATAAATTTACCTAGCCATTAAAACCTCCTTCTTTCCAGAGTAAGGATTTATTGTGTTAAGAATTTTTTCACTGACTTCATACAGATAAGAGATAGGGCAAGTGGAATGATAGGGTGTAAAGAGTGGGTTGCTTTGTGTCATAATTTTATCTGTTTGATTGTGAAAAATAATTTGGTATTTCTGCCCTCTATTAACACATTTGCTTTATTTGTCTTTTTCTACTAAATTCCATTTCTAAGCATTCCTTCTAATTTATGTTTTTTTTCTCTTTTTCATTTCATATAACTTTTTATATGTAACCTTGTACAAAAGTGATTATTATACTCTCAGCTAATGAACCATTTTCTTCTCATTGTTTTGACTGATTGAATTTAGTACTAGTAAATAATGAATCATTCTCCATTCTTTATTATTTCTTTCACAATTTTCATGTCGATTAAATTTAAATACTATATGTTTATATTTAAAACATTTTCCTACAAAAGAAATGTTCTACATTATATGACTGATATACAATATTTAAGTTTAAATAAACTAATTTAGAAATAAAGAATTGAGAATTGCCATTTAATATTATATAGTATGATTCAATGTGATAGATATAAAACTATGCTATGAAATTAGGATTTTCATTTTATATATGGAAAATGTTGAAATTTATCTGTGGTCATGGACAACAGTAATGGTTAAGAAATCCTGCTTCCATACACTTTTTACATTCCAGAAAATGACTTAATAAAAAGCATCACCCTTCCTTATATTACTCAAGTCTTATGGATGCCCCCTTTGTTTTTTTATGAAAAATCTTTCCAAATTCCAATATTTCACCTCTTAAATGATTACCTGATTTGCTTGTGTCCATTGATCAATCAGAACAAAATGCTCGTTAACCAAACTTTGGATAAGTTGCTTTCATTCCCCCATTTACCAAATGTTGGCCCATCCTCAGCCTGTGGCAGCATCTAGCCCCTCCTTGAGGTCCTCTCTTGAAGAATCAGCTTTCTTCAGAATAAAATATTCTCTGCTTTCCTATATGATCAGTGTGATATTTCAACCCACTTCTCCATACCAGTTACTTTCTTGTCTTGTTTGTTTCTCTCTATAAAAGAAAAAACTTTTTATCCAACTCAAGATGCTTGCTGCTATTTTGAATAAACTCTTTTCTTACCCGGTTTAGATTTGTTTTTGTTTGACAGTATGATCAGGATAGTAATGATGAAGTAGTTATGATGTAGACTACAGTATGATGCCTACAGTAGTGGGGTAATATCACCATCTTTTCTCATCAAAAGAGGCCACACTTACAATATTGCTTTTAAGGGTGTGGTCTCTTACAATGATAAAAGATGGTGATATTACCTCATTACTGTAAGGCATGTTATATGAAAACTTTTAAAATAAATAAATGCATGCTGTGACCTAAATCTTCTTTGAAAACTAAATGAAAATTTGGGAGACACTGGGAAATGAGAGGGGGAAGGTGTCATGGTACATACTGGACATCTGATAATGCAGTGATAAAAGGAGAAAAAATAAAAATAAAAAATAATTTTAAAAAAATTTATTGTTTTTTCCTGTTTTCTTTTTTTGAATGTCCCAATCCATTAATAATATTTTATTTTTAGTTCTTTTTTTCTGAGTTTCCTTTTGTATTTTATTTCTTGCTTTTAAGTTTATCATTATTATTTCATTTTCCTATTGATTGTATTTGGTTATTATATGGGCTTCATCTTCAAGGAAGGTTTAGATCACCGAAGGTTTACAATGGGGGCTGCAGAGGACCATTGGTAAGGAGTGTCTCTGATGGAGGATTCATGGGAGTAAGTTCATCTGTATATACATGAAAGATATATAAAACTGTTCAAATGATCAAGTGGTAGGGTATGGTCACGATGGGTAAGCAATCACTCAATAATTGAGGGAATACTGAATTCCCAGCCTAGAGAGCTCTGCCACATTCCCCAAGGGAGCATCAACTGTACCCTGAGTGGAGGGGCAGTGTCTGGCAAAAGAGGATGTCCCACTGTTGGGTTCTTATTATTGAGGACTAGCCTTATGAGTCTTTGCTCTTGTAATTGAAACTTGGCCTACTTTTATGGGGTGCCTAAGGGTTGCCGACTGAGAGCCTCCTTGTTTCTCAAACGTGGCCTCTTTCTAAGCCAAACTCAGCATATGAATGCATTACCTTCCCCCCAACGTGGGACATGACTCCTGGGGATAAGCCTCCCTGACAACGAGGGATTAATACCAAGTGCCAACTGGAAACACGACTGGAAAAAAAAACAAACCTTGAATAAAAGGGGGAAAAGGTAAAGACAAATGAGTTCATATGGCTAAGAGACTGCAAAGAGAGTTGGGAGATCATCCCAGTGGTAACGCTTATGCACATCTCAGTAGGATCTCACAGAACACCAAAGTGGATATCACCCCACACAGAGGGGCTTCTGAGGTCTCTGGAGACACCCGGGTCCTATATAAGGGGGGATAGCCCCAGAGATTGATGCCTTATCAATGGGCTCTACTTTGGAATCTGTGCTCCTGAGCATGGCAGAGTTGGACTCAAATAAGTCCTCCCTGCACATGGTCCATCCGTCCCTTCTATTCAAACCTATATGTGATGCTGGAGTTTGTAGGTGTACTTCCAGAGACTGGAACCTCTGGCCTGCCTATATACCAGCTGTGCCTGGATTCTTGGTGGAGCTGCAACTCCTACTCTACAGCTCAATGGACTCATCCAAGTCACCTGGTGAGTAGACGATGATGGACAACAGCCATCCCAGGGAATGGAGAGAGCCTGCAGCTGAAGACAGGATAATCCCATCCACCATACCTATGGGATATAAGCTCACTCTCACTTGGAGGTGGAGTGGACATCACCATTCCAGTCCCCTCAGGATTGGGGGAAGAGCTATGGACTAGAGTGGACTTAATGGCATTCTGTTGTAGACATATTGTGACTCAAGCAATGGAAGAAATTATAACAGTGAGGTGGAGCCAGTGGCCACTATACACTTTCGGGCAGGGAGAGAAAGGGCAGTTGTAATACAGGGGCTTTTTCAGGACTTGGGAGTTGTCCTGAGTGACGTTGTGGCAATGGATATAGGCCATTTTACATCAGCATATACCATGCA
>JAKSZT010001178.1:6225199-6258376 GCA_026826555.1 Tolypeutes matacus | reverse complement strand
GGGAGGACTTATTTGAGTCTAATTCTGTCACTCTCAGGAGCACAGATGCAAAACTATTGTAAAAGACAAAGATGGACACTATATATTAGTGAAAGAGGTAATCTTTCACGAAGATAGAACAATCACACACATTTATGCACCTAAGAGGGGGACCTCAAATTACATCAGGGAAACACTGGAAAAACTAATTGGTGAAATAGATGCATTTACAAGTACAGTGGGGGACTTTACTACACCATTATTACCATTAGACAGAACATCTTAACAGAGAATCAATAAAGAAACAAAGATTTTGAATAATACATTACTGTATCTGGATCTAATAGACATAGAAAAAACATTATACCCAATACAGTGGGATATACATTCTTCTTGACTGCACATGGATCATACTACAAGATAGACCACATGCTAGGCCACTGAAAAAATTCTCAATGAATTCAGAACGTTTCAGATTATACAAAATAATTTCTCTGACCACAATGGAATGAACCTGGAAATCAGTAAGGGCTAGAGAATCAGATTAGGCACAAAGATATGGAAGTTAAACAACACACTCTAGAAAAACTGTGGGTCAAGGAGGAAATCTCAAAAGAAATACGTAACTACCTTGAAATGAATGAAAAAGACAAAACAACATATCAAAGCCTGTGGGATGAAGCAATGCCATGTCTTCCTGTTTCTTAATATTATTTGTCATTTTTTTATTTCTGTATGGTCATCTTTTTATCTTGATGGGTTTATTCAGTTGATTAGTTTCCCTCTTTATTCTAGGGTTTTATTGAATTGCTGTTTTTTGTGTGTGTGTGTTAAGTTTTCTCTTGTCACTTTGTTCTTCTTATTCTATTTCATTCCTGTTGTCTATGTTCCTTGTTTTTGTTGCTTCGTGTCACTGACCCTCACTCTTCTGGGAGTTGGAAAGCAGTGCCCTGGTTTGCTGTGCCTCAAAGCAGTTCCCCACAACAACCTCTGGATTTTTCTTTGTTGTTTTAGTGAAAGCTAAGACTTATATGCTTCTATGCTTCCATCCTTATAAGAGGGAAATTCACAGACATAAATGCATATATCAAAAATAAAGAAAGAGCTAAAATCAAGACATAACTACACAACTGGAGGAATTAGAAAAAGAACAACAAATGAACCCCAAAGGAAGTAGCAAAAAGAAAATAACAAAGATTAGAGCAGAACTAAATGAAGTAGAAAATAAGGAAGCACTACAAAATATAAAGGGTAAGAGGCCCTGAATAGCCAATGACATATTGGAAAAGAAAAATAAAATTGGAGGAATCACACTAGCTGACTTTAAAACATACTACAAAGCTACAGTGCTCAAAGCTGCATGGTATTGGCACAAGGATAGACATACAGACCAATGGAACTGAATTGAGAGTTCTGATATAGATCCTCGCATACACAGTCATCTGATTTTCAACAAAGCCACCAATCCCACTCAATTGGGAAAGAATGGACTGTTCAACAAATGGTGCTGGAAACTGGATATCCATATCCAAAAGAAAGAGAGAGGAACACCACCTCACACCTTAAACTAAACTTAATCAAGATGTATCAAAGATCTAAATATAAGAGCCAAGACCATAAAGGCTTTGGGAGATAATATAGGGAAGTATCTACAGGACTTTGTAATAAGAAACAGCTTCATGAACTTCACACTCAAAGCATGCACAGCATAAGAAAAATGGATAAATGGGATTTCCTCAATATTAAAAACTTTTGCACCTCAAATGCTGTTATCAAGAAATTAAAATGACAGCCTTCCCAATCGTAAAAAATTGCTGGCAATCATAGATCTGATAGGAGCCTAATAGCCAGCATTTATAAAGAAATCTTATACCTCGAAAATAAAAAGACAACTAATCCACTTATAAAATGGGCAAAGTGGCTTGTAAAGACACTTCTCCAAAAAATACAAATGGCTAAAATGCACATGAAAAGATGCTCAACATCACTAGTAATTAGGGAAATGCAAATCAAAACTTCAATGACATATCATCTTATACCGATTATACTGGCAGCTATTAAAAAAAAAAAAAACAGAGGAAAATGAGTGTTGGATAGGATGTGGAGGAATGGGAACCTTCATCCACTGCTGGTGGGAATGTAGAATGGTACAACCATTGTGGAGGACAGTTTGGTGATTCGTCAAAAATCTAATAATAGAATTGCCATATGATGCAGCAATTCAACTGCTGAGTATATACCCAGAGCAATTGAAAGCAAAGACACAAACAGATATATGAACAGCAATGTTCATAGAGGCATTATTCACTATTGCCAAAAGTTGGAATCAACCCAAATGCCCATCAACAGATGAATGGATAAACAAAATGTGGTACATACATACAGTGGAATATTACTCAGTTGTGAGAAGGAATACCGTGCTAACACATGACATAACATGGATGAATCTTGAGGACCTTCTATTAAGTGAAGCAAGCCAGACAATTGAAGGATGAACAGGACATGACCTCTCTGATATGAATTAAGCAAATTGAGAAGACTCAGAGAGCTATTGTCTAGAAGATAGTTTAGAGAAATATAAAGGGAGAATATGGTTGTGGGCCAACATCGATGCAGACCTAACCTATAGTAAGGTGAAAGTGTGTAGTTGCACATTGAAAGGATATGACAAGAAGGTAGTGATATTATTGAGTTGGGTGGTACAGGTTTGACGAGTGGGTAGATTGGGGACGATGGTTTGGAAGGTCCAGGGAACTGATGGGAGGGTTGGTAGAGGGACAAGATGAAAACTGGGGATTCATGGGCATGTGGTTGAAAGTACAAAGTTGGGAATGCTCTTATGGAAATATGACAAGGAAGGGTTACTGGTTTAGCATGTTGGATTGGGGGGCATTCAGGACAGGGTGCATCTGGAGCAGGCTTCTAGGGAGTGTGTGAGTGATCATTTTGTCATAATGTGTTGTATCAGTGACTGGAGACCTACAAAATGTGCAGGAAGGAGTTGAACTCCCATCCTGGGGAGGACCGAATTGTTCATAAACAGAGAGGCAGGAGTCTCTCAAGAACATGGGCAGTTTCTAGTAGGGGAGGATAAACCAGTGAGTCAAGACCTCAGTGATGTCATAAGTAGCTATGAATCTTGTCATCCAAGGAGAGAAGCCAGGGTGTTGCCACCCTGGGCCCTGAGGGGAGTGAGGGGAGAAATAGAATAGATTGAACAGGTGGTATTTAGTGGGAAATGGAATTGTTCTAAATGATCTTTCAGTGATGGATGGACACAGGCCATGTTAAATATTAAAATATATAAAAGTGTATGGTCTAAAATGTAACTGGTAATATAAAGTATTGACCATGTTAGTAGCTATGTTTCACTATTTGTATATCAGTCATAACAAAGGTACCATGCACATATAAGAAGATATTAATACAGGAAGGGGTAAAAGGGGACAATGTTGGACATATGAGAGTCCTCTCTATTCTGTATGTGAGTTTGCTGTGACCCTGAACTTCTTTGAAAACAAAATGAAAAACAGTAAGACACTGGGGAATAAGTGGAAGGAAATGCCACTGTACAGAGAGGACACCACACCAGATATTACAGTGATGAAAGGCAAAATGTCAAAAAAAATTAAAAATATTTTTCATTATTTTTTAATATCAGAATTTTATTTTAGTTTTGCTTTGGTATTTTCATTGTAATGTATTTTATTTCTTATATTTAAACCTCTTATTATTTCTTTTTCCTATTAATAGTATTTGGCTATATAGTAGCTTCATTTTTTTAGAAACTTTGGATCACAGAAGAGTTACAACTGGGACAGGGGAGGATCTTTGGTGTATGGTGCCAGTGATGGGGGATACATGGGAGGAAGTTGACCTGGGCAGACATCAAAGGTATATAAATATGTTCAAAGGTTCATGGGGCATTGTCACAGTTGGTGGAAACTCACACAATAACTGAGAAAATATTGAATTCCTATCCTGGAGAGCTCTACCACATTCTCTAAAGGAGCAGCAACAGTTCTCCATGTGCAGGGACAATGACTGGTGAAAGAGGATGATCCATTGATGGATCTTTTATATTGATGACTATGCTTATGAGACTTGCTTTAGAAATTGAAACTTAGCCTAGTGTTGTGGGATGCCTTAGAGTTCCCTCCTGAAAGCCTCCTTGTTGCTGAAGTGTGGTCTCTCTATAATCCAAACTCAGCTTATAAATGCATTACCTTCCTCCCAGCATGGGACATGGCTCCCAGGGATGAGCCTCTCTGGCATCAAGGGATTATTACCAAGAACCAACTGTAAATGCAACTGAAAAAAAAAATCTCAAATAAAAGGAGGAAATGTAAAGACAAATGAGTTTACATGGCTAAGAGATTTCAAAGTGTTCTCATAGGTCATCCCAGAGGTAACACTTATGCACATCTTAGCAGGATCTCATAGACTGCCAAAGTGGATACTACCCTTAATAGTGGGGCTCCTGAGGGTTCTGGTTACCCCCAGGTCCTATGGTCAGGGCAGATAGCTCTGGAGTTTGGTACCTTGCCAGTGGGCCATATTTTGTTGTTTGTGTTCCTGACAGTGACAGAGATGTACTCAATTATGGCTTCCCTACACATGGCTCATCTGTCCCTTCTATTTAAAGCTATATTTGGTGCTGAAGTTTGTAGGTGTATGTCTAAGAAACTGAAGTTTTGGACTATCTATATGCCCGCTGGGCCTGGAAACTCAGCAGACCTGCATCACCAACTCTCAAGTTCATTGGACTCCCCCAGGACAATTAACAAGGAGGTGAGGATTGACAACAACCATACAAGGAAACAAGAGAGCCAACAACTGCAGGCAAGAGAGTCCCATCCATCAACTGCATATGTTCCAAGCCTTCTCTCAATTAGAGATGGAGTGGACATCATCCCAGAATCCTCAGGATTGATGGATGAACTATGCATTAGAGTGGAATTACTAGTATTATACAATAGATATTTGTGATTTTAGCATTGGAAGTAATTACAACACTTATATGGAGGGAGTTACCAGTGGAGGCACTAGGGGCAGGGTGAGGAAAAAATAATTGTAATACAGGGATTTTGGGGACTTGGGAATTGTCCTGAATGACATTGCAACAACAGACATAGGCCATTTTATATTGTCACATAACATGCATAACTGTGTTGAAAAGCATATTGACTGCAATGTGAACTATGTTCCATGCTCAGTGACAAAACCTAAGGAGCATTTATCAGTTGCAATGAATGTGTCACACTAAGGAAGGATGTTTATATGTGAGGGTGTGGGTATTGTGGGAAGTGGGGCTTATGGGAATCCCTATATTTTTTGTGTAACTTTTATGTAATCTAAATATCTTTGAAAAAATACAGGACATTCATAAGGACAAAAAAAAAATAAAAAGGAAGAAAGAGCTAAAATTGATGATATAGCTGCATAACTGAAGGAATTATAAGAATATCAGCAAACTAATCCTCAACCAAGTTGAAGGAAATGAAAGTTAAATATCAGAACAGAAATAAATGAAATCCAGAACAAAAATCAGTAGAGCAAATCAACAAAACCAAAAATTGTTTCTTTGAGAAGATCAACAAAATCAACAAACATTTAACTATAATGACAAAGAAAAAAAGAGAGAAGACACAAATAAATGAAATCATAAGTTACAATGGGAACATTATTAATGACCCCACAAAAATAAAGAAGATTATAAGGGGATACTATGGACAACTGTACACCAACAAATTAGACAACCTAAATGAAAGGAACAACTTCCTTGAAATGCACTGACAACCTCTATTGGCTCTATAAGGAATGGAGGACCTCAACAAACCAATCACAAACAAAGTGCTGGAATCAGTCATCAGAAGTATTCCAAATAAGAAAAGTCCAGGACCAGAAGCTTTCACAGGTGAATTCTTTCAAAATTAATATCAATTTTCTTTATACCCTTCCAAAATTTGAAAAGGAGGGCATATTATACAACACATTTCATCAAGCGAACTCAAGAAAACAAAGTTACAGACCAATCTCTTTCATGAACATTGATGCAAAAATTCTCAACCAAAATACTTGCAAATTGCATCCAGCAGCATATAAAAACAATTATACATCACTATCAATTGGATTTTATTTTTGGTGTGCAAAGATGTTTCAATGTAAAACAAAATTAGCATAATACACCACATTAAAAAATTGAAGAGAACAAAAACATGATCATTTTGATTGATGCAGAAAAGGCATTTGACACAATCCCGCATCCTTTCTTGATAAAAACATTTCAAAAGATAGGCTTATAAGGAAAGTCCCTCAACATATTAAAGGACATATATCAAAATACCACAGCCAACATTGTACTCAAGGGGGAGAAAAATGAAAGCTTTTCTTGTAAGATCAGGAACAAGATAAGGATGCCCAGTGTCACCACTGTTTTCCAACATTGTGCTAGAAATTCTAGGTAAAGCAATTAGGAAAGAAAAAATAAATAGAAAGCATCCAAATTGGAAAAGAGGAAATAAAACACTCACTCTTCACAGATGACATGATAGTATATTTAGAAAATTCCAAAATATATTAAAAACAAAACAAAACAAAACACCTGTTAGAGCAAATAAATAAGTTCACAACAGTGGCAGGATGCAAAGTCAACATGCAAAATTCAGTAGTGTTTCTATTCACTATTAATGGACAAGCTGAATAGGAAATCAAGAAATAAATTCCATTTACAATAGAAACAAAGGCTCAAATATCTAGTAATTAATTTATCCAGGACTGTAAAGACTCTCCATTCAGAAAACTACAAAACACTGCCAAAGAAATTAGAAAAAGGCTTAAACAAATATAAGGATATTCCATGTAAAAATCCTTCAGGACCTAAACATGTAACTTAGTACCATAAAACACCTAAAAGATAATGCAGGGAAACATCTATAAGACTATGTAGTAAGTGGGGGTTCTTTTAAACCTTACACCCAAAGTAAAAGCATCAAATGATAAAATAGATAAATGTGATCTCATTAAAATTAAACACTTCTACCCATCAAAGGACTTTGTGAAGAGGATAAAAAGGCAGCTTACTCAATAGGAGAAAAATTTGCAAATCACACATCCAGCATCTAATATCCTGTCTAAAGAGATTCTTCAACTCAACAATAAAAGGCAAATGGCCCAATTTAAAAAAAAATGAGCAAAAGACCTGAATAGACACTTTTCTAAAGAAGAAATAGAAATGGCAAAAAACACATGAAAGAAATGTTCAACATCACTGGCTATTCATGAAACACAAATCAAAGGTATAATGAGATATCATTTCACAATTACTAGAATGATCACTATTAATTAGAAAACTACAAGTTTTGGAGAGGATGTGGAGAGATAAGAATGCTTATTCACTTTTGGAGGGAATGTAGCATTGTACAGCCACTGTGGACATCTGTTTGGCATTTCCCAAGGAAGTTAGATATAGATTTCCCTTGTGATCCAGCAATAATAGTACTAGGCATCTACCCAGAAGAACTGAGAGCAATGGCATGAACAAACATCCACATACTGATGTTCATAGTGACATTTTCATTATTGCCAAAAGATGGAAACAACTCAGGTGTCCATCAACTGACTATTGGATCAACAAACTGTGATACACGATGGAATATTATTCAGCTGTAAGAAGAAATGAAGTTGTAAAGCATATGACAACATGAATGAACATCAAGTACATTATGTTGATTGAAGGAAGCCAAGCACAAAACTACCAATATTGTATCATTTCATTATTATGAGCTAAACATAATGAGCAGACTCATGGAATTAATAGCTAGACTATGTCACCAGAGATTAGAATGTGGTTAGAGAATGGAAAGCTGAGGTTTAAGCTGTACCAAATTGGTAAAAAGTTGTTTGTAAATATTTTGAAATGAATAGAAATGGTGAAAGCACATCATAGGATTTGTAATTAGTAGTGCTAACATATGTGTATGCTAGTAGTTTGTATTTTTGTTTTTTTATTTTCCTTTTTCTTTACATTTTCAAATAATGAAAATGCTCTAATATTGATTGAAGTGATGAATGCACAACCAAATGATTATACTAAATGTCATTGATTGTAAACTTTAGAAAAATTATATGGCTTTTAAAAAGAAAAATAAGAGTACACTAGGGAAAATACACAAGATGTAAGATATGGACTATAGATATGAGCAATATTTTGACAATGCTATTTTATAGATTTTAACAAAAGTTTCAAAACAATGCACGATGTTAGTGGTGGGGTAGTATGTGAAATCCCTCTATGATGTTATGCATGTTTGTTTTCTATGTTCACAAATTTTAGTATAAACTTATTTTTTCTGTATTTTCATGTATGAATGATATACTTCAATAAATTGTTTTTAAAATGAAAAAGATGCGTTCTTCTCACATCCAAAATACATCCACTTCATCACAACATCCTAAAGTCTTAAGTTATTTCAGAAACATTGCTAAATACAATGTTTCCTCAAAATTGTCTATATGTGTGGCCTGTGCTGGTACACAATTCTCTTATATCTGTGGATCTGTGAAAACTAGAAAACAAGTTATCTGCTTCCTATATATAATGGAGGGACTGACATAAGACAACCACACCCATTCCAGAAAGAAGACATTGGAAGGAAAACAGGTGTCAAGTTTCCCCCAAAATTCTAAAACCCATTAGTGCAAACAACATTAAATTTCCAAGTTTGAGAGTGACCTATGGACCAATGTTTTGTCCTTCAGTTTTGATAGTGAAGCAACTCCTCTCTTTCCAAGAACTTTTGTAGTGTTCCTGCTCTCCCCAAACAATGGGCTGAAGGCCCTACCACCTCCGACATTGTTCAGTCAGGCTCTCCCTGAAAAATGAGTCACATGCCCCACCCCCAATGTGCTAAGGCTGATGGTGTGCCCCCTCCAAATGCAGGGGTAAACCTGCCCTAGCCACACATAGGTAGGACTGCTCTCTTGGCACCAGGAAATCTCTTCATTTCAGAGTTCAACTCCCATGGTCTGCTATTGAGCTCATCCCTTCTCTGTTAATTTCAGTCCAGGCTGGCAGTGGTTCTGCTAAGAAAAAATTTTCAAATACCTTTTCAGCTTTGCAAGCAATTCTCAGGGGTCCATATCATCAGATGACAACACTTTCCAAAGGTCCTTCAAGAAAAGCAGTATTTCAAATCCTAACTGCTACTGTAATGAGTGATTGGATTCATGTTCAGTTAAACTGCCACTTGGAGCCTTAATCTCCAGGGACTCATTCCTGGAAGCTCAGAAATATCCCTGATAGAGCCACTTCTAGCCACAGTCTCAGAGAACACTATCTGGATAGCCTTAGAGTTTTGTAAACCATTTATCTATAGTATCTTTGTGCTCAAGAGTTCATTTCTCAGCTTATTCCTATAAACTCTCATTTCATTACAAGCTGCAAGGAGAAACCAGGTGGCACCTTCCACACTTAGCTTGGAAGCTAAATTTCCAAGTTAATTGCTTTCAAGTTCTACCTTCCATCCAAAATCAGAGCTCAATTTTGCCAAGTTCTCTGCCATTTTTAAATAAGGATTGCCTTTCCTCCAGTTTCCAGTAATACAATCATCATTTCTTTCTAGGGCCTGATCAGAATTACCATTAACAACCAAATTTCTAATAAAAGTCTTTGAAAGCAATCTAAGCTTTTTCTATCAAGCACTTCACTATTCTTCCAATCTCAATTCAGTATCCAAATCCAAACTAATTTAGGTATTAGTAATGGCAGCACCCCATTCTTCATAACAAAATTTTTGTTCCCTTGATATCAAAATAAATATGCAATGGGATATAATGAGAATTTATTGGCTCATGGTTTTGAGGTTATAATTCTAAAATAAGGTATGATCCAAGCAATGCTTTCCCCCAGAAGACTTTAGTATTATGGGCTTTTTGCCACATTACAGTGCACATGGAGAGACCTCTCCTGGCTTCAGGTATCTGACTTTACCTACCTGATTCTGGGTTCCATTGCCTTTCAGAGTCTGGTTTCTCTCTGTGACTTTCTCTGTCTTGATTACCTTCCCTAAAAGGCCTTCAGTAAGAGGATTAAGACACATCGTGATTTAGCTGGGCCATATATTATGTGAAGTAAACTCAGCCAAAAGTCTTATTTACCACAGATCACACCTACAGGAATGAATTAAGATTAAGATCATATTCTTCTGAGGTATATATTTCCATGCCACCATATTTGTATTGCTTCCAAAATTCGAAAACACCCACTGGAAGTTTTACCTCTTTTTTATTTTGGTAAGGGCAAAATGTAACAGATTATCCTTTATATTACAAGGGATATTACAACATGCCCCAAAACAGTGCCTGCAAAGAATTTCACTGACATGAAAGGTCCCTGAATATTTCTCAGGTTGATTTCCATCTCTCTGAAGTGCAATTTTCTTACCAATAACTCTAGACCAATTGCTGTTTCGTGCTTACTAAACGCAAATAACATAATGTCATCAATTCAATGTATGAGGTTTTGTCTTATGTAAAAGAAAGGTGGTCAAGATCCCAATTAAGAGATTTTTATATAGGGCTGGAAAGTTGATATATCCCTGAGGTATGAAGTGAAAGTGTATTGCTGGCCATCTGAGCTAAAAGAAAACTATTTCTAGTGTTTTGTACTAGATAACAAGAAGAAAAGTAAGTACCATAGCAACATTGGCATTACTGGAAAAAGGAAATGTGTTAAAGTGCTCAAGGAATGATATAAGATGAGAACAGAATCTAGTTGGATTTTCATCACATGATAACTTTAAGATAATCCACAGTCATCTTCCAAGGTCCATCTGTTTTCTACATAACTCAAATAGAAAAGTTTAATGTAGATACACCTGGAATAATTACCGCTGCATACTTTAAATCCTTCATGGTGTGTCTAATCTCTGCAATTTCTTCTGGAATATGATGTTGCCTTTGATTTACTATATTCCTAGATATAGGCTGTGCTAGTGATTAACAGTTGGCATTTCCTATGATAATAGCTCTCACTCCACAGTTCGGGGAACCAATATGGAGATTCTGCCAGTTGCTAAGTATGTTTATTCCATTTATGCATTCCAGAACTGGAGAAATACCAACAGGAAGGGTTCAAGGACACACTAAACCACTGTGGGACAGATATGAGCTAAAACCATTGATCACCTGACCTCTATATAGCTCTTCTCTGAATGTTAGAGCACAGAGACATTTGTGTCCCTGGAATTAGTACTGACGTGGAGCCAGTGTTCAAAAATCAGCAAAAACTCTGTTTTCTTTTATGGAAAGCATAGGCACCCTAAGTAAAGGCCATAGCTCTCTTTGGGGAATGCTGAGAGAAAGGTTAATAGTATACATTTTTGTCAGTGTAGTGCAGTTGTTTTTTAAGGGAACCCACTCTACCTTTCATTTTAGAGTTACTGGGTCTGTAAATTGTCTCAAGTCTGGAAATTGATTAAGGGACTGTAACATATGGTTTTTGTCATTCAAACTAGATGTTTGTTGACTTACCCTAGAACCCTTATATTTATACAAATCAAGTGAGAACAGTACACTGTTCATTAATTTTGCTTTTAAGTACCCTATGCCATAGGTCTCTATCAATCAGAGTATTCTGATTACTGCTTTGACTCTGCTGTGCATTATAACTATGCCCACCATTTTTCAGTTGTGGCTAACTGATCACTGTCACCCCAAGTTCCAAATATTACCTTTGATTTAAGTATTCCAACACAATGGCAGCAGTCCCCATGTCAATATCTGATCAACAGAGAAAAACCACAAAGTTCTACAAAGGTGCTAAGTCTCTCCTCAAAACAGTATTTCATTTTCTTATTAATTTTATTTGGTTATTTTGTTGGTTTCACTTTTGAAGGAGGTTTGGATCAAAGAAAGGTTACAATGGTGGCAGGGGAGGATCATGATACAGGGTATCAGTGATGGAGGATCATGTGAGAAAGTTAACATGGGGCATACAAATAAGGCATGTGAATGAGTTCAAGTGTTCATGGGGAAATGTCCCAATGGGTGGAGATCCACACAATAAATGAAATAGTATTGAATTCCCACCCTGGGGAATTCTGTCCCATTACTTAATGGGACAGCAAGAATTAACTGAGTACAGGTACAGGGACAAATGAAGGAGGATGGACAATTGATGGGCTTGATAGTAATGACTGTACTTATGAACCTTTTCTTTTGAAATTAAAACTTAGTCTAGTATTATATGTTGCCTAAGAATTATCTCTTGAGAGCCTCCTTGTTGCCCAAATGTGGCCTCTCTCTAAGCCAAACGCAGCATAATTGCATTACCTTCCCCCTGACAGGGGACATGACTCCCAGGGATAAACCTCCTAGCACCAAGTGATTACTACCAAACACCAACTGGAAAAAGACCTTGACCAAAAGAGGAGAAGGGTAAAGACAAATGACTTTACATGGATAAAAGACTTCAAAGTTAGTCAGGAGTTCATTCAGAGGTTATGCTTATTCATATCTCAGCAGGATCTCATAGACTGCCAAAGTAAATATTGCCTCAAAAAGTGGGGCTCCTGAGGGCTTTGGAGATATCCAGACATTATAGGCAGGTCAGACAGCTCAAGATTTCAGTTCCTTGCCAGTGGACATTACTTTGGAATTTATGCTTCCCAGTGTGACAGAGTTGGACTCAGTTTTGGTTTCCCTACACATGGTCTTCTGCCCCTTCTATTTCAACCTATAGTTAGTAGTAGAGTTCATAGGTTTATGTCCAAGAGACTTAAATCTTTGGTCCATCCACGTGCCAGTTCTGCCCTGAATCCCAACAGAGTTGCAACACCTACCCTCCAGTTCATTGGCCTCACCCAAGACAATGAACAAGGAAATGATGGACAATGACCATCCAAAGGAACAGAGAGAGTCTACAACTGCAAGCAAGATAGTACCACCCATCTGCCTCATGGGAAATAAGTCCCTTCTCAATTAGAGGTGGAGTAGGCATCACGATCCTAAAATCCTCAAGTTTGGGAACTGAAAAATGGACTAGAGCAGACTTACTGTTATTCTACTATATACTTATTGTGATTTAGCAATGGAAGAACTTTTATCATTGGTTTGTAGCCAGTGGCCATTGGAGTTTCTGGGGGAGGGATAGGCCAAAATAGATATATTATAGGGACATTTTGGGGACATTGGAATTGTCCTGAATGACATTGCAATGACAGATACACACCATTATATATCTTGTCATAACTTACAAAGTTGTGTGGGAAAGAGTTTAAAGTATAATGTAAACTATAATCCAGATTTAGTAGCAATGCTCCAAAATGTTCATCAATTGTAACAAATGTACCACACTAATGAAAGGTGTTAATGTGGGAAAGTCTGTGAGTGGTAGGGAATAGGGCATATGGTAATCCCCTACATTTTTATATAACATTTATGTTATCTAAATATCTTTAAAAATAAACTAAAAATAGTATTACAAAATTAAAGTCATAGTGAAAGATGTGTCCTCTGTTAAGTCCTTGGGTGGATTAGCTGGTCTTGCCTGATAAATCCAAGATAAAATTCTAATCACCATTTCCCTTTGGAGTCCTTGTTCTACATAACACCAAGGTAGTTCTGGACTCTCAACTTCATTTAGTGTAGGCCAACTTTTGGTCAATGTTTCAGGCCATCAACATAATAAAACTATTAAGGACCCTTCTAATTCCTTTAACTATAAATTTGAAACCTGAATTTTTACTTACTGATCTCATATTAATCAGTTCAGATTTATACTAATTTATCTATCTTCTACTGTTATCCCTCACCCTTAATATCAATTCTCATATTACAGTAATCAGAGGGTAATGTGTGGGAATTGATAAAAAGGGTGTGGCATAGTTATAGAAGGAACATAATATTTCCTTGATTTTTTTTTTATGTAAAGTGTAAAAATCATGGAAAACTTTTGAAATATAGCACACATCCTCATGTGTTAAACTCTGTACCTCATGTTTGTGGTCTGCCTGTTTTTTAGTCTAGTTAAAAGTTCATAAATAAAGAGAGTTGGTGGGGTTGGTGCTGAGGACAATTAGGAGTGACTTTCAAGTTAACTGCCTCCATTAGAGTTTTGTTTCATCAGGTAAAACAGGGCTAAACTTCTCAGATGGACAATGAAGAACTGCTTTCCATGGCAAAAGAAGACTCAGGAGAATTTAGAGGTTCAATTTCAGCAACTTCATCATCTATTATATGTACCCATTTCAATGATAAGTGTCACATTCCTTACCAATCAATGAATTCATTTTAACAGCAGATACCCTGCATATTTGGGAATTCAATTTGTGTTGTCACTCTGCTATTTGTAGTATGAGACCCTGTGTTTGGTTTTCATATATCTCAATATCATAGCTAAAAGAGGTAAAGGTTTCTTTTAAGTCACACACAGAATCTTTAATGTCATTTATGTGTCAATTAACCTGGGAATTTGAGGTCGTCCTTTTAATTCAATAATTCATTTAACATATTTAAGACAACCAGCCAATCTCGTTATACTCATTAGCTCAAGAAAAATTGTCTAAAGTATCAAAGACCCAGCCACCCAGAACCTTAGCTTTTATAGATCACTCTTTATGAGTGTCAAGTGATGATACTTTGCTTATCTCTATTGCTACTTCATGGCAATGGTCTTAGACAATCAGTGCCTTCTTTATGATTGGAAATAGACTCATTAGGACCTTTAAATCTAATTTAATTAAAGAATTGATTTCAATTCTTTAATTGAAGAATGGTTCTTTCCAGAACCATCTCAGAAAATTTATCCTTAAGATTTTGGTCTTTTAGAAACACTCTTGGTATCAAGATCTGTATCAGTTGTGTTTTCTGGAGAAGCAAAATCAAAAGGTGTGTGTGTAAAATTATTACAAAGATTTGGCTCATTAAACTGTGGGTGTTGTCAAGTCCAAATTCCATTGGGAAAGCTGAAGGCTGGAAATTTTGGTAAGCAATAATATTGAAGTATTTAGGTAGAAATTGTCTTGACCTCTGGAACCTTCAGTTCCTGCTGCTACATCCTCCACGTGATTGAACTAGGATTACTCATATCATGGAGGGTAATTACCTTTACTTAAGGTCAATTTATTGATGGGGCTAATCACATCTGTGAAATACCTCCACAGTAACAACTAGGTAAGTATTGGTTCAAACAACCAGACAGCAAAAACTAGATAATTGACACATAAAATTAACTATCACAATGAAGTTCAATAAATATCTTAATCTTAAATGTTTGTTTCTATATTTATAAAATATTAATCTAGTACTTTTCTTGAAGTGAATAATATGAGAAAAATATAAATAAAGGTATTTCACAGGTAGTATATTGAGTACACTGTTGCACACTAAACATTTTATCAAAATTCATGATGAAATAATGATTATAAGATGAAGGTGAAATTAAGTGACAGAGTAAGAAAATTTTGGAGGTGATAAGATTTTCTTAGTAATGTAGTCTTTTCCTATTCCTAAAGAAGGAAATAGATTTTTTTATTTCTAAGACAAATTCTAATATCTCATTTGAAATTTATTCCTATTTGTATTAAGTTGCCTCCCTATTACACAATCTGAACACATTCCTTTCTGTACATTAGATCTTATGGTGTAATAGAGGTTTATAATATTCAACAATACCTGGGTTTCTTTTCATTTCTCAAGGCCCAATAAAATGATATTTCTCAAGCTTCCTTACAGTTGTGCTGGAAACTATGTGATTCAGTTCTGGTAGTTGGAATGTGGACAAAATTGATGAAGCCTCTTCCAGGCATGGCCCATAGACAATGACCATGGATGTCTTTAGCCCTCATTTCACTTTCTATAATCACTTTTATGCTTCAAATATTACTACTACAAGATAGAAGAAATGTGGGTCTATAAGTTAACTCTCTGAGGAAAAACATCCAGGAGCACACAGGCTGCAAACGATTGTAGAATGAGAAAAAAATATACACATATTTTTTACATCATTGAGATTTGGTGGATCAATTACAGAAACTATTGACTATTACAATTAAAGCACATGTCATTATGATTTGTGAAAAGATTACATAAGCTCATTTGTCCCATATTTCTCTGCTAGGTAAATCTAAAACACAGTAAATAATACAGCAGACAATCATAGAGAAATCTGAAGAATTGGCATACAGTAGAATGAATAGAAATTCTAATATTATCTCCTGTAGCAAAATGTGGCCCATGCCTAGTATCCACTGTCCCTCCAACTAGTGACTGAGGTGCCAAAGTAAACAATTTTCCTCTCATACACTAGCAGAGAAGAAATGGAAAACACCCATCAGGTGTTCTTCATTCCCTAGTGAAGGAAAACTAAGACAACTTGTCTTTACCAGAACTGATGATAAATAATTGCTAATTGTAGTACTAGAAACAGAAAATGAATGATAACAGAGGAGGGATTAGAATTACAGAAAGTACAGGATATCTAAAAAATAGATAAAATCTGGATACATTATATATTACCATTTTAATGTTATTTATTTATTTTATCAATTCCCTGTGTGTTTCTTAATAATATTTGATGATAGAAGCAAAATTTTAACACCTACTGTGCTGATAAATTTGGTGTTCAATGTATGTGAAGCAATACATGACAATTTTATTAAAAATTGGGGGAGTTAAAATAACCTAAAAAAAAGTAGTTTTTTACTACACATAAAGTGGTAAGAAGCAGATACCAGTTACATATGTATATTATAATACATAGAACACCACTACACTACAACACATCATACAAAATGATATATTTAATACAGTATAAATAAATAAAAGTGGAATTATATAAATATATCCAAATAACACACTTGAAGGCAGGAAAGGAGAAAACAAGGAACATGAAATGGAAGCATCAGGAAAAATAAAATAAAATATCAAATATAAGCATAACTATAGTTGCTTTAAATGTAAGCATTCTAAGTACATCAATTAAAGACAGAGATTGTCAGAGTGGCTGAACAGCAATAAACAAAGAATACCTCCTGAACTATATGCTATCTACAAGACTCCCACTTCAAACATAATAACATGGGTAAGTTGAAAGTAAAAAGATGGAAGAAAGGCATATCATGAAAATATCAGTTAAAAAACATAAATGGCTTCACTAATAATGTATAAGTAGACTTCAGAGCAAAGAAAATTACTAGTGACAAGAAAGAATATTATATGATGATAAAAGGATATCTCTACCACAAAATATTAAAATTCCTAAATGTGTATGTACCAAGTTGAAAAGCTTTAAAATAAATAAAGCAAAACTGACACCCTTGAAAACAGAAATAGATGAGTACACAATTACAGTTGATGATTTCACAGTACACTCTCTGGAATTGAGAGAACACTAAGAAAACTATTGGTAACACTATCAGTCAATAGGATGTGACTGAGATTTATAAAGTATTCTGCCCCATAAGAGCAGAACACCAATTCTTTTCAAATGTCCATTCTCAAAGATAAACCATATCATGGGTTACATAGAACATGTCAATAATGTTTTTTAAATTGAAATAACACAGATTTTAATCTCTGAATATAACGGAATTAAACAAGATATATATAAAAAAAAACATAAAGAAAAAAAAATCTTCAAAATCTTGGAAAGCACACAACTCATTTCTCAAAATCCCTGATTCAAAGAAGAATTATCAAAGATTATAAATAAATTAATAAAATTGTAGGAAAATCAAAATACAAAATGTCAAAAGTTAAGGGATGTAAATAAAGCAGCATTGGGAAAGAAATTCATAACACTATATGCTTATATTATAAAAAGAAAATACCTCAAATCAATACTCTAATTTTTAAATCTTAGCACACTGGAAGAATGTAGAGCAAAAAAATAGAGCCAGAAAATAGAAGTAAATATAAAAGAAATTAAAACAGAATTCAATGACATATAAAATAGGAAAAGAATGGAGAATATCAAAATAAAAACAAGTATATTGTATTACACATCAATAATATTCATAAACTTCTAAAAAACCTGCCAAAGGAAAAAGAGAAAAAGATACAAATCACTAATATTAGAAATGAAGTTATGACTACAGATTCTGCAGAAATTAAAAGATGGAAAAATAATAGGAACAACTTTACACTCATAAATTCAACAACTTTGAAGAAATAAACAATTTCCTTGAAACTATAAACTAACAAAAGCCAATCAAAATGAAATAATCAATATATTCATACATCACTACAGAAATTGAATTAGTAGATAATTCAATTTCTTTTCCAGGAAAAGAAATCTCCGGAGCTAGGTTTATATACTGAATAATTTACTTTGTTTTTTTTTTTAAGAAGAATTAAGTTCAACTGTGTACAAATATAATTTTACAACACAACCAAGTGGGATTTATTCAACACTTGTTTAATATTCAAGCATCAATCAATGTAATCTTGTTAAGAAGGTAAAGAAGTATTATATAATTGTATCTTTCTTGTAGAAAAATATCATTTCACAAAACCCAACACCTCTTCAAGACTAAAGAAATCAGGAAAATATGTATAGAGGAGAGCTTTCTCAATGTAAAAAAAGCATAAACAAAACTAAATGAAAGGCAAAGTAAACTATTTTTTTTTCCTTAAAATTGGATCTGATAAGCAAGTAACCATCTAAACACTTTCAATCATACACTATATTTGTGGCCACAAACAATACTCATGGGCACATAGCCAACCCTCATACACTTACTCTTCATATGCTTGGAGTAACATGACTGTGAGGTTCTCCCTTTGATTCTACATCTTTTAACAACATTTCTTCTCCATCTTTCTACATTACTGTCCCTACACAGCTTTATATTTTTTTATAGTTTATATGTTTCAATTGCTCAGAATGCTAAGGTAATTATAGAAACAGTGAAAAACCCAGGAAAGATAAGTTTTCCAAAAATATATATCTACGGTAATAAAGATAGTATGGTACAGGAGAAGAGACAGAGAAATAGATAAATGGAACACAATACTTAGCTCACAGAAAATTCCAAATGATTTTTGAAGACATGCAAAAGCAATGAAGGAATGATGACCTTTCCAACAAATTATAATCCTGAAACAATTAGGCACTTAAGGGGGGTGGGAGGAGAACATAAACCTCACAATGTATACAAAAATGAACTAACAATTGATCACATATATAAGCTAAAATGTAAAACTATGAAACTTTTAGAAGAAGACAATGGAGAAAACTTTAATACTTGGGTCTGTGGAAAGAAAAATAAATGTATAATTTCTTAAAGATTTATTTTATTTATTCATGTATTTCTTCCCCCACTGTTGTTTGCACTCACTGGCTGCTCTCTTTTGTCCATTTATTGTGTGCTCATCTTTTTCTCAGGTGGCACCAGGAATTGAACATGCAATCTCCCATATGGGAGGGAGATGCCTAAAGGCTTGAGCCACCTCTGCTCCCACTTGTTGTGTCTCTCATTGTATTTCCTCATTCTGTCTCTTCATTGCATCATCCTGTTGCATCATTTCAATGTGTCTCTTTGCATTATCTCATTGCATTATTAAATGTAAGCTAAGGTTTTTGGAGAAAATTTTTGCAAACCACGTAACTGACAAAGAACTCATATCTAGAATAATTAAAGGACATTAAAAACCCAACAGTAATAAAACAAAACTCTAAATAAAAATTTAAAAGGACATGAAAAGACATTCAGAAAAGATATATGTATGTGAAACTTGTAAAAATATGTTCAACCTCATAATTAATTAAGAAAATGCACATTGCTACTATAATGAGCTATTTCTACATGCCTGTTAGAACAGTTAAAAATTTACAAGTTAAAAGTAGCAATTGTTGACAAGATATGGAGTAAATGGAAGTCTCATTCTTCATGAGCAGAAATTTAAAATGATATAATTACTCTGAGATAATTGTTGACTTTAAATAAAACAACCAAAGATATATTTCCCAAAAGACACAGCAAAACAATCCTGGGCATTTATCTCAAATAAACTAAAATTAATGCCCAGGAGTCAGGGGCAAGATGGCATCAGTTTAAGTGGGCTCTCATCATCTCTGTCACAAAAGACGGCTACAGGATCTCGCCTGAGTGAACTGTTCTGGGAGCCCACGCAGCAGGAGCCTTGGCGGCATTGATCTGAAGGAAGCTGGACAGGGAAATAGATTTCTCAAGATAAAACCATGAGTTTTTAACCCCATGGAAATCACAGACAGCTAAGCTCCGCCCTCAGGACAAGGAGTTAGGGTAAGCCCCAACTCCAGCCGGCCACCCAGTGAGAGGGAGCATTCTCAAAGAGTGGGAGGGTTCTGGCAAGGAATGGAGATTGGTTTCCTTTCTGTGTGTTTGGTTGCCTGGACCCTGTTAGAGCTTTGGGCAGCACACTAGCTGGCTCAAAGTGGTACCAGGCTGGGGGGAGAGAGGAATCTGCTCAGGAAACCTGATTTACCTAAATATCCTGGGATACAGAGGCTTGGCTTGAGAGAGGGTGGAGTCAATAGTTCCATGCTGAGGACAATCAGAATTTCAACTCCCCTAAGGAAATCAGGCAGTGGGAAGTGCTTAATAAGTTTTCAAGAGCTTATTTAGAGTACCCTGGGAGGAGGGGGTGGTCTAGAAAAGGTTGAAAAACCACTTAGGTGTGGACTATTCAGTTATCAGGGTCCCATTTAAATTTCAAAAGGGAACTCAACCTAACCAGGAGAAGGGTCCTGGGATCTGCTCATACAGCCTGCTGAATCCTGCTGTGATAGGAGAGTAAAACCTACACTGGGGAAAGTGACTGAATAGCTTTCTGAAGAGTTGGCTGGCCCAGTTTGAGGGGTAGCTCAGTGGAGGAATCTCTGCCTTGAATTTATGAGGTCCCTGGTTTGATTCCCCATTCCTCTAAGAGTGGTGATCCACAGGGATATATAACATTCAGCTGATCGTAGGACAGGGAAAACATAGAAATTATTTATGTACTAGCTTCTTTTGGGTCCCTTATTTTTCCAAAAAAAAAAAAAAAATTTACTTAAAAAAAATTTAACTGAGTTTACTTACTAAAACCTGCCTCAAAATCTTCAGAAAACAGCCTGCAGGGTAATTGATTGATAAACGCAGGAAGCCTGAGAGGCTCCACAAGTGCCCAACAAGGGAAGTTGCTCTTCCTTAGCTTTGTTTGACTGCTTGCTTGTGTGTTGTTTGTGTTTTTTGTTGTTGCTGTTGTTTTGTTTCTTGTTTTCCTTTCCTCTTTCCTTCCTGCCCCCTTTTTTAAAATGAGGAGCTGCTAGCTTGTTTCTTCTTTGCTGTGCTTCTCCTTCCTTGATTTCCCATTTTCTGTGTATACTCATTTTGTCTACCAATGCTATTTCTTCTCCCTCCTTCAACTTTCTATCTTCTGATTCTGTTGTGGTGCTTACATTCCACCTTTTTTAATTAGTCCTCAACTTTACTGGTTTTGATTTCTATCTTGTCTATTCTGTTTTCTTATTTTTTAATTAATTTTTTTCTTTCTGGCCTTTCTTTTCTCTTTCTCTCTCTCCTCATCATTCTGGCCTTTTAAATCATTCTATATTTTTTCTCTATTTGGTTTTCCATTTCATTGCAGGTACTCCACTTTTTTATTCCTATACTCTACACTGCTTACATGAGTTAAATATTTATTTTACTAAGACTTATATACACCCCTTCTAACTTTTATTATTATTTCTATTATCCTTTTTCTTTCCTTACTTCTTTTGATTTCTCTGGTCTTAATCTTTTTCCTTCAAGGGAACATAGAAAACAATAAAGATATAGGACAAGAAGAACAAAGTGTCAAAGAGAGTACTTGATATGCACACAAAACCAGCAGCTAAATGAAACTCTAGAGTATAGAGAAAAGCTACTTAACTGAATAAAGCCATTAAGATAAATGACAACAAGAGAGCAATAAAAAATTACAAACCATACTAAAAAACAGGAAGTCATGGACCAGTCCTATGAACAAACTAAAAACCAGTAAGAGATGCAGAATATTGAAGAACTAATCAAAAACTGTCCAAATAAATAACATGGACAGACTTAATGAACTGAAGGAACTGATTAAGGATATTAAGAAGACACTTGTAGAACATACTGAAGAAATTTAAAATATATATATAAAGATAACACATATGATGTTGATAAATGGCGCAATCCAAGAACTCAAAAAGACACTGAAATCATATAACAGCAGATTTGAACAGGTAGAAGAAAAATTAGTGATGTGGAAGACAGTACATCTGAAATCAAACAGTAGAACCGATAGATAAAATAATAGAAAAAATCCAGAGACTTTGGGATTTAAATGACAACACAATATGCACAAACATATGCATTATAGGCATTCCAAAAGGAGAAGGGAAGGGAAAGGGAACAGAAGCTTTGAAAGCAATAATGGCTGAAAATTTTCCAACCCTATTGAGGGAGATGGACGTACATGTCCAGGAAGTACAGTGCACCCCAAAAGGATAAATCTTAACAGGACTACTCCAAGACATATACTTGTCAAAATGTCCAATACTCAAGACAAAGAGAAAATACTCAAGGTAGCAAGTGAAAAGAGAACCATCACATACAAAGGAAGCTCAATAAGATTAAATGTTGATTTTTAATCTGAAACCATGGAGGTAAGAAGACAGTGGTATGACATAGTCAATGTACTGAAAGAAAAAAAAAATACCAACCAGGATTCTCTATCCAGCAAAGCTGGCATTCAAAAATGATGGAGAGTTCAAAATATTCACAGATAAACAGAAATTAATAGAGTATGCCAATAAGAAGCCTGCCATTCATGAAATATGAAAAGAAGTTCTACAGGTTGAAAGGAAAAACAGGAGAGAGAGAGTTGGAGGAGAGTGTAAGAACAACTAAAAAGACAAAAAGAGGAATAAAAACAACATATGATATATATAAATGCAAAGAAAATATGGCTGATGTAAGAAATTCCTTGGGAGTAATAACACTGAATATTAATGGATTAAACTCATCAGCCAAGAGACAAAGATTGGCAGAATGGATAAGGAAGTATTACCCATCAGTATGTTGTCTACAAGAAACCCACCTTAGACGCAGGGATTCAAGGAAGCTGAAAATGAATGTCTGAAAAATAATTTTACAAGCAAACAATCATCAAAAAAGGGTGGGTGTAGCTACACTAATATCAGACAAAAAAAAATAGATGTTAAATGGAAAACTATTGTAAGAGACAAAGGTGGACACTATATATTAGTAAAAGGGGTAATCTTTCAAGAAGAAAGACCTGTCATAAACATTTACACACCTAATCAGGGCACCTCATATATATGAGGCAAACACTTTCCATATATATCTGGAAAGACTAAGTGGAGACATAAATGCCTCTTCAATTATACTGGGGAACTTTAATACTCCACTATCACCATTAGACAAAACATCTTGACAGAGAATCAATAAAGAAAAAAAGTCTCTGAATAATACATTAGAAAATCTGGACCTAATAGATATATGCAGAATGCTACACATGAATACAGTAGGATATACATTCTACTAGAGAGCACGTGGCTCATACTCCAAGATAAACCATATGCTAGGCCACAGAAAAACTCTCAATGAATTCAGAAATATTGAGAAGATAAAAAGTAATTTCTCTGACCACAATGGAATGAAATTGGACATCCCTAAGGACCAGAGAACCAAATTAGGCACAAAGCTATGGAAGTTAAACAACACACTCTTAGTCAAACAGTGGGTCAAGGAGGAAATCTCAAAAGAAATCAGTAACTACCTTGTAAGGATTTAAAATGACACAACATATCAAAACTATGGGATGCAACCAAAGTGGTACTGAGAGGGAAATTCATCACCATAAATGCATATATCAAAAAAGAAGAAAGAACTAAAATTGAAGACCTAACTGCAAACCCAGAGGAATTAGAAAAACAAGAAAAAATTAACCTCAATGTAAGTAGAAAAAATGAAATAAGAAAGATTAGAGCAGAACTAAATGAAATAGAAAATAAGAAAGCAATAGAAAAAATAAGCAAAACCAAAAGCTAGTTCTTTAAGAAGATCAATAAAATTGACAAACCCTTAGCCAGACTAACAAAGAAAGAGAGCAGATGTAAATACAAAAAATAACAATTGAGAAATGGTATATCACCTCTGACCCAACAGAAATAGAATATCATAAGTGGATACTTTAAAAACTATATGCCAACAAGAATGATAATTTAGAGGAAATGGACAAATTTATAGAAATGCACAAGCAGCCTGCATTGACTAAAGAAGAAATTTATGAACTCAACAGCCAAATCACAAGTAATGAGATAAACTCTGTCATCAAAAACATCCAAATTAAGAGGACCCCTGGACCAGATGTCTTCACAGGTGAATTCTACCAAACATTCTAGAAAGAACTAACACCAATCCTGCTTATGTTCTTCCAAAAATAGAAGTAGAAGGAACAATGTCTAACTCATTCTATGATGCCAGCATTCCCCTAATACCAAAGCCAAACAAAAAAGCCACAAGAAAGGAAAACTACAGACCAATCTCTCTAATGAACCCAGATGCTAAAATCCTCAATAAAATTCTTACTAATCACATTCACTAACAATTCAAACAAATTATACACCATGACCAAGTGGGTTTCATCCCAGGTATGCAAAGATGGTTCAACATAAGAAAAACAATCAATGTAATACACCACATAAAAAGATTGAAAGAAAAAAAATCACATGTTCATTTCTATAGATGCAGAAAAAGCATTTCACAAAATACAGCACTCTTTCTGGATAAAAATGCTGCAAAAGATCAGAATAGAAGGAATCTTTCTGAACATGATAAAACATATATATGAAAAAGCCACAGACAACATCATCTTCAATGTTGAAATTCTAAAAGCTTCCCCTCTAAGATCGGGAAAAAGACAAGGATGCTCACTATCACTGCTTCTATTTAACATTGTCTTAGACCTACCTGCTCGAGTACTGAAGCAAGAAAAAGATATAAAAGGCATCCAAATTGAAAAGAAAGCTGTAAAAATTTCTCTATTTGCAGAAGACGTGATCCTATATGTAGAAAACCCTGAGAAATCTACAACAAAGTTTCTAGAACTTATAAAGGAGTTCTGTAAAGTCTCAGGCTATAAGATCAATGTTCAAAATCAGGGCTATACAGGAATAATAAACAATCCAAGGAGGAAATCGAGGAGAAAATAACACTTACTATAGTAACTAAAATTATCAAATATGTAGGAATAAATTTAACTAAAGATGTAAGGGACTTATATACACAAAACTACACAACACTGTTAAAGGAAATCAAAGAGGACTTAAATATATGGAAGAATATTCCCTGTCCATGGTTAGGAAGACTAAACATCATCAAGTGTCTGTCCTACTCAAACTAATCTACAGATTTAATGCAATCCCAATAAAAATCAACACTATTTTTTAATGAATTGGAAAAAATGACTAAATTTATTTGGAAGTGTAAGAGGCCCTGAATCACCAAAGACATTCAGAAAGAAAAATGAAGTTGGAGGTATCACACTACCTGCCTTTAAAACATACTATAAATCTCCAGTGGTCAAAACTGTATGGTATTGATTCAAGGATAGACATACTGACCAATGGAACTGAACTGAGAGTTCCGATATAGATCCTTGCATATACGGTCATCTGATATTCGACAAGGCCACCAAGCCCAGTCAGTTGAGAGTGAATAGCCTCCAAAACAAGTGGTGCTTGGAGAAATGGATATCCATATCCAAAAGAATGAGAGAGGCACACCATCTCACAACTTACACAAAAATCATCTCAAGATGGATCAAAGATCTAAATATAAGAATCAAGACATTAAAGGCCTTGGAAGATAATGTAAGGAAGCATCTACAGGATCTTGTAATAGGAAATGGTTTCATGAACTTCACACCCAAAGCATGAGCAGCAGAAGAAAAAATATATAATCAGAATCTCCTCAAAGTTAAAAACTTTTGTACCTCATAGGACATTATCAAAAAGTAAAAAGCAGCCTATCCAATGGGAGAATATATTTGGCAATGATATATCTGATAGAAGCCTAATACCCTGCATACATAAAGAAAACCTACATCTTGAAAATAAAAAGACAAACATCCCATTTAAAAAATGGGCAAGCAACCAGAAAAGACACTTCTCTGAAGAAGAAATACAAATGGCTAAAAAGTACATGAAAGGATGCTCGACATTCCTAGGAATTAGGGAAATGCAAATCAAAACTACAATGAAATACAATCTTACACCCATTAGAATGGTGGCTCTTAGAAAAACAGATCCACTGCTGGTGGGATTGTAGAATGGTCCAGCCACTATGGAGGACAGTTTTGCAGTTCCTCAAAAACTATCTGTATATCTTCCATATGATCCAGCAATGCCAGTGCTGAGTAAATACCATGAAGAATTGAAAGAAAAGGCACAAACAGATATATGCACACCAATGTTGAGAGTGGCATTGTTCACTATTGCCAAAAGTTGGAATCAACCCAGGTGTCCATCAACAGATGAATGGATAAACACAATGTGGTACATACATACAATGGAGGAATAAAGTGCTAACACATGGGATAATATGGATGAAACTTGATGACCTTATGTTGAGTGAAGCAAATCAGGCATTGAAAGATGAAAACTACATGACCTCACTGAAATGAATTAAGTAAATTGAGCAGTCTCAGAGAGCTATTGTTGGCAAGATAGGTTTACAAGAAATAGAAAGAGAAGAGAAAAGTTGCAAACCATCACCTATGTGGATGTAATCTATGGTAATGTGATAGAGTGTTGTTGTGTATTGAAGAGATAGGACAGGAGGGTAGTGATATGACTGGGTTGGACGGTGCAGGGTTGACAGGTGGGTACACTGGGAAGGGATTGTCAGAAAGTTCAGAATACTGTGGAGGGGTGGGGAGAGGGACCAGGTGAAAACTGGGGATTTGTGGGTATGTGGTTGAAAGTACAGAGGCAGGAATGCTTTTATGACAACATGACAAGGAAGTGTCACCGGATAAGGGTGTTGGTTGGGGGGGTGGCATTTGGGACAGGGCACAATTAGAGCAAGCTTTTAGCGAGTGTGCGTGTGTTCATTATGTCAAAATGTGTTGTATCAGTGAGTGGAGACCCATATAATGAGCAGGAAGCAGTTGGACTCCCATATTTGGGAGGTCCGATTTGTTCAGAAATAGACAGGCGGTATCTCCCAAGAGCAAGGGTGGTTCTTAATAAGGGAGGACAAACCAGTGTGTCAAGACCTCTTGTTGCACGTAACCATGGATCTTGTCATCCAAGGAGTCAAGCAAGGGGGTCGTCGTGGGCCCTGAGGGGATGTGGTGGGATAAATGAATAGATCAAACAGGGAGTATATAGTGGTCATAGAAATGTTCTTCCTTAACATACAGTGATGAACACAGGGCATGATAAATATCATCAAGATGTATAAAAGTGTATGGTCTAAAATGTAAACCATAGTGTAAGCCATTGACAATGTTTAGTAGCTGTGTTCCACTCTTTGTATATCAGTTATAGCAATGTTACCATCCACATATAAAAAGATATTAATATGGGGGCAAGGAATGGGGGAGGATTTGGATATATGAGAGACTCATATATTCTGTGTGTGACTCTGCTGTGACCTTAAACCTCTTTGAAAACAAAATGAAAACTAGTGAGACACTGGGGAATGAGAGCAGGAAGGTGCCATGGTACAGACTGGACACCAGATATTGAAGTGATGAAAGACAAAAGGTTAAATTTTTTTTTTCATTTTTTTAATATCCCTATCTTTTAATTTAATTTTAGTTTTAGTTTTTAAAATTGTTTTATGTATTTTATCTATTACATTTAAACTTATCATTATTATTTCATTTTACTATTAATACTATTTAGCTATTGTAATGGCTTCATTTTCGAAGAAGTCTTGGACCACAGAGGGGTTACCACTGGGGCGGGAGAGGATGATTTGTGTAGGGCCCATTGATGGGGGAAGCATGGCAGGAAGTTCACCTGAGCATAAATATATGGTATATAAAAAAGTTAGAAAGTTCACGGGGCATTGTCACAGTGGGTTGAGAATCACTTAATAAATGAGAGAATACTGTATTCACATCTTGGAGAGCTCTGCCACATTCTTTAAGGGAGCAGCAACAGTCCCCCAAGTGTAGGGGAAGTGACTGGCAAAGGAGGACGATATAGTGATGGGCCCTTGATATTGATGACTAGACTTATGAGTTTTTTCTCTTGAAATTGAAACTTAGTTTACTGTTATAGGGTGCCCAAGGATTGCCTCCTGAGAGCCTCCTATTTTCTCAAATGTGGCCTCTCTGTAAGCCAAACTCAGCATATGAATACATTACATTCCTCCCAGTGTGGGACATGACTCCTGGGGATGAGTCTCCCTGGCTCTGAGGGATTGCTATCAAGTGCCAACTGGCAGTGTGACTGAAAAAAAACCTTGAATAAAAGGGGGGAAAGGTAAAGACAAATGAGTTTATATGGCTAAAAGACTTCAAAATGAGTCAGGAGATCATCCCAGAGGTAACAATTACGAACATCTCAGTAGGATCTCATAGAATTCCAATGTGGAAATCACCCCAAATAGAGGGGCTCCTGAAGACTCTTGAGGCTCCCAGGTCCTATGTCAGGGAGGATAGCTCTGGCGGTTGGTGCCTTGCCATTGGGCCCTACTTTGGAATTTGTGCTTCTGAGAGTGACAGAGTTGGACTCAACTATGTCTTCCCTACACATGGCTCATCTGTCCCTTCTATTCAAACCTATACTTGGTGCTGGAGTTTGTAGGTGTACGTCCAGAGACTTGAGTCTTTGGGCTGTCCATGTGCCAGTTGGGCCCAGAATATTGGTAGTGCAGCAACTCCTACTCTACAGTTCATTGGACTCACCCAGGCAACTGGCAGTGAGATGATGATGGACAATGGCTATCTCAGGGAATGTAGAGAGTATGCAGCTGCAGGCAGGATATTCCCATCCATCTTCCCAATGGGGTATAAACTTCCTGTCAATTGGAGGTTGAGTGGACATCACAATCCCAGACTCCTCAGGATGGGGTAAGAGCTATGGACTAGAGTGGACTTACTGGTTTTTTACTATAGACATATTGTGATTCAAGCAATGGAAGAAATTACAACATTGGTGTTGAGGCAGTGGCCGCTGGAGGTACTGAGGGTGAGGAGAGGGAAATGCAGTTGTAATACAGGGCCTTTTTTTGGACTGGGGAATAGTCCTGAGTGACATTTCAATGACAGATATAGGCCATTTTATATCATCATATAACATGGAGAACTGTGTGGGAAAGAGTGTGATCTATAATATGAACTATAGTTCATGCTTAATATCAAAGCCTCAGGATGTGTTTATCAATTCCAATTAATGTGCCACTCTATGATGGATGTTTATTTGGGAGGTTGTGAGAGGTGTGGGGAGTGGGGAGTATGGGAATATTTATATTTTTTTGTAACATTCATGTAATCTAAGTGTCTTTTTTAAAAAACAAATTGCAGTAAAATCCCTAAAAAGCAAATTGTACACCATGAAAAAAAAAAAGAGTGCTATTACCTTACTAAGCTCAAACAAAAATAAATTTGAAAGCATATTAGATGATTGTAAAATATAACAGGTCATATGAATTTATTTTTAAATTTATAACAAAGAAAAGAATTTGGAGTTGAAAAAAAAAAAAAGACTAATGCCCAAGTAAAAATCTGTGCATAACTGTTCATATAAGCTTTAATTGTACTAGACAAACACTGGAAAGAAACAAATTTTCTTCATTCCATGAATAGGTAAACTCTTGTACATCCATACCAAACTGTTCCCCTCCAAAATTAAAGGTACAATTATTAATATGCAAAATAAAAGTGATGCTTCTAAAGCAGATTATGGTGAGAGAAGAAACAATATTTTAAAAGTTTCTATACTGTTTTAGTTCATTTAGATATGATTTTTGAAATAACTAAATTGTAGAGATGGAGAACACATTAGTTGTTGCCTGCATTTAGGAATCAGGATGGGAGATGGGTATGTTATTAAAGGTGAATCTCAAAGGAACACTATGGTGAAGGAACAGTTCTGAATCTTCATTGTAGTGATGGTTACACAAATATACAAATTATAAAGTTGCAGAGATTGACACATGCATACACACATACAGAAATGAGTGCATATATGAGTGATAAACTTGAATGAGGTATGATTATTGAGTCTCTGTCAATTTTCTAATTTTGATATTGTACTATCTTGTCATGCAAAATAAAAGATTTTGCCATTGGGAAAACTGGGTGAAGGGTACACAGAACCACCCTAAATATAAATTATATATATTTTTTCATTGTGTCAACATCTATACAATGGAAAATTTGGCAATTTTAACTCTTTTAAGTTGTACATTTCAGTGGTATTTATTACATCCACAATGTTGTGCTATCACCACCATCCATTGCCAAGACATTTTTATGACTGCTACAAAAAAAATCTCTACTTATTGAAACATAATTTGCTGTTTCCCCTTCCAATGGTCACTGGTAACCTCTTACCTACTTTCAGTCTCCATGGATTGCATATTTTAGATATTTACTTTGGGTGGAATTATACAATATTTTTCCATTTCATCTGACTTATTTCACAAAATGATGTGTAAAAGATTCATCCATTTTTTAGCATGTTCCACAAGTATATTTTTTATAGCTGAATAATAGTTTATTGTATGTATATAAATATACAACAATTCTTGGTTATACATTCATTTGTTGAAGTGTAAATGGTTTGATTGCTTCTGCCTTAAATTCCTCCTTTCAATTATTTTGTGTAAAGAACAAGGAGCAAAATTGTTGGGTCATATTGTAAGTCCATGTTTATCATTTTGAAGAATTATCAAATTTTTCTCCACAGCAACTGCACCACTTTACATTTCCACTAAAAATTTCAAAAGATTCCAATTTTCTTTCATCATCAACAAAACTTCATATCTTCTGTATTCTTTTAAAAAATAATTATTATACCAGTTATGATGTATTATCTCATTATGATTTTGATTTGCATTTTCCTATTGATATTGGGCATATTTCATATTTCTTTAGAGAAATGTAGACTCACATCCTTTGTCCATTTTTAAATTGATTTGTAGTAGTTATTTATATATCTGAACATTAAACCCTTATAAGGTATAAAATATGCTATGGTGTTCTACCAATCTATAGGTTAATTTGTCAATTTCTTGATAGTCTTTTTATACTCAACATTTTAATTTTGGTGACATCCATTTTATTATTTATTGTTAGATGTTCCTGCTTTTGCTGTCAAGTCTAAGAAATCACTGCAATATCAAATGTCATGAATGCTTTCCCCTATGTGTTCTCCTAAGGCTCTTATGTCTTTAGCGCCTGCATTTAGGTCCTTGATAAATTTTTAGTTTACTTTTTATATGGTGTGAGGTAATGGCAAAATTTCATTTTTTTCACATGTGGAGATTAACTTTTATAGTAAGACTTGCTGAAGAGGCCATTTTTCCTTCATGTAGTGTATTTGGCATAGTTTTCAAAAATCAATTTTATATACATATATGGGTATATTTCTGGGCACTAAATTCAATTCCATTGATCTTTCTGTCCATTCTTATGACAATGCCTCACTGTTTGGAATACTGTGACTTTGTGGAAAATTTTGAAATCAGCAGGAGAGAATGGAAAAGGGGCAGAAAGAATATTTTAGGAAATAATGATCAAAAACTTCCTAACCCTTCTGAAGGACCTAAATATCCATATCCAAGAAGAATAATGCACCAAAAACAGAATGAATCTGAATAAATTTACCCTGAGACACTTACTATTCAGAATGAAAAGTATCAGAGATAAAGAGAATATTATGAAAGCAGCAAGAGAAAAGCAAAGCATCACAAAAATTGAAATTTGATAAGATTATGTGCCCACCTCTCATCAGAAACTATGGCTCTGATTTTTATCAAATTCAGATGAGGGTATATACTCCTCCAGTTCATTGGTATGGTGTCAGGGTTCATATTTCACTTGAGATTCTATTAGTTCTTCTTCTTCAAAGAATGTGAAATGAGTTTTCAAGTAAAAAATGTGTTTCTTTTTGGTCTACTGCCACCTAGGTTTTCTCCATTATGGAAATAAATCTGTGATTGAAAAAATAATTGAGTCTGACAGATTTTAAATAATTTGGTGAAGAGCTATATTTTGTAACAAAGTTTATGCATAATGATAAATATGAGATAAAATTAAAAAAAAAACTGATGAAGGAAAATGCATAGCATGAAGTATTTGAATCTTTTTAGATTATCATTTAAAGTTTAGACATGGGGCCATTTATTCTGGAGAAACAGGGCAAAACTCTTGTTTGTAAGATAACTTTTTCATATGAAGCATAAAAATCTAAGTGGAAGCATTATTGGACAGTGCTTGGAGTATGCTTTGATAAGTTATGATTTATACTTAAGATTAGAATTCTAAGCAAAATGTTTTTAATGTATAAATTTAATTTAATTCAAATGTATGTATGGATAAATTTTAAAGACACAACCTGAAAAGCAAATTCTTGAATAGCAAATATCTTGGTCGGTGTTATTAAAATGTTGACTAGTTGACTTTTGTTTTATCAAAAGGAAAATAAGTGATTGCTTTCTCTCCTAGGAATATACTACTAATATTCAAATAATTATTGTTTATGATGTCTTCTTAAAGGTTTAGTAATTATTCAATGTCCTCAACTCTCAGATAAATAAATATGTCATATTTGAATTTTATCACATACTTATCACCTACTTATCAAAATGTCATACACTTAGTCAAAGAGAGGATTCTGAATACAGCAAGAGAAAAGAGATCCAACACATATAACAAAGAGCAATAAGATTAAGCATTGATTTATCACCTGAATTAATGGAGGTGAGTAGCCAGTGGTATGACATACCTAAGGTGCTAAGAGGAAATGGCTGCCAGACAAAAATTCTGTCTGTAACAAAGCTGGCATGCAAAAATGGGCAGTGTTCAAAATATGAAGACATAAACAAATTAAGAGATTTTGTCAAAAAGAGATCTGCCCTTCACAAAATACTAAAGGGACTGCTATAGGTTGAATGGAAAAAGAGAGAGAGAGAGAGAGAGAGAGAGAGAGAGAGAGAGAGAGAGAGA
>JAKSZT010001178.1:6194907-6225189 GCA_026826555.1 Tolypeutes matacus | reverse complement strand
AGAGAGAGAGAGAGAGAGAGAGAGAGAGAGAGAGAGAGAGAGAGAGAGAGAGAAAGAGAGAGAGAGAGAAGGTTATAAAAAATGTAGAAAGGAATATTATTAAAAAGAATTTCTAAAAAGATAACAAAGAAAAAAACCCAAAATATGACATATATAAACCTAATGAAAAAAGTGGGTAATGAATATATTGCATTGAAAGTAATATAGAAAGAATGTTAATGGATTAAACTCTCCAATCAAAGGATACAGATTGGCAGAATAGATAACAAAATATGACCCATCTATATGCTGTCTACACAAAATTCAACATAGATCTGGTGATGCAAGGAGGTTGCAAGTGAAAGGTTGGAAAACAATTTTACATGCAAATAATAGCCTAAAAAGGGTGGAAGTAGCTAAACTAATATCAGAAAAATAGACTTTAAATGCAAAACTAAAAAAGAGACAAATAAATACATTATATATTAATTAAAGTTGAAATTTATCAAGAAGAAAGAAAAATCATAAACATATATGCAACTAACAAGTATTCCCCAGAATACATGAGACAAACAATGGAAAAAACAAAAGGAGAAATAGATGCTACTACAGTTATAGTTGGGGACTTTAAGACATTATCACCATTAGATAGAAGATCTCAAAAGAAGGTTAATAATGAAACTGAGATGTTGAATAATACATTAGAGGATCTAGACCTATTGGACATATACAGAACATTATAGTCAAATACAGTAGGATATTCATTCTTCTAGAGTACACATGGGTCATTCTCCAAGATAGACCACATGTTAGGTCCCTGAGTTCTCAATGAATTTAGAAAGTGTCAAATTATACAAACTAATTTCTATAACCATAATGGAGTGAAGTTGGGAGGTAATAAGTGTCAGAGAATCAGAATAATTACAAATATATGAAGTTAAACAACATATTTTTAAACAAGCAGTGGATCAAGGAGGAAATTGTAAAGGAAATAAATATCTAATTTGAAATAAATGTAAATGAGAACACAACACATCAAAACCTATGGAATACTAAAACATTACTGAGTGGGAAATTTATAGCCATAAAAACTTATATTAAAAAATAAAACAGTTAAATCAACAACATAACTAGACACATGGAGGAACTGGAAAAAAAGGACAAAAAACTATTCCCAAAGTGAGGAGACAGAAAGAAACAACAAATATTTGAGCATAACTAAATGAAATTGAGGATAAAAACACTAGAAAATTTAACAAAACTATAATCTGGTTCTTTGAGAAGATTAATATAAATGAGGAGCCATTAGCTAGACTAACAAAGAAAAAAGGAAGATAGAAATAAATAAATAAAAATGAGAGAAAGCATCTCATCACTGATTTCACAGAAATAAAGAAAATCATAAGAGGATATTTTGATGAATTGTATGTCAACAAAAGGTTAACTTAGAAGAAATGGACAAACTTGTAGAAATACACAGGCAGCCTATAGTGACAAAAGAAGAAATTAATGAACTCAACAGACCAATAACAAATAATGAGACTGAATTAGCCATCAAAAGCTTTCCAACCAAGAAAATTCCTGGACTAAATGGCTTCACAGGTGAATTCTACCAATCATTCCAGAAAGAACTAACACAAAACCTGCTTAGCTCTTCCAAAAATAGAAGTGGAGGGAACATTATGCAACTCATTTTATAATGTTAACATCACCCTAATACCAAGCCACATAAAGACACCACAAGGAAAGAAAACTACAGAGAATTCTCTCTAATGAACGTAGATGATAAAATCCTAAACAAATGATTTGTTAATCATATTCATCAACACCTCAGATGAATTATACACCATGATCAATTGGATTTTATACCTGATATGCAAGGATGGTTCAACATAAGAAAATCAATCCATATATTATGCTACATTAACAGTAAAAAAGGAAAAAAAAAATCACATGATCATCTATATTGATGCAGAAAAAGCAGTGGACAAGATAAAAAAAGTATTCTTCCTTGATTTAAAAAAAAAATACAAACCTGGAAAGATAGGAATAGAACAAAAGCTTTATTTTTTTAAGTGTATGAATGAAAAACTCACAGCTAAATCATACTCAATGGTGAAATGCTAAAGACTTTCACTTCAAGATTTGGAAAAAGACAAGGATGTCCACTTTCACTACTCTTATTTAACTTTTTGTTAGAGTACCCGTTTGAACACTTAAGCAAGAAAAAGCAATAAAATTCATCCAAATTGGGAAGGAAGAAGTAAAAATTTCGCTGTTTGCAGATGACATGATCCTATGCTAAGAATGTTCTGGGAAATCTACAACAATGCTTCTAGAGAAGATAAACGAGTTCAGTAAATTGACAGGATATAAGATCAACTTGAAAAATTCAGTAACATTTCTGTATACTAATAATGAGTAATCTGTAGAGGAAATCAATAAAAATTCCATTGACAATAGAAACTAAAAGAATAAAATATCTAGGAGTAAATTTAAAGATGTAAAGGACTTTTATACAGATATCTACACAACATAATCAATATATCCTTTTTGGAATTCATAAAGAATATCAAACTGCCACAGGTAGAATTGATTAGGAAGTTCAAGTCATTAAATTTAATTTAATTACTGTAAAGTCATTCCTTACTTCATCCAATTTGTCCTTCGATTCTGTTTTCACATCATTCTATTGTTTGTCTTTTTACACTTTAATTTACCTTTCCTAATGATCTTCATATCTACAGTCTTCCACATCTCTCATCCTTGTTTTTTCCTCTCAGGCTGCTGCACTTCCTTAGTGTCTCCTCTAATTCTGGACATTTGGTAACAAATTCCAACATTTTTTTGCTTGTGAAGACTTTAAACTCATCCTCTATTTTGAAGGACAGCTTTGCCAGTTATAGTATCATTGGCTGGCAGTTTTTCTCTTTCAGTACCATAAATACATCATACCATTTTCTTACCTCCTTGGTTTGTGATGAGAAATTGCACTTAATCTTATTGAGTTTCCCTTGCATGTGATGCTTTGCTTTTCTCTTTCTGCTCTAAGAATCCTCTCTTTATCTTTGGTATATTTTCATTCTGAATAGGAGTTTCCTCAAGGTAGTTCTATTCTGTTTTGGGTGCATTGTTCTTCTTGGATATTGATATTTGTGTCATGTTTGGAAAGTGTATTAATCAGCCAAGGGCTTCTGAAGCAAAGTACCAGAAATTTGTTGGCTTTTATAAAGGTTATTTATTTGGGATGAAAACTTATAATTATAAGGCCCTAAAGAGTACAATTCAGGGTTGTTTTCTCACCAAAGTCAGGTGCCACGTTTTGAAGCAAGATGGCAGGTGATATCCGTCTGGTCTCTTCCTTTTAAGACTTGGTAGTTCCAGCTTCTTCTGACCTCAACTGTAGGCTGGCATAGGGCTTTTCTCTCTGGACTTCCAATATCAGTCTGGCATTGGGCTCATTTCTTCCCAGGCTTTCTACTAAGCTAGTTAGCTGCAAACAATCAGGAGAATGGCTCAGCTCCCCCCAGGCTTTAGCTGAAGGTGCCTTCTGCCTTCTGGCATATATGGAGCTCTCTCTCTTTCTGTGTCTTCTACTGTGTGTGTCCATTTATATAAACTCACCAAGAGGACAGTTTCTCAATCTTGTGCCATGCCCTAATGAGGATGTCAAATCAAAAGCCCTAAATTGATTTAATCAAGTACACTTAAAACAATTGAACTTAATATAATCAAAGGGTATCATACTCAGAGGAAGAGACCAGTTTACAAATATAATCTCTCTTTTTGGGATTTCATAAATAATCTCAAACTGCCACAGGAAGTTTTCAGTTATTATTTCCTCAAATATTTTTTTCTGCCATTTTTCCATTCTTTTCTCCTCCTGGCACACCAATACTGTGAATGTTTGTGCATTTCATATTTTCATTCAATTCTCTGAGACTATTCCATTTTTCCATTCTCTTCTCTTTCTGTTATCCTGTATTTTAGAGTTCATTTTTTCTATGTTTGAAATCACTAATTCTGTCTTCAAGCAATTCAAATTTGCTCTTATGTAATTTTAATGTATTCTTTCATTATGCTTTTTCTTCAAAGTGGCATAGAATTTTTATGCTAATTCAAAGTATCAGACTAAGAACTGTGGGTTCTGTTTTAAAGTGTGGTTTGATTTATTTATTTATTTTTATTTTTATATTTTTAAAGAAGCAATATATTACAATAATGATACATAAAAAATATAGGAGATTCCCATATGCCCCAACCCTTCCACTTCCCATAATTTCCCACATCAACATCTTTTATTAGTGTGGTACATTTGTTACAATTGATGAATACATATTGAAAGATTGCTACTAACTGTGGAATATAGTTTATATTATAGTTCACACTCTGCCATGCACAAATTTATAAGTTATGACACAATGTATACTGGTCTGTGTCTGTCATTGCAATGTCATGAGGGCAATTTCAATGTCCCAAAAATGACCTCATGTTAAACATATTACTTTCTCTCCCTCCCCTTTGAAACTTTGATGGCCAGTGTCTTTATATCAATGATAAAGGTTCTTCCATTGCTAGGATAATAAGTCTATAATAGAATAATAATGTCTATTTTAGTCCATTTTTCATTCTGCAATCTTGAGGATTTGGAAATCATGATGCCCAGTCGGTTTCTAATTGAGAGGAGCCTTAGATCCCATGTGATAGATGGATGGTACTATTTTGCTTGCAGTTGCAGACACTCTATATTCTTTGGGATATGTGTTGTTCACCATCTCCTTGTTAGTTGTCCTGGGTGAGTCCAATGGACTGGAGAGTAAGTTTTGCAACTCTGCTGAGATTCAGGGCTCAACCAACACATGAACAGACCAAAGATTTATATCTCTGGGACATATATTTAACAATTATATTGATAACTATAGTTTCAATTAAAAGTGGCACAGGATCTTTGTGTAGGGAATCTATAAATGAGTCAAACTCTGTTACACCGGGGAACATACATTCCAAAGTAAGGTCCTCTGACAGGGTGCCAAATTCCTGAGCATGTGATTATAGTGTCTATATGTCTCTTGAGCCCTCAGGATAGACCATACATTGGTTCACAAGACAGATCTCAATCTTACAAAGATTGAAATTATTCAAAGCTCTTTCTCTGATCATAATGGAATGAAGCTGGAAATCAATAATAGGTGAAAAAAGGGAAAATCCACAAATATATTGAGATAAGACAACACACTTAAATAATCAGTGGATCAAAGAAGAAACTGCAAGAGAAATCAGTAAATATCTCAAAATGGATGAAAAGAAGAACACAACATATCAAAACCTATGGGATACAAGACCAATGCAGTTCTGTGAGTGAAATTTATAGCCCTCAATGTGTACATTAAAAAGGAAAAAAGAGCTAAAGTCAGAGATCTAAACGCACACCTGGAGAAAGTAGAAAAAAAAATAGCAAATTAACTCCAAAGCAAGCAGAAGGATCAGAAATAACAAAGATTAGAGCAGAAGTAAATAAGATTGAGAACAAAAAATTAAAAAAAGAAAATCAAAAATCAAAATCAAAATTTGGTTCTTCAAGAAGTTCAAAAGAATTATGTTTTGAAGAAGTGTGCAATTAAGAACTAGGACAATTCCTTTCTCTCTGCATTTGCAAAAATTGTATCAAAATACAATCAATAAATATATTGAATAGCAAAATCTACCCTTGAATATAATTGGACATATCATCAATTTTATGAAAGGAAAAGAGAACAATTATAACATTGCCTAGACTTTCAACTGTGTGTTCATAATAAAGTAGTTTGTTTTGCTTCAGCTTAAACAACAATGGTTATTATGGCATTTTCCCACCTTTCCATATTCTCCCTACTTACAATCTTGTCCTCCTAGTTTATTAACTTTTTATTATTTGCTCTGCCAGTGCTTTCAAAGAGAATCATCACATAGTACCAGAAAACATTTTCATTTCACCCTATAATTTAAATGATCATTTAATTGGTACAGAATTCTAGTTTTAAATTCTTATGTATCCACTCTTCAAAGAAGTCACCGTAATGTTCATCAATGTAGGATATGTGTACTCCTTTATTTGGAGGCTTTTAGAATATATTTTTGCCTTTGAAATTTTTAAATATCATGATTAATAATTACATATGTATTTTGTATGATTTTGCTAATACTATTTTGACACTCTAGTTGCTTTTTGAATAACTCAGGAATTTTACCTTTTTCTGGGTTATACTTGTTTATTATACCTTCAATTATTCCTCAAGACTACTTTTTTGAAGATAATAAACTATTTTAAAGAGGTTTTAGATTACAAAATAGTTACATCAAAACTCTATACATGCCTCTTCTGTCCCTTCTATTTGAATCCATAGATGGTGCTGGGGTTGGTAAGTGTACGCCCAACAGACTTGAATCTTTGGCTGGTCCATGTACCAGCTGTGTCCTGAGCTTCAGTGGAGTTGCAACTCTTACTCTCCAGTTCATTGGACTCACCCAGGACAACTAACAAGGAGGTGAAGATGAACAACCATCATACCAAGGAACCAAGAGATTCTGCAATTGCAACCAAGTGACACTCATTCATTAGCCATATGGGATCAAAACCCTCTCTCATTTAGAGGTGAAGTGGACATCACCATCCCAGAATCATCAGGTTTGGAGAACAAAATATGGACTAGAGTGGACTTACTGGTATTCTACTATAAACTTACTGTGATACTAGCAATGGAAGAAATTATATGATTGATGTGGAGACAGTGGCCACTGGAGGTGCTGAAGGCAGGGAGAAGCAAAAAGAGGTGTAATATGGGGGTACTGTCAGGACTTGGAATTGTCCTGAATGACATTGCAATGACAGATACAGGACATTATATACCCTGCCATAACCTACAGAATTGAGTGGGAGCGAGTATAAATTAAAATGTCAATTATGATCTATACTTAGTGGCAGTGCTTCAAAATGTGCTCATCAATTGTAGTGAATGTACCACACTAATGAAAGAAGTTGTAATGTGAGGAAAAGTGGGAGGTCTGGGGAGTGGGGCATATGGGAATCCCTTATATTTTTATGTAAAATTTCATAAAATCTCAGTATCTTTTAGAAAAAATAAATTAAAAAAAATTAAAAACAGGAAAAAGAAAAAATGTATAAGGGGTTCACATATATCCCCACATCCCTCCCACATCCTCTCCTATTAATAACATCATATATTTGTGCGGTAAATCTGTTGCAATTCATGAATAAATATTGAAGCATTGCTACTAACCAAAGATTATAGTTTGCCTTCTGGTTTACACTTAATTCCAATGCCCTAAAAATTCCTTATGTTCCACCTATTATTTCCTCCACCTCTCCTTAGTATCCCTGGCAACCACTATCTTTATATCAGTGTTACATGTTCTTCCATTACTGGAATATCAATAAGTTTACTTTGTCCATGTTTGCATTTCCCCCTTATATTTGTTCATTTCTCAACCCTGAGAATTTTAGGATGTTTACCCATTAGAGAATGTGGCAGAGATATCCAGGATGGGGATTTGATATTCCTTTGGTTATTATGTGTATCTCCACCCACTATGGCAGTGCCTCATGAACACTTGAACATATTCATAAGCCTTCTCAGTATGCAGAAGGAGAACTTCCTCCCATGCATCCTCCATTTCTGACACACTGCACCAGTGATGCTCCCCTGCCACAGTTGTAACACTTCTGTGATCCAAAACTTCTTCAAAATTGAAGCCAACAAAATAACTGCATACAATTTATAGGAAAATGATATGATAATGATAGTTTTAAAAATAATGAATAAAATACAAATTTTTTTAAAGTTTGAAAAAATATATAAAATTAAAAATAATTTTTGACATTGCCTTTCATCAATGTAAGATCTACTCTCTTGTATGTATGTGGATATTTGCTTCTGTTTCTTCATCCACTGTCTTAACATTTTCATTTTGTCTTCAAAGAAGCTTTAGGTTACAGAAAGGTCATGCACAGTATATAGGAGTTTCCCATATACCCAATATCCTCTCCCTTTCCCCCTTTCCTCTATTAATATTAATAACATTGTACATGTGGTTGGTACATATGTTACAATTGATGTACAAATATTGAAATATGGTTACTAACCCTAGTAGATGATTTACATTGTGGTTTACATTTTGGACCATATACTTTTATAGATTCTGAGGAAGTTTGACGTGGTCTGTATCTATCCTTGCAAGATCATGTAGAACAATTCCAAATCAAATTCCTATCAAATATATGGTTACCAACTATTTTCTCCCATTGAGTCTTCTGCCTTTTCACTTTCTTTTTTAAATATATATTTCTAAATGATACTTAGATTATATATATGTTAGATAAAAATATAGGGGATTCCCATATGCTCCGCTCCCTATGTCTCTCACATTAACAACATCTTTCATTAGTGGGGTACATTCTTTACAAATGATGAAAACATTTTTAAGCATTGCCACTAAGCATGGATTAGAGTTCACATTATAGTTTACACTCTCTCCCACACAATTTTGTAGGTTATGACAAGATATGTAATGTGCTGTATCTGTCATTGTAATGTCATTCAGGACACTTCCCAAGTCCCATAAATACTCCTATATTATACCTGTTGTTTCCTCTCCCTGCCTGCAAAACCTCCAATGTCCACTGCCTCCATGTCAATGACAAAATTTCTTCCATTGCTAGAATCACAAGTCTATATTAGAATACCAGTAAGTCAAATTTAGTCTATAGTTCTTTCAACAATCCTGAGGGTTATTGGATGGTGATGTCTATTACACCTCTAATTGAAAGGGAGGCTTTGATACCATGGGGCAGATGGATGGAACTCTGTTGCTTGTAGTTGTAGACTATTTCACCTCTTGGGATGTTTGTTGTTCACCACCATCTCCTTGTTATTTGTCCTGGGTGAGTCCAATGAATTGGGCAGTAGGTTTTGTGACTCTTTTGAGATTCAGGGCCTAGCTGGCAAAAGGACAGCCCAAAGATTTTAGTCTCTTAGAAGTACACCTATCAACCCTAGTACTAATGATAGGCTCAGATAGAAGTGTCAAAAGAACCATGTTTAGGGAAACCACAACTGAGTTCATCTATGTCATATAGGGGAACAAAAATTACAACGTAGGACCCCCTGGCAAGGCATAACTCCTAAGGTATCTGCCCTGACTATAGTGTCTGGATATCTCCAGATCCTTCACAAGACCCACTATTTGAGGTAGTATTTCCTTTGTCAGTCAATGAGGTCCTGCTGAGACATACATAAGCATAACCTCTGGAATGACCTTCTGACTCACTTTGAAGTCTCTTAGACATATAAACTCATTTGCCTTTACATTTTCCCTCTTTTGTTCAAAGTCTTTTTCCAGTTTCATTGGTAGTTGGTGATTGATAATAATTCGTCAGTTCCAGGGAATCTCATCCCCAGAAGTAATGTCCCATGCTGGGGGTATGTAATGCATTTATAAGCTGAGAGTGACTTAATGAGTGGCTACATTTGAGCAACAGGGAGGTTCTCAGGAGGTAACTCTTAGGCATCTATAATACTAGGCTAAGTTTCAATTTCAATAGTAAAGGTTCATAAGTACAGTCATCAATATTAATGGCCCATCAATTGTACAATCTCCTTCACTAGTCATTTTCCATGTACTCAGGAGATTCTTGCTGTTCCATTAGAAAATGTGGCAAAGCTTCCCAGGATGGGAATTTGATATTCTTCTGGTTATTGTGTGGCTCTCCACCCACTATGACAATGCTCCATGAACATTCAAACACATTTTCATGCCTTATATGTATGCCCAGGTGAACCTCCTCCCATGTGTACCTCATCACTGACACACCACACAAATGATCCTCACTTGTCATGGAAATAATCCTTTTCTGAAATGAAACTTCTTCAAAAATGAAGCCAACAAAATAGCCAGATATAATTAAGAAGAAAATGAAATAATGATAGTTTTTAAGATAAGAAATAAAATACACTTAAAAATTTGGAGTAGTAAATAGTGAAAAATATTTAAAACTTAAAAAATAAATTTATCTTTGACATTATGTCTTTCATCACTGTATGATCTAATATCTTGAATGCATAGTGACATTGTCTTCTGTTTATTCCCCCAGTGTCTTACCTCTTTCATTTTGTCTTCAAAGAAGATTTAGGTTACAGTAAATCATATACAGAATATAGAGGATTCCTATATACCCAACTTCCTCCCCATTTCCCCTTTTCCCCCTTTCCCTTATAAATAACATTTTATATGTGGATGGTACATTTGTCACAATTGATGTAAAAATATGGAAATATAGCTACCAACCATAGTCAGTGGTTTACATTTTGGACCATACACTTTTATAAATTTTGATGAAATTTAACATAGCCTGTATCCATCATTGCAAGGTCATGTAGAACACTTCTATCAACCCCAAAATACCTCATGTCCCATCTATTCTATTCCTCCCACCCCCTCCCCTTAGGACCTATGGTAACCAACAGATTTCATTCCTTGAAGAACAAGATTCATAATTACTTGCAACAGCATTGAGGGCTTAACATACTCCCCTATTTGGCATTACCTATGCTCTTGAGAAATTCCCACCCTCCTATTTGAGAACATAGCAGGACTCCCCAGGAAGGGAGTCCATCACATTCCCAATCATTATATGGGTCTCCACCCACTGATACAAATGAATATGACAAGATGAACACTCGCACATTCCCTTGATGCCTGCCCTAGGTGCATCCTGTCCCAAATTCCCCCCTACATCCAACACCCTTAACCAGTATTCCTTCACTGCAATGTTGCCAAAATAGAATTCCAAACATTTAATTATAACCACATACCCGCCAATCCAGAGTGTTCATCTACTCTCTCCACCAACACTCCCTCCAGTTCCATGGACGGTCTAACCCACCCTCCCCACTATACACCATTGACAAACCAGCAATGCACAACCCAAAAGTATCATTGCACCACTGTCATGTCCCTCTGCTGCACAACTACGCACTTTCACCTTATCATAGATTTTTCCCATATGGGTATTGACTCACAACCTTCTTCCTTTCTATCTCCTGTAAACTTATCTTCCAGACTCTATCTCTGTGAATCTGCTCAAATTACTTAATTCTTATCTGAATTGTGTATGGTGTGCTTCAGTCAACACAAGCTCTTCAAGTTTCATCCATGTTATCCCATGTGTTGATACTGCATTCCTTCTTATAACTGAGTAATATTCCATTGTATGTACATACCACAATTTAACTATTCATATGTTGATCGGCATTTGTGTTGATTCCAACATTTGGCAATACTGAAGAATGCCACTATTAACATTGGTGAGCTTATACCCATTTTTATCCTTGTTTTCAAATCTTCTGTATACATACTCAGCAGTGGAATCGCTGGATCATATGGCATTTCTATATATACCTTTCTGAGGAACAAACTGTCCTCCAAAATGGTTGCACCATTCTACATTCCCACCAGAAGTGGATGAGGTTTCCCATTCCTCCACATCCTCTCCAACACTTTGTAGTACTTTTTTTTAATTTTTTTTTTATTATTTTTTTTTATTATGGGTAAAAATCAAAATTCTCACAATACATACAAAAAAAAATATGGAACGCTTCACGAATTTGCGTGTCATCCTTGCGCAGGGGCCATGCTAATCTTCTCTGTATCGTTCCAATTTTAGTATATGTGCTGCCGAAGCGAGCACTGTAGTACTTTTTTAAGATAATGGCCAGTCTAATGGGTTAAGATGATCTTTCATTGTAGTTTTAATTTGTATTTCCCTAATAGCTAGTGATATTGAACATCTTTTCCTGTGCTTTTTAGACAGTTGTATTTCTTCTTTGGAGAAGTGTCTATTCAAATCACTTGCCCTTTTTTTTTTTTTAATTTTTTTGTCTTTTTATTTTCATGGTGTAGGATTTCTTTATATATGTTGGATATTAAGTCCCTATCAGATTTATGGTTACTAAATATTTTCACCTATTTAGCAGGCTGCCTTTTGACTTTCTTGACAAACTACTTTGAGGTGCAAAAGTTTTTAATTTTGGGGAAGTCCCATTTATCTATTTTTTCTTTCATTGCTCATGTTTTGGGTGTAAAGTTTATGAAGCCATTTCCTAGCACAAGATCCTGTAGATGCTTTCCTAGATTATCTTCCAAGATCTTTATCACCTTGGCTTTCATACTTATATCATTGATACATCTTGAGCTAATTTTTGTATAAGGTTTGAGATGATGTTCTTCTCTCATGCTTTAGTATATGGATACCCAGTTTTCCAATCAATATTTTTTGAAGAGGCAATTCTGTCCCATTAGAGTGGGCTTGGTGACCTTGTCAAATATCAGATGGCTGTTTATGTGGGGATGTATATCAGAACTCTCAATTCGGTTCCATTGCTCAGTATGTCTATCCTTTCCCAATACCATGCTCTCTTGACCACTGTAACCTTGTAGTACATCCTAAATTGAGGTAATGTGATTCCTCTGATTTCATTTTTCTTTTTCAATATGTCTTTGGCTATTTGGGGCCCATTGCAATCTCAAATAAATTTCATGGTTAACTTTTTAAATTCAGTGAAAAATGCTGTGGAATTCTTATTGGAATTGCATTAAATCTATAAATCTGTTTAGATAGGATAGACATTTTAATGATGTTTAGTCTTCCTATCCATGAACAGAAAGGAATCTTCCATTTATTTTGGTCTTCTTTGACTTCCTTTAACAATGTTAAGTAGTTTTCTACATATGTCATGTACATCTTTTTTTTTTTTTTTAATTTTATTTATTTTTTTATTTATTCATTTATCCCCCCCTTGCTGCTTTCGCTCGCTGGGTCAGCTAACCACGCCGTGCGGGCGGGCTTGCCTTCACCAGGAGGCCCCGGGAACCGAACCCGGGGCCTCCCATATGGTAAACGGGAGCCCTACTGATTGAGCCACAGCCGCTTCCCAAATCATGTACATCTTAAGTTAAATTTATTCCTAGGAATTTTATTCTAGTAGTTGCTATTGTAAATGGGATTTTTTTTTCTTGATTTTCTCCTCAGATGGCTCATTATTGGTGTACAGAAATACTATTAATTTTTGCACATTTATCTTATATCCCGGCACCTTACTGAATTCAGTTTTAAGCTCTAGAAGCTGTGTTGTAGATTTCTCAGCGCTTTCTTGGTATAGGATCGTGTCGTCTGAAAAGAGTGAAATTTTTTCTTCCAATTTGAATGCCTTTTAATTCTTTTCCTTTCCTGAGTGATCAAGCGAGTACTTCTAACACAATGCTGAATAAGAGTGAGGAAAGTGGGCATCCTTGCTTTTCTACCGATCTTAGAGAGAAAACTTTAAGGATTTCACCATTGAATATGATGTTAGCCCTGGGTTTTTCACATATGCTCTTTATCATGTTGAGGAAATTTACTTCTATTCCTATTTTTGCAGTGTTTTTCTTTTATCAGGAAAGGTACTGTATTTTGTCAAATGCCTTTACTGTATCTATAGAGATCATCATGTAAGGTTTTTTTTTTTTTTTTTTTCATGTTTATGTATTACATTGATTTTCTCATGTTGAAGCATCCGTGCATACTTGGGATGAAACTCACTTGGTCATGGTGTATAACTCATTTGATGTGTTGCTGAATATGATTATCAAGTATTTTGTTTATAATTTTAGCATCTAGGTTTTTTAGAGATACTGGTCTATAGTTTTCCTTTCTCATGTTGTCTTTGTTCGACTTTGGTATTAGGGTGATATTGGCATCATAGAGTGAGTTAGGCAATGTTCCCTCCACTTCTATTTTTTGGAAGAGTTTAAGCATGATTGGTGTTATTTTCCAGAATGTTAGAATGTTTGGTATAATTCAACTGTGAAGCCATCTGGCCCTGGGCTCTTCTTTGTTGGGAGATTTTTGACAACTAATTCTATCATATCAGTTGTGATTTGTCTGTCGAATTCATCAATTTTTTGTTTCATCAATGTAGGCTGCTTGTGTGTTTCCATGAAGTTTTTGATTTCCTCTGTTATCCATCTTGTAAGCATACAATTTTTCAAAGTATACTCTTATAATAATCTTTATTTCTGTGGGGTCAGTGGTGATATCTCCTTCCTCATTTTTTTTTCTTTATTAGTCTAGCTAACTGTTTTTCAATTTTATTAATCTTCTCTGAGAACCTGCTTTGAATTTTATTTTTTATAGTGCTTTAGTATTTTCAATTTCATTTATCTCTGCTCTAATTTTCATTAGTTCATTCTTTTGACTTCCTTTAAGGTTAGTTTATTGTTATTTTTCTAATTCTTTCAGGTATGCAGTTAGGTCTTTCATTTTAGCTCTTCTTTTTTAAATATAGGCATTTATGGCTATGAATTTCCCACTCCATATAGATTTTGTTGCATTCCATAGGTTTGGTAGATTGTGCTGTCATTTTCATTTGTTTAAAGGAAGTTTCTGAAATCTTTTGTGATTTCCTCCTTAGTCCAATGTTTGTGTAAGAGTATCTTTTTTAATGTCCATATCTTTGTGTCTAATCTGGTTCTCTCCCCCTTATTGATTTCCAGCATCATTCCATTGTTGTCAGAGAAATTACTTTGTATAATTTCAATCTTTCTCAATTCATTGAGAGTTGTATTATGGCCTAGCATGTGGTCTATCCTGAAGAATGATCCATATGGACTCTAGAAAAATGTATATTCCATTGTATTTTGCTGTAATGTTCTCTCTATGTCTATTAGGTCCAGATCCTCTAATATATTATTCAAAATCTTTATTTCTTTATTGATTCTCTATTGAGATGTTCTGTCTAATGGGAATAATGGTGTATTAAAGTCCCTTAATATAATTGTAGTGACATCTATTTCTCCACTAACTTTAACTATGTCATACTATGCCTTTTGTCTCCTTGGTTTCAGATGAGGAATCACCACTTAATCTTATAAAGCTTCCCTTATGTGATGAATCTCCTTTCTCTTTTTGCTATCAGTATTCTTTGTCTTGATCAATGGAAAATTTTACAAGTATATGTCTTGGAGTAGGCCTATTAGGATTTATACTGTTTGGGGTTTCTCAATAGAGTTGGGAAGTTTTCAGCCATTATTTCCTCCAACACACCTTCTGTCCCCTTTCCCTTCTCTTCTCCCTGTGGGATGCTTATAATGCATATGTTTGTGCATTTCATATAGTCATTCAAATCCCTAAGTCCCTGCTGTTTTTTTTCTATCTTTTTTAATCTATGTTCTACTATCTGTCTTGTTTCAGATGTACTGTCTTCCAAATCGCTGATTCTTTCTTCTGCCTGTTCAAATCTGCTGTTATGTGCTTCCAGGTTTTGTTTTTTTTTTATTTTCTTCCATTGTGTCATTCATCACCATCATATCTGATATCTTTTTATGTGTATTTACAATTTCTTCAGTATGTTCTCCCAATGTCTTCTTAATATCCTTAATCTCTTCCTTCACTTCATGAAGTGGATTCATAATATTTGTGTGGACAACTTTGATTAGTTGTTCTATGTTCTGCATCTCCACCTGATTTTTTTTCAGTTTGTTCATTGGACTGGGTCATGGCTTTCTGTTTCTTAGTATGACGGGCAATTTTTTGTTGGTGTCTAGGCATCTGTTTATCTTAATGGCTTATTCAGTTGATTAGCTTCTCTTTCTATTCTAGGGTTTTATTTTGCTGTTGTTTATGTGTGTGGTAAGATTTCTCTTTGACATTTCATTGCTCTTATTCTATTTCCTTGTTGTTGTCTATGTTCCCTTGAAAAAACAATATGACCAGAGAAAAGGAAAGAGATGAGAAGAGAAAAAGAATAATAGTGATAATATTAAAAGTTAGAAGAGGAACCATACAAGAACATTTTCCTTTGGATTCTTTCCCTTTCCAGAACCTTCCTATATGATTCAGTGCACCTTATCATTCTATACATATCCAAAGCTGCTCTTTCAGTTAGGCTTCTTTCCTCTTTCTTCTCCTTTTCTATTAGAGATTCAGACTCTGCCTACGGACCTCAGTGCCCTTTTCCTGGAACATGTGGACACACCTGAGGAGTACTAGAGCCAAGGCATCTCCTTGTGGGTCCATGGAAATCTAAAAGCCACATAACAATGCATGTCAATTTTCAGATTTAAGGTACTGGATCTGATATGTCTGGTTGCACTGAGATTCACTTTTCATCTGGCTGCTTTCAATGCCAGCTCTTGACTAGGGGACTAAACCCTTGCTGCAGTGCCAGGGAGGTCGAGCAGCTATTAATCAGTCTTCTTTATTTGTAGAAGTTCTTTATATATTTAAAAAATAAACATTTTCTAATATGTGTTGTAAATATCTTTTTCTCAATGGTTATCTTTTGACAAAGATGTGAAGAGATGCACGTATGTCCCACTGTCCTCTTCATTCCATGGTTTTTCCTGAGAAAACAGCACTTAAAATTATTGACATTCCTTTGTATATAAGTTGATATTTTTCTTTTGGCATTCACAATTTGACTACTATGTATCTGGGTCTTTTTTTTTTTTCTTTCCTTTTATCCTATTTGGGGCTTTCTTTTAGTTTCCTAGCTGCTAAAGTATACACATATAATGCTTTGGCTTAAAAATGTGAATTTATTTGATCGTGATTTTGAGCCTAGGATTGGAGAAATTGAGAGGTGATGAATTTTGTTTATTTGTTTATTTTTATTGGAATAATGAAAATACTTTAAAAGTGATTGAAATGATGAGCACACATCTATGTGATTTCACTCAATACCAGTGATGGTACACTTGCATTAGATTTAGCTTTATTAATATGGATCAATAATGTTGATTTCCTAAAAATTAAAAAATAAAAATAAAATATTGGGGAATTATTGGATCATTATTTTGAATTTAAGAAAAGTCCATAGTTGAGATATCAGCAAAGTGATGATTTCTTCCAGGAGATTCTAGAATGGGTGGCATTCTAATGCTGGCCACTATTGATCCTTTGTCCTTGGTTTCCCTGTCACATAAAATTGCACATAGAGGCATCCTCTCTCTCTATTGCATTCCATTGATTTCTATCTTCTGGCTACTCTCATGGCTTCTCTCAGCATGACTGGCATTCAAACTGTTTATTAAGGATTCCAGTAATCTGGATTAAAAAAAACAACTCTGTTCTTATACTGAGAGCTGCTGAATGTATACTTTGGATGGAATGTATGGTGTGTGAATATATATCCATAAAGCTGTTTAAAAAGAAACCACCTGGTTTAGTTGGGCTGCACCTTACTTGAAGTAACTACTATGTCAAAATTTCCTCTTTGGAAAAAGTTCACTTCCATGGGAATTTATTAAGTTTAACAACATGGTTTTTCCTGGGGTACATAATTTCAAACCACTATAGTCCTTGGGGAAAAAAGAAAACCCATAAAACACAGCTTGATGATTTTATAATTTTAAAAATAGACTAATAAAATTTGAAACTGAGTAAAATAGAAGCATTTTTTTTATGTTTTGTATGTTTTTATGTGTATTTGGATTTTTTGGGAAGCAATTTTATTCCCTTCTGTGAGTGCTGACAGTGCTCATAGATTGCATTTTGAAACCTTCAGAAAACATAGCACAAAATATTGTAAAATTTCTTTACATCACAAATCAATAACTATTAGGCAATTATGTCTACTAAATACATTGAACAAAATGGTAAAAATGTTTACACAATTCTCTTGTAAATAAGGTCTTTGTACATAACAATAACAAATGGAATTAATGCATAACACAATATTGATGAGTAAAGACTTTCTCTTTAAATAAACTATGCTGTTTATAAATAAACTCTGCTTTTTAAATACACATTTACAGACCCAAAATAAGAAACAAAACATACATTTTTCTTCAAAATATAATGTTTAGAAATGAAACACTATGGGAGAATTCACCTAGTAAAAGGGGTAAGAAGCAAGCAAAGCATATTAGGGAGTTGAGTACTATCATATGGCAATGCATTTGGGTTATTAGGATAATCTGTGGAGGAGCCCAGTTTTACTTGAATTCCATAAAGTTACAGTCATTTTTATAGTACCCTTAGGGGTTGGATTCTTGTTCACTTGGGTTTAAACCAGGACTATCTATAGGAGCATCAATAACAGCTGTTGCACTGCTGTATAGATGTTCATATAATTCATATAATACTTCTCTCAGTTTCTTCATTGTTTTCTTACTGGGCTGAAGTAGCATTGCTTGGTGGGCCACTGGCAAGCCATAACTTAACAGAGACTCAACAAAACCCTTAATGCTTTCACATGAATCCATGCAATAAATGCCTTAATGAAATTCACTTTCAGCCATGACACAAGTGTTCCAAATGGCTTTTTCTCCTCAGTAGAAAGTCTGTAAATTTCTTCTTTATCTGCTTTCATCTCTGCTTCAGGATACGAAAAGTCCCAAATGATGAATTTGCTTTCCCCAGCTTTGTATCTGAATTCACTGCTTTCCTAAACAAGATAACTGTCTTGGTAATCTGAGAGAACATTAATAGACCTTGGAATTACCATTTCAATTACTGTTTCATATTGCTTAATCCAATCATTTTGGTTTCACTTTGGAACTACCACCATTGATGTGATGAGATATTCTGAACCAAGGAAAAAGTTAAACTTCTTCACAATTTCCACTAGACATACTAGCTAGCAAATTTCCTGCATTCTTCTACTCCAAATTCTAAAGGTTACCTTTTAAGTTACTGTATGTGGATGCTTGAGATTTTGGGTCATTGTAAAACTAAATTTTCCACTTGACAATTATTTTATAAATATTTTTCAGATACTGCTTGATTGCATATTGGCAAGGTCTTACTAGAATCTTGTCATATAAGTAACAAATTCAATTCCATTGGTCACTTCATCTTTTCTGTCCTCCAATATAGCATCCATGTATTGAGCAACATTCTTAATGCCCTTTCTACAAATGAATCCAGTTTTAGCAGTTCATCTGACAAATAAACCAAGACAAATATTGTGTCAACCTTTAAGAAAGGGATGTTAAACTTTAACATGAAAATTATTGTTGTTTGTAGTTGCAGAATGCAGTTTCTCCCATATTCACTGACATGTTTTTTCTCCAGAAGCCAATATAAGCCAAATCTCAGTCATATTTGTTACAAGTATTCCTTCCAAACTCGAAAGAATCTCCAAGAAGGCATCAAAGGAGAAATGGCAGCAGCAACAGATAAGTAGGCAAACAGCTTCACCAATATTAATGGTGTAGCACACCTTCCTCCCAGACCTAAAATCCACCCCTATGCATAGCATAACCTCTGGAATGAAACTCCTACTCGCTTTGAAATCTCTTAGCCATAAAAACCCCTTATATTTAATATTTACTCCTTTGGGTCAATATCTTTCTCCAAATACATCTCTAGTTGAAGCCTGGTAATAATCCCATGGTGCCAGGGAGGTCCAGCCTTTGGATTCATGCCCCATGCACAGTGGAAAGCAGTCAGCCAATATGCTGAGTTTGGCTCAGAGGCTATATTTGAGTAACTTGTCAGTTTTCAGTAGCTAACTCTTGGGTTGCATAAATTACCAGGTGAAGTATAAATTTTATAGGTCTAAGGTTCATAAGAACAAGAATTAATATCAAGGGCTTAACATTTTTATAGAAAGCCCTGAAAAATCTAAAACAAATCTTCTAGAGCAGATAAATGACTTCAGCAAAGTGGCAGGATATAAGATCAACATGAAAAAATCTGTAGCATTTCTGTATGCCAATAATGAGCAATCTGAGGAAGACTTTAAAAATCCATTTCCAATAACAAATAAAAGAATCAAAACAGGGAATAAACTTAACTAATGATGTCTAGGACTTGTACACAGAAAACTACATGACATTGCTAAAGAAAATCAAAGAAAACCTAAATAAATGGCAGAATATTCTTTGGGAATTTCACCAAAACTGAAAAACCCTTAGCTAGACTGACAAAGAAAAAAGGGGGAAATTCAAGTAAATAAAATCAGAAATGAGAGGTGGGACATTAACACCGACACTGCAGAAGGGAAAGAGTTCATAAGAGGATACTATGAACAACTGCATGCCAAAAATCTAGACAATATATTTGACTTGGATAAATTGCTAGAAGCACATGAACTAGCTAAACCAACCCTAGGAGAAATAGAAAACCCCAACAAAATAATCACAAGTGAAAATATTTAAAATGTCATAAAAAACCTGCCTAAAATGAAAACCCAGGACAAGATGGCATCACAGGTGAATTTTACCAATCATTCAAAGATGACCTAACATCAATCTTGATCAAGCTCTTCCAAAAAATTGAACAGGAAAGAACACTACCAAACTCATGCTATGAAGCTAATATCACCCTAATACCAAAGCCAGATAAAGATATTATTTAAAAAGAAAATTACAGATCTATATCCCTAATGAATATAGATGCAAAAATCTTCAACAAAATACTTACAAAGAGAATCCAAAAGCACATTAAAAGAATTACACATCATGATCAAATGGGTTTTATCCCAAGTATGCAAGGGTGGTTCAACACAAGAAAATCAATTATTGTAAAAAAACAAAACAAAACAAAACACATTAATAAATTGAAGAAGAAAAATCACATTATCTTCTTGATTGATGCAGAAAAGACATTAGACAAAATACAGTACAATTTCTTGATAAAAACACTCTAAAATATACGAAGTAAAGGAAGTTTTCTCAATGTGATAAAGTGTATATATGAAAAACCTTCACCTTATATTGTACTCAATGGTGAGACAGGAAGCTTTCCAGCTTATATTAGGAACAGAACAAGGATGGCCCACTATCAGAATTGTTATTCAATATTTTGCTTAAAGTTCTAGCTAAAGTAATTAGGCTAGATAAAGAAACAATAGACAGCTAAATAGGAAAGGAACTAAGGAACTAAGCAATATCACTGGATCTTAAGGAAATGAAAATGAAAAATAAAATGAGATATCATTTCACAAATATTAGACTGGCCACTATTAAAAAGTTGGAAAACTGTAAATATTAGAGATGATGTGGAGAGAGAGGAAGGTTTATTCACTATTAGTGGGAATGTAGAATGGTACAACCACTGAGGAAGACAGTTTGATGGTTACTAAGGAATTTGAAAATAGACTTTCCATGTGACCTGGCAATAACATTACTAGGTATATAACCAGAAGAACTTAGAGCAATGACCCAAACAGACATCTTCTCCTTGATGTACATAGAGGCATTATTCACAATAGACAAAAGTTGGAAACAGCCTAGTTGTCAATCATCTGTTGAATGGATAAACAATTCGTGGTGTATACACATGATAGAATATTATGCACTGGGGAGAAGAAATCAAGTCATGAAGCAAATGACAACATGGATGAACCTGGAGGTTATTATGTTGAGTGAAGCAAGCAAAGGAAAATTACTGTATGACTTCACTACTATAAACTAAATTTAATGAGCAAAGTCATGGAGTTAATAAGTAGAATGTATTTCACCAGAAAATAGAATGAGGGTAGGAATGGAAATCTGAGGTTTAATCTGTGCAGAATTAGTAAAATTTTAAAAAAAGTTGTTTGTAACTCTTTTAAATGTATAAAAGTGGTGAAAGCACATCATAATGCTTTTAACTAGCAGTTCTATTTTATGGGTATGAGAGTAGTTGAAAGGGAAAGTCTATGGTCATGTATATTACTAGAAGGAAAGCCCAAAAATGTAATATGGGATGGTATAACATAGTGAAACCTCATATTAATCACAAATACAGGTGATATTGCACATATAAAATGATTTACAATATATAAATACAAATATACTAGAGAGAAAGAAAAAGTATAGCAGCTATGTACAGCAGAGGAAGCATAAAGAAATTGAGAGGTGATGAGTTTGTTTTATTATTATTATAAGGATGATGAAAATGCTCTAGAAATGATTGAAGTGGTGAATGCACAACTAGGTGATTATACTGAATAAAACTGATTGCACATATTGAAAGGATTTATACTTTATTAAGCTATATCAATAAAATATATTTGTTAAAAATATCCCATAAAACTGTACAACTGAAATTTTATCTATGGAGATTCATTGATAAAAATGCACTGGTATTGATACATCAAATGTAAAAAATGTATCACACTAATGCAATATGCTAATAAAAAGACAATTGTGGATAGAGGATGGAGAAAGGGGATATTGTGTTACTATAATTTCTGCACACTTTCTCCATAGAACTAAAAGTGCTCTGAAAAATAAATTCTATTATAGGGAAGCTAGAATCCAGGTTACCTGAGTCAGATTTGGTGTAGGGAATAGGGTTCATTTTAAATTGGTATAGAAATTCTATTTGTGATGATGGAAAAATTGGGGTGCCAGATGGTAGTGACAACACTGTGGATGTTAACAACACTGTATATTGGAGAGTGATTAAAATGGAATATTTTAGGTTGTGTACATGCTGCAAGAATAAAGGTTTAAAAAATCATAGAATTGTGCAACAAAAACAGTGACTCCTAACAAAACTATGGACTACAGTTATAGCCACATAAATCTCATAATGTGGATTCACCATTTTTTAAAAACTTTTCACATTAATAAAAAGTCTAAATAATAGGAAAATCTGTGTGTCTGAGCAAAGTATATGGGAATTCTGTGCGTGATTTATCTGTAAACTATAATTTCTCTAATAAAATAATTAAATTATAGCTTAAAAATGTACAGAAATTTTCAGCCATTATTTCCTCCAATGCTCCTTCTGCCTCTTTCCCCTTCTCTTCTCCCCAGGGGTGCCCACAATACATTTGCACATTTTGTGTTGTCATTTAATTCCCTGACTTCCTGTTGAAATTTTCTATCTTTTAATCTAGTGTTCTATTATGTCTGCAATTTCAAATATTTCATCTTTGATGTCACTAATGCTTTCTTCTGCCTGTTTAAATCTGGTGTTATGTGCTTCCAGTGTATTTTTAATTTCTTGCATTATGCCTTTCATCAGCATCAGATCCGTTATCTTTATATGTATGTTTATGATTTCTTCTTTGTATTCCCCCAGTGTCTTCTTATATCCTTTATATCCTTAATATATTTTATTTAGTTGAGAGTTTTATTTCATTTTGGTTTGTGTTAAAGTTTCTCTTTGGCACTTGTTTCCACTTATTCTATGTTCATTTAATTTTCTATGTCCCTCTGAAAAAGTATTAAGACTATAGAAAATGAAAAAGCTAGAAGATATAATAATAATAATACTGAACAGAACCATAAAAGAACCAAGAAAAATAAGAAATAATAGGGAAAAAAATAATAAAAATAAAAAAGGAATAAGAATGAAAAGGTAAAATAAAAAAATGAATGAGTAAAACATAGAATAAAATAAAAGGCTGTAAAAATGAGAAAAGAAGAAAGAAAAATAACAAGCAAAAGAATGTGAAATTAAGGAAAAGCAAGAAAAGAGGGAAAAGTGAAAGGGCGAAAATAAAGAAACTAAAGAGAAAAAAGGGGAAAAGAAGAAGAAGAAAAAAAAGGAAACAAAACTGAAAACAAAAACAAACAGGAAAAACAGGCATTCTTCTTAGGCTACTAACAACTGGTTCAGGATGCCAGTGTCCAACAAACAATAATGTTGCAGCTTGCTCTTCACAAGTAATGTACCCACCTTTAGAGAATAAATTAAGGAATACAAAATATAAAATATAAAATAAATTAAATTAAAAAATAATACTCTATAAGTTCTCTGTCATGAGGTGCCAGCTGGTGCCTTACAACCCACTGAATCACTTCCTGAATTTCTTCTCTTCAGGGTTTGTTGGTCATCTAACAGCACCCAGGCTGCCTGTCCTCAACACCTATCCCTCTGGCCAGTTAGGCTATTTTTTTTCTTTCAGGAGGTACTAGGTTTTGAATCAGGGACCACATATATATGAGGCAAACCTTCAACCACTGAACTACACCTGCTTCACTGGTTAGGTAGGCTTATGAAGGTTTTGTCTGCCTCTCCCTCCTCCTTTTCCCTCAGGCCAGTTGGATTTCTGTTGGTTTACTTGCTTTCTCTCCTGTATTCCCTCTCTCTGAACTTTGATGCGTCTGTCAGTCTACCCCTTCACTGAACCAGTTCTCCACTCTCCCAGGGCAGGTGAGTGTGGCAGCCTGCCTGAAAACCCCCACTTCCTCTTTCCCTGGAGCTGCTTCAGTGCTGGCTGGCATTCTTTTAATCCTTCTGTTCTACCTGCCCTATCTCCCCTCCATCCTACACCTCTCTCCATCTGAATTTGTTGGGTGCCAGTCCATCTCTTTTGGCCCTGCAACTCCCCCACAGAGGTGTCTCTTTCAAACTCCACTTACTAAGCTGGCTATAACTGAGGGTCAAAGTACGCTCAGCTGGTCAAACTCACTGAAGAGAAACCACTCTCTACCCTCCCACAGATCCTTCCTCTTAACAGGGAGCAATACCTCCTTTCCCCTCTTTCCTGCAATGAGTCTGCAGTTTTACTGAGGATGTTCACCATGAGTGTTGGGATATGTGCCATTCCCAGTCACAAGAGTGAGTAACTCATGCTTTTCATTTTGGCCTTTTTGTCTCTCTGTCCCTCTCCCTCCTTGATGATGCACAACACTCTCTTGGTCTGCAGATCCCCAAAGCAGCTACCTTGAGCATTATTTTGCTCTTCATCCATTGTTTTTGTGAAAGAGTTGAGCCCTGGCTACCTATGCTGATGTCATCTTCCCAAAAGTCCCCTCCTTTATCTCCTTTAACATATTAAGGATCACTTTTAAAAGTCTTTGCCTGGTATATCTTAAAACTATCTTCTCCATCGATGATTTCTGGATTTTTATCTGGTTTCTTTGAATGGACAATTATTTCCCTTTTTTGTATCTGTTATAATCTACTGTGTATTCTGAACATTTTAATAATAAAATATTAATTCTGGTATTTAGCCCCTGAGCTGTCTTTTCATTAAGATTGCATTCAGCTAGTAATAAGACAGCGTTATAGTTTGCCAAAGGGCTGTCAATGCAATGTACTAGAAATTGTTTGGCTTTTATAAAGGGGATATACTAGGGGTAAAATTTTAAAGTTCCTTCACTGTGAAAAGTCCAAATTTAAGCACTATAAGACATGCTTTGTCACCAAAGTCAGCTGCCACAAGTTGAAGCAAGATGGTCACTGATCTCTGCAATACTTTGAGATGAGCTGAGGTCAAGCAGGCATAGGGCTTGTCTATTTCTGGGACTCCTCTATCCATCTTGGCTGTTCCAAATTTTTCCCAAATTCAGCTGCAAGCTATTGGGCATATGGCTCATCTCCACCTGGGACTCAGCTCTTAGAGCATCTCAGGGGCTTCTTTCCTTGTAGCTCAGTTGTGGGTGAAACTAAATTTTTTTTTCTCTCATGTGGCAGCATCAAATATAGCAGCTTCCTTTTATTCTGATTGTGTCTCTCTTTCTCTCTCTCTCTTTTTTTTTTTTTTTTAAAGATTTTATTTATTCATTCATTTATCCCCCCCTTGCTGCCCGTGCTCGCTGGGTCAGCCAACCATGCCATACGGGCGGGCTTGCCTTCACCAGGAGGCCCCGGGAACTGAACCTGGGGCCTCCCATATGGCAAACGGGAGCCCCACTGATTGAGCCACAGCCGCTTCCCTCTCTTTCTCTCTTTCTCCATTTTTATCAGACCCAGCGAAAGGGCAGAGTCTCAACCGAGTCACTCTTCACTGACATTGTCCAAATGGTCTCATGCTCATAGGAGTGGATTAGTTCACAAAAATACTCTTTCACATTTGAGATTCACAAAATTTATCCTGCAACAGACAGATTTTGAGTGTCAGGAATTAATTTAAAAATCTAACAAACACCATCCATGGTCTTTGCAAATTGTCTCTACTTTAGCTGGTGCTATTTCAAAAATTTGAAAGCTTTGGAAACCCAGATATATTGGCCTATAAAGGTAAGAAACTGTTCATCATTCAATTATTGCAAAATTAATTGGGCATGTATTTTGACCTGGCCCGTGGGTCGATCAAACTGAAACCTGAAAGAGGGAGTGGGAATGACGGAGACAAGAGACACGAAGAATGGAGACAAGACAGGGCTCTGATCAAGTCTCATTTATTGAGGTTAAGTTGTGGGTATATATGATGAATGAGGAAGCCTCCTGATTGGTTGCTCCTACTATTGTGGAGTCCCCTGATTGGGCATGCCCATTTCGGGCAGGAAACCGCTGGCGGGAAACCCCTGGCGGGAAACCGCTGCCCAGTACTGGCTGCAAAAAGAAGAGGTACAGAGCAAGAAATAGGAAATAGTTGCACAAAATGGAGTTAGCATATAAGATGGCCATAATAATAACGGTGCCAGGGGCAGCTTCCCACAGTATTTCATAGTTTTGATGTTTTCCCACTTAAGAACTGGCCTTTTTTCAATAGAAAGGATAAAGATCAGCTTTAAGTAAATTTTAAATGTAGGGTTTTTTCTGTCTTTACTAAGCCTGCATCATCTCCTGGGCTTGTGCTTTCCAATGGCCTTCCGTACTCCCCCATCAATAGGAATTAATAAAATGTGCCCCCACTTCCTTTGAGATACTCCCTTCCTGGGTACTCTATTCTATGAATTAAAGCAGGTTTCCCTTTGATCCATGTCATTTTTTTTTTTTTTTAAATCTCATAGTGTTTTATTCTACATAATCGCAGGTGGACTCAAGAGCAAGCAAAAACAGTACATATTATGCAATCACTCAGTTTTGAGGGAAAAAAAACAAATGATTTCAAACCCAGGGCATTCTGTTGGCTTTAGTCTGGAAAGCCATCCTGGTCCCTGTTTCCTGGTGGGAATGAGAATTTGGGATGTGGTTAAAGAAACTGATTTTTCAGGTAAAGTGCTATGACCAAGCTCTACAGTCCTTATATCTTTGTTCCTTCTAAGTGGTATGGGATTATTTGGTTGGGGTTTTGGGATATCCACATGTGGTATGACTATGAATGTGTGTGTGAGTGTGTGCATTTCATGGGTGATATTTAGAATCTACACAGATCCATGTCATTTTGACTTTTCTGATTCTTAACTTGCTTTAGCTGTGAACAAGCTGGTTTCCGCCTGCATGGTAAGTTTTGGGAGGGCAAATGCAAAGAGAGTTTCATGGTTCATAATTTCATACTGTCCCAAAAAGATTGGCAGGGCCAGTATGTACATGGAGGTTAATCCTTTCTCTCTGGAATAAGAGCAGGGACATACACTGCAGTGTGTGCTGGTTCTCTGTTATGCCAAGAAGGAGAAGGGGTCAACAAGGGTTCCAGAAGCTTTCTCTATCATATTTAAAAATATTTATTTTCTTTATTCAGCCTCATTCCAATTACTGTAAACTTTTAACTGTTTTCTGGAGTTTTAAGGAAGATAGTTCTGCCAATTCTTAGTAGTAGTTCAAAAATGTTGTAGGGGAATGACATTCTCGAACAACTTCCTTTGCCATCTTGGTTGACCCCTTCTAATGAATTAATATATTTTTTAACCCATCTCAGGAAGAAAAGATCAGGAAAACTTCTGTAACATCCAGAGAAATTTAAAATCTGGTCTCAGAAATTCTGAGACTGAGTTCATGTGTGGATTGTTAAATCCCAATTTAGCTAAGTGCATTGAGCAATGTGCTCTCAGAAACAACATATCTAATGTGCTACTGAAAAGCTAGAAACACCTCTCATTGTTAGTATTATTTTAAAATATAAGAAATCATCCATAAATTTGATGACTACCCTTATGCAATGTCCTTGGGTTCCTGTGGTTGATTCCTATTATACACAATATCTAGGTGCAAGAATAAAAAAAGACAGATGGCAAACTATTAAAGAAAGAGTTATTTTTTGATGGTTGATTGCAGGAGGCAGGTAGATAAAGATGTTCCCCTTTCTCACTCTCCAGGCTTGCACACTTATTCTTCCAGTCTCTTGTCACTGATTAAATCATTCTTCTCTTTTTAGATATAAGGTGAAAGCTTTTAGAAACCTTTCATTCTTTCATTTGTCACAGGCTTAAAATCTACCCCTTCACAATTTGGGCCAGTTTTGTCACAACTAACATGTCAGAGAGTGCAGGAAATGTGCTGATGCTCAACATCTCTGCCACAATGGCACCCAATCTTGCTGCAGGACCTGCCACTCCTGCCACCCCAATTCAGACCTCACCAGCCTGTAATATTTCTTTCCAATTCATTCTGTGTACAGCTGTCACATTTGCTGCTGTGGTCACAGCTTTTCCCATTATTTTGTTGCCGGCCTCCTGTGCACCTTTTGTTGAAGTGGTTATGGGAGGTGTTTGTTGGTCTGCAAAAAAGTCACCCTTCCTACAAATGAAAATGACCTCATCAATTCTTTTACTGAGTCAAAAGATATTTACTGAACTTAAAATGTATCAGGAAATGTGCTAATTATTTCAGGTATGATTGTAGAGAAAGACAAAATCCTCTTTCTAGGAATTTATATTCTAATTAGGAAGATAGAAAAAAAAATATATAGAACAGAATTGTAAATTACTTTATATTGTGCTATGTTCCAAGGAGAAAAATAAAATAAAACAGGGAGAAGGAATGGAAAATGTTGGATTGAATATCAGCTAAGAAAAGTCTCAGGAGAAGTTAATATTTGAGAGATCTGGAAAAAGGAAAGAGTGAGCTAGGGAGGTTTCTGGGGAGAATGACAAGCAGAGGACCTTATCATTATAGAGTCTCTCATCTAGTATGATTGAAAAATAGTGTTGGGGGCTGTGTCATGCCCCACAAAATATATGTTCAGTTCCTAACAGACAGCCTTGTAACTGTGACTTTATTTAGAAATACGGACAGTAAAGGTATAATCACTTAAGATAAAGCCAAACCAGACCGAGCTGGGTCCTAACCCAATAAAACTGGTGTCCATATAAGAAGGAAATTTGGACACAGAAACATAAGGGAGGAAGCAGTATGACAAGAAGGGAGCAATTAGAATTATGCTGCCAGAAGCCAAGAAAATCTAAGTAGTCAGTAACCACGAGAATCTAGGAAATGTTAAGAAAGTAAAATATTCTAGAGCCATCAGTAAAGCATGGCTCTGCTGGAAGTTTATTTTCAGAATTTTAGCCTGGAAAAAACTGTGAAACCTAAATGTCTATTGTTTTATGACACCCAGATTGTGATCATTTTGAATGACATCACTAGAACACTTGAATAAACAGAAATTCAACCAGAGGCTTTATAGCAGGTTATAAATTGTAGAGTCATAATTATGTATTAAAGGAGGACAAATCACAGAAGTCCTATAATTCATGATAAACAAATAAGCTTTTTCTCTGAATATGATTTAAACTTCTGATCTAAGCAAATGTGTGGCATATCATTACGTGTATGGACACAGTGCTAAGAGAGGAAAGCATGGGGAATTCAAAATCAGAAACTATTGAGGAAGCTCTTTCAATAGCGTTGACAAGATTGATGGTGGTTTGGGTCACAGTGATCAGGTTATGGATAATTTGTGAAACTGGAATGGACAGAAAATTCTAATTACTCAGATGTGTGGTGTGAAAAGGAGGAGTCAAAATGATTCTATAGTATTGACTTATGCAACTTGATACCTGAGTTGCCGTATATTGAACTGGGATTATTATGGGCTGAATTTTTTCCTTTTCTTTTTGTTTTGTTTTGTTTTGTTTGAGGGAAATATGTTAAAGAATTGTAATAGGCCATGTAAGAGAAACTTATTGTTCCTTCCTCATTTGTTTAAGCAGACAGTAAGTGAGAGTTTGGGGGTGCCATCTTGTTTCTTTATACAAGGATGGCAAATTATGGAGTAAGAAATCCTTGGTAGCAGTCATGATGACCATCAACCTATCATTAAGGACACAGTACTTTAGAAATTTATTACTTTTTCCTAGTAAGTATATTTGATTATTTTATGGACTACATGTTCATGGAGGATTTGGATCACAGAAGGGTTACAATGGGTACTGCGGGGGATTATTGGGGGGTGTCTGGGGGGGTTTCGTGGGGATTGGTTCATCCGAATATACATGAAAGATATACAAAATCATTCAAAGGATCGGGGGATGGGGCATGGTCACGATGGGTGGATAATCACACAATAAATGAGGGAATCTGAATTCCTAGCCTGGAGAGCTCTGCCACAGTCTCTAAGGGAGCAGCAATAGTCCTCTGAGTGTAGGGACAGTGCCTGTCAAAATAGGATGACCCACTGATGTCTTTTTTTTTATTGATGACTACCCTTGTGAGTCTTTGCTCTTGTAAATGAGACTTAGCCTGCAGTTGTGGGGTGCCTAAGGGTTGCCACCTGA
>JAKSZT010001178.1:6156805-6194507 GCA_026826555.1 Tolypeutes matacus | reverse complement strand
TATATATATATATAAAAACAACATTTTTGTAAGCAAATACACATATATGCATATATATTTATATATCATTTTGCAAATGTTTATATGTATTGTGAGAATTTTGATTTTTACCCATAATAAAAAAATATATATATATATATATATATATATATATAAAAGAAGTTAAAAAAAAAAGAATAACTTACAAAAATTTCTGTACAGTGAATTCATTTTCGTTAACATATAGGTCTATGGATTTGACTCACAAAGTCTAAAGCCAAGACAAATCCCAATTTACATGACTACATTAGATAAACATTTCACAAATGTAACAAGAGGAACAATTATACATGATCCAACACTCATGCCTGAGCTTTTTCCATCTTGTAACTCCTTGATTTAAGATTAAGATTCTTGTTCTGGTTTTCTAAAGAATATACAAAAGATTCACCTTTACTATGAATATACATACCCACATAGGAGTTGTATGCAGTCTGTCCAAACAGCAGGCATACTTGCAGACTAGAGGAAGAACAAATTATTCTCCTCTCACCAGAGAATCATGGACAAATGTCATCACTCATTGCAGGTCAATATTAAGGACAGCTTCCAATTGGTTCACTGCTGGGACCAACATCTATGGAGAAGAATAAAACAAATATCCTTGTGTGTGACTATGCATATGCTTATTCAAAGCAAAAAACAGCAATCCTTTTCCTTTAAAGAATTCCCAATTGGATACTTTCAAATGGAAGAAAGAAATATCTCAACAGGACTTTATGACCTGTTTACTATAACTCATGTTACTACTAATTGAGTGAAGCAGAAAATATGCTATCATAACAGCTTCATTTACTTTGTTGCATAACGAATGTAAAAAATTCCCTGGGACACAAGATATTGAAGAATTCACAAAAGGACCACATCAGAACTAATTACATAAAGACTGAATATAGGACGCCATCTAAGTGCACAACTATTCTGGAATTGAAGTGCGAGAGTGCAGCCCAAGAACCACAGTAGCCACTGAAATTATAGCCTCTTTTCAATTAGAGTTGATTATATCATTTTTGTCACTGACATCCTCCCTATCTCCCTGTCAACAAACTTTTCTTTTCTAATAAAAGGAAAGTCTTTTTATTTCCCTCTATCAAAAGGAAATTCCTCCAGTCTTCCAGTCTTTATTCCATCCATGATTGCTGTAAGTCTGGTTTTAACATGATAAATAATTTGCCAAGTACCAGATATCCAAACCTTACAAATTTAGTCACATCTCTGCTGTGCTTTCAATTTTAAAGAAGTACCGATTTTAACTTGGACTATCCATTCACATTTCTGCTAATGTCTCAGCACCATGCCATGAGAAGTCACTCAGAATATAACTGTTAAGTAATTTGGCCAGGATCTTAAGACAACTGTGAATTTTAGGGCAGAGAGAGATAGAGGAATATACTCCTTATTTTTTCTATGACAGCAAATTATGGCATCTTCAAGAAAAATAATGTCATCATCAATTTATTATCATAACTAGATTTATATAGTCTCTTCTACACAAGATAAGGGAAAGCGGGCCATCCACCAATATCATTCAGGTGAAATATATCATGAGTTTGGCACAATTTTCCCAAAATATCTCAGCATGGAACTAGAGATAAATCCCACCCTCTACTTTGATTTCAAGGACATTTTTCTTGTTTAATAAGAAAAAAATGAGAATTACCAATTTTTCATCAAAAATGTCATTCTATAAAAACATTTTTGCCAAAAGACTGTAATTTAATATGCTTGAGAAATTCTAAATTTTTTTTTAACATTTTCAAACAATCATTTCCCATTTTGTCCAAAAAAACACATAATTTGTGCCAAATGTAGACACTATTTTTAGCAAGAGAGAAATTACTGTTTGTTTTTCTAAAAGCAATTTTATTGAGATACATTCACATACCATACAATCCATCTAAAGTGTAAGTGTATGGCTTATGGCTTTTGATTTTACCACAGACTTGTACATTCATAACTGCAATCAATTTTAGAGCATTTTCATTACCCCCCCCAAAAAATCCACCAGTTCTAAGTCAACTCTCAAACCTTCTATCCTTCCTCTGCAGTATATAACCTCTAATATAATTACAGTCAGACAAAACTTGAGTTTCACAGTGGTTTATCTAATAGAGATATAACACTAATATCCAAACTGTTTGTTGAAAACAATTAGTTCAATTTTGTAATGGAGTATTAAATAAATATTTTATTTTCAGTTATTGAAAATGAAAACTTGTTTGAGATTTAATGTTCTACTTAATGTTATGTATTATTTAACTATCCAATGATGTTTTTATATAATGGGTATTATCTGTGATTCTTTCATAACACATATCAACTCTACTATAGAGAGTAAAAGAAAAGAAAATATCAAATATGTGCAATTATTACTTCATTTCATTGTTCAAGATTGTATGGATTTTTCTACTCTGTCTAAATCTAAGTAGCACATATTTGATCAAGAACTACTATGAATAACTCTAGTTGTAGAAGGTAGATATTGAGACATAGTTGAGATTTGAAAAGTGTAGTTGATCCCAAAGCATGTTATCTCAAAATACTTATAACCTCTAGCTTTTAAAGAAAAGTTACATATGAAAATGCTCTATTTTAATACTTGAACGTGGTTAATAGATCAATGACATTCCAGAGATGGAAAAAACAGTATGTCTTTGAATAATATATGAGCATTTCACTAGTGATGCAATTGCTGTACTTGGTCATAAACAAAGGAAAGAATGTGGTTAAGAGGAAGAGAGAAGATATTGAATGCTAGAAGGTATTAAGGAAATGCAGGAAATAGGTGGATATTGCCCGTTATAATACAACACAAAGTAATGCTCAATACACTGGGGAGTATTTTAGGAAGTAATAGAAATTCACAGTCTGGGGAATATTAGGGAGAAAAGTATACATTATTGCTGACTTAAATTGTGTATTACATAAGCAGTAGTCTAGAGAGAAATTTTTGAATTCTAGAGGAGGGAGGATGAGAAAATAAAGTGAAAATGGTGAGTTACCCATGTCAGAAATAACAGCTTTCCATTCACACAGAGTGGAATGCTGAGCTTCAAGAAAAAACAAGTTAATTTCAGGAATTTTAATCTGAATCTGAATCACTAAGAAAACTTCATAAAAATAATAAAAATACTGGTATCCAATTAAAAAGCACATCCAAGTGTGAATGTGGTAGAAGAAGATGACACTTTCAGTTTTGTACATGTTGAAATTTGGATGATGGTAATAAATCAAATGGATTAGATAGCTAAGAACAGAGATACAGAAAAGTAAGTGCTGTACTTGGAGGGGCCGGTATAAAAAAATGGATATGGTCACAGGAAAAGGAGAAAAGTGGAGAAATATGGAATAAGTGGAGAGTAAATAATAAGAATGCAATGAGCAAGTAGACAATTACAGTAAAGAAAGAAGAGGAATCTCTACAGATAGTTTAATATAAAAATATAAAAATAAGCATACATAGATATTAATGGTATAGAAACTACAGATTTAATAGAAGAGAGGTATAGATAAAGATGAATGTAGGTATAGCTTTGTCTGTGGATATGGACCCAGGCTATGTTTCCACACATCTCAATTTACACAAAACATGTAACCAATATAACTCATACCAGTAAAATTATTAACTAGTCTCTGTTTTACACTAAAAAAATGTCTATATTAAGATGATAATTTTTTGTGATCCCAATGCATAGAGATATATAAATAACTCTAGGTATCTGTTATGTGTGTGTATGCACACAAGTGTGTAAATTCATGAATATACGTAGGTATGTCTATATTATCTAGATAGATATCAAGATATAGTTTCTATGAATTATTACAATTCTTCCTATAAATAAAATCTAAGTAAAATGCTAATTTATTATTTTTTCAAAATTTTGTTAGCTGTAAGCATGTTTCATGGCATTAAAATTTTCTGTGTGTTCCTTTAACCTCTGTGTTTCTCAAGCTATAGATGATGGGGCTTAACATTGGAGTAATAATACCAAACAGCCTTGAGATGAACCTATCTCTGGCTGGGGAGAGTTGACTGGAGGAAGAGTGGGTATATGTAAATATTGCTGTCCCACAAAACAAACAGACTATAAGGAGGTGGGAAGCACATGTGGAGGAGGCTTTGTGCTTCCCTTCAGTTGACTGGGTCCTTAGGCTGACTGGATCTTTAGGATAGCAGATATGAAGTAGCTAAAGGAAATAAAGGTGATCAGAAAAGCATTGATGCCTAAAATACCTCCTACTGCTAAAACCACCATCCGCCACCCATGTGGAAGAGCAGAAGGCCACCACTGGTGGGATGTCAAAATAAAATTGATTAACCTGATGGGACTTACAGAGAAACAAGCAGAACATGAACACCTTATGCAGAAGGAAATTAAGAAACCCTGCTGCCCAGGTTCCAGCCATCTGCTGGGCAAAGCGTATCTTGGTCAGGATGAGGGTGTAATGAAGGGGAAGTATTATGGCCACATTTCAGTCATAAGCCATGACAGCAAAGGGAATACATCATCAGTCCCATCCCAGGGCACCAAAAATATAAAGCTTCAAAGCACATGCAACAAAAGAAATGCTTTGCTTCTTCATCAGAAGGTACTCAAGCAACTTGGGAACAGTAGCTGTAGGGCAGAATATGTCTAAGAGGGACAAATTTGCCAAGAAATAATATATGGGTGTATGCAGCTTTTTCTCAGTCACAGTGGTGAGGAGAATGGTACCTTTTCCCATAAAGGTGACCTGATAGATGCAGAAATCCATCCTACAAAGTCTCGTGGGGATCTGTCTGGCAGAGCCTGTGATGACACAATGAAATTACTCTGAACACTGAGGTTGAAAGATGTCAGGGGGAGAACAGGTGAAGGAGCTATCCTCCTTAGCTGATCCCCAGAATGCTTTTTATTCAGGACTTTTTCACAGTCAAGGTCAGTGTGAACACACAGGGGAGCAGGCAGGTATTTCACCTGAGGGGTGTAAATAATCTTTTAAGTATTCCAGGCTGATAATGGGGAAGTAGGTTTAAAGAAATATTTAGTGATATACTTAGGAAATAAGGTGGGAGATAAGGAAGATAAGATAAGCAGGAAATTTTTTGTTTATGGCAGGAACTGATAGTGATGAATTCTCAGTGTGGGCTGAGAAACAGGCCTCCAAACTATTCTTTAAATGTAAATATCAGAGGGTTCCCACATTCCCCCTTTTCTGCTTAAATAAGAAGAAAAAGAAGAGGGAAAATTATTGTGACACAGTCCTTTATAAAAACTGCCCTTTTCCTGATAGTTCCAAGTAAATAAATGGAAAACAAATTTTTATAGGAATAGTAAGGCCAGGTCACTGTCTGATATCTGGGTTCTGAACTGAGCTGTGTGTAGGAAACAAAATAGCCATAGTGGCAGGAGACCTTCCTTGGGAGGGGTGAGGGTTAGTGTCCTGCCTCTGTAGGCCCTCATATTCTTTCCTGATGGCCCCTCTGCCACTGTGCCTGTCTTAGGTTGTTCCATCCCTGAGAAATCTTACCAATCTCTGGATAACCAGCCATCCTCCAGGACCAAGCAGGGTGAAGTGTTTTTCGATAGCTTATGCCTCCATGGCCTCCACACTCAACATCAACCTTGACACTTCTTTCTCATAGGTTGGGCCCCAGCTCTGGTCACTGGTTTTGGGGAACCCAGGTTTCTAATGCAGAGAGGGCCCAGTGCAAGGCATTGGCAGGAGACAGACAGTTCGACACCAGCTCTTAGAAGGCCTAATCAAACTAGGGATGCCAGGCTCGTGGCATAAGGCAACCTTACAAGTGGGATGTTTACAGGACATCTCCAGGTTATGATAGGAATAACAGGAAGGGGGGAAACCAGACAAAACTGTGCAGGAAGAAAAAGGGGTCACAGAGACATGCAAATAGGTAGGAAGGAGGGAAAGGAGACCTTGGGGTGAAAAAGTAATTCAAAGGTGTGTTAACCAAAGGGCCCCCAAGTCTCCCCACCTTTTGTTTCTTTGTTTTTGATTTCTAGATATGGGAGACGAGAGAGATGAAATAGTAGCCAGGGTGATGATTTGCTGTGATGAGCTTGAGAAAGGGCCTGGCAGATTAACCTAAGAATTGATAACAAAACAAGATGGATGATTATTCCGATGAGAGATACTATCCAGATTTGTATATTTAGGCTATGAAACCAATTTGAGGGATTTAACCACTGTAAATTACCATTGAGTGTTTGAAATACTTTTTGCTGAGCAAGAAGTTGTATTTGAGATAGCTGATGTTCCAGGCATTGCTGGAAAGCCAGTATTTCTCCCTGTAAATGGGAGGAGAAGGCTCCTTGAAGGCGAGCTTTAATTTGTTCCCGAGAAAGTTGGGAGCTATTCCAAGGCAAAGGGGTGACACAGATTTTAACATGTTTTCAGTCACATAAATCGTGTCTGGTAAGCAGAGCTTGTTGTTTTTTACCTATCCAAAGGATAGAGGCTTCTAAACATCAAGTTTTTTAAGAATATTATTATTGATATGAGTTTGAGTTAAAAGTTAATTGATGACATTGGTTATGATTTAATTAACAGCATGAGCAGTTTGAACAGATTCAGTTAAGGTGACTTCCACGGTGGTGGCAGTGGCAGCTATGATAACGGCAGAAATAATGAAAAAAATAAGCGTACTATTGAATGTTTTAGGTTTAATTCTTTAAGATTTCCCCAAGTTACTCCCTGAGTTTGGATATTGTTATGGCATGATTGTATCTGGGAGTTCCTCTGTTCTTCCATCGTCATCTTCTCCATCTGTGGTATTGGGTTGGATGGATGATCTTTCCAGCTTAAGTTATAGCTTCATCTTCTGTGCTGGCAGCCACCAGGGGCCTGTTGGAGTAAGCACACAAGCATAGCCTCTCCCCTAAATTATGAGGTCACAGGGTTCTTTCCAAAACCATCCCCTAACATTTCCTTGTACAGAATTTTAGCTTGTATTTAATGACTCTCCTGTTGAGGGGAGAAATGCTTTACAGCTGTTGAGAGGCTGTTTTTAATACAATTTAAAAGTTTAAAGTATGTAGTGTTAGGGCTATTGAGCATTTTTTGTGGCAGGAATTTTTATTGATATCTAATTAATGAACTTTCATTAATAATTGAAAAAAATTAAATCAGTGAAAGATTGTTTAGAAACAGCTTTTTAACTGTTATGTTTCAATCTTTTATGATATATATACATGCATTCACATGCTTCCTAAAGTGGGGGATACAATGATATAGTTGACTCATTTTTGGCTAGAGTTCGGGATGGATACCAGATAAATATAACATGTATATCTAGTTTAATAAGTTTATACTGATAATTAGAGTGAGAAACAAGAATAACATAGTCAATTAAAAGATTAAACTAATATTGAACAGAGTTATAGAATGATAGATAAATAGAGCAGTTTTACATATAAACCTACTGACATTTATCTTTTGGCTGGGAAGTTTTGAATTAGTAGCTGATACTAGAGTTTTGATTGAAAACACTTGTGTAGAGCACTTTTTCCTAGGGCAGCTATAAAGCTGATTGTTTAGCAGAGGTCAGGTAAATTAGATGAACATGAGTTAAGTATCTGCCTCTTGATTTTTAGGCAGAGTTTATTTTGTGACACATATTATTATTATTTTAATTTTTAAAATAAAACTATGATTAATAACATTATACTTTAATATGCTGAAATATTGTTAAATTTTCAGGAACTTTATACACTTTTTAAGTATTCATATGAAGTTTTTATTTGTACAACTTTAACAGAGGGTTAAAGAATCTCTTTTTAATTTTATAACAATTTTAAACACCTTCTGTTCAAACGATTACATATTAAATAACTTAACTATTTTATTACTTTACTTTCTTCAAGGTGAGAGAACAAATCTATTGCTGTTTCCTTACCTTTGGTATAATGAGTTATTCGGATAAATTTCATCCCTTTGGGTGCTGATTGTGCCACTGGTCTGAATCACTTGCAGGAATCTGTCCTGCAAAGTCTTGCAGGGGTCTGTCCAGCACAGCCTGCAATGGTGCAATGAAATTACTCTGAACACAGTGGTTGAGAGATGTCAGGGGGAGGACAGCTGAAGAAGCTATCCTTGGGAGCTGATCCCCAGCATGCTTTTTATTCAGGATTTTTTCACAGTCAAGGTCAGGATGTAAGTGCTGGGAAGCAGGCAGGTATCTCACATGTGGGGTGTAAATAATCTCATAAGAATTCCAGGCAGATAATGGGGAAGCAGGTTTATAGAAACATTTAGTGATATACTTAGGAGATAAGGTGTGAGATAACATAAGCAGGAAATTTCCTGTTTATGCCAGGAACTGATAGTGGTGAATTCTCTGTGTGGGTAGAGAAACAGGCCTCCAAGCTATTTCTTAGATGTAACAATCAGAGGGTTCCCACAGATAGAGAGCAAAAGCCACAAAGAGAGGATAATGCACATCAGAATATCAGAAAGCCCAATAAGGATAAATTCATTAACTGTAGTGTGATTGATAACATCCATCTCCTCTCTCCACCAGGCTCTTTCTCAAGCAAATTAAAACAAAAGAAGTTAAAATTAAAAACTTAGGAGCTAGTGATGAGACACACATGGAAAATAGTTTGGATGTAATTGATGATGAATTGTATTAGGCCTAGTTTAATTACAAATTTCTTTTATTAGAATTATTGATAAAAACATCCAAAGCATTTATTATGTTTCATGGAATATTCACTCTCAGTTCCTTAACAAGAAACAGTTGATACTTCCTTTACATCTGAACATTAATGTATTTTATTCTCAAAAAGCATACTTTAAATTACAAATTTAAAACAAATTAATTTAACCTATACAAGGTAGATAAAACCTAATTGATAATGACTGCATATGGTCTCAACAATAAACAGATATATTTGCATATATATGCAATTCCCCTTCCCCATAAAACATAATATTTCACAATATGGAATTTCCAATTCAAATATGCTTTCATTTACTCTTGTTTTATTTTCTAATTACATTTTAGCATAAAATAGCAGCCCAAATAATCAGAGTACTTATGATTATTTATGAAGAACTTTAATTTACTTAAAGGCCTGCAATTGAAACTTATGTTCATGTTTTTTTGTCACTTTAAAAACTATTTTTGTTTGTTTGTTTAAATTGCCTTTATGTTCTCCTTTATTTTCCCTCATATAGGTAATATCTTGTTGATAATTGTGTCATAAAGGATGATGCATAGAAGAAAGGGCTGGTAAAAAAAATACAAAAGAACATAAAAAGAAATTTATTTATTTATTTATTTCATTTTTTAAAGAAGCTATCAAGTATTTCAATATTGTTACCAATCATGGTCTATAGTTTACATTATGCTTTACACTTTGCATGCACTACAGCTTTGACAAACTCTATAATGGACTCTATCCATCATTGCAGGTTCATGCAGAAAAATTCCAATGTCCCCAAAATGCCCCATGTTACACTTATTCTTTACTCTCCTTCCCCTCAGAACCTCTGGTGACCATTGCCTTTATATAAATATTAAAAGTTCTTCCAAACTTTTTAAATTCTTCCAAAAAAATTAAAATAATAATTCTTACTTAGTCCATGGTTACATTCATCCTTAAGTTTGTTCATTCCTCAATCTTGAGGATTTGAGGATGGTGAAGCCCCCTCTGCTTCTAACTGAGAGGGTGCTTAGATTCAATAGGCAAGATAGCGGAACTGTCTTTCTTGCCATTGTAGATATTCTCTGTTTTTGGAATGGGAATTTTCCATCATCATCCATTTGTTAATTGCCCCTTGTGGGTCTGATTAACCTGAGTCATTTTTTTCTGCAACTCCCTTTAGATTCAGAGTTCAACCAGCATATGAACAGCCAGAAGATATAACTCTCTGGGACACATTTAATGAGTATAGTGCTAGTTTTAGGTTCAGATAAATGGCACATAAAAACCATGTGTAGGATAATTATAAATGAGCCCAACTCCAATACATTGAGGGATGTGTCATCATATCCCCACTGACAGCATGCCAAATTCCTGGGGGTCTCTGCACTGCCTAGAGTGTCCAAATGTCTCTATAGCCCTCAAGTCCCACTTGTTTTAGTTCTACTGCAATGTGTGATGACCTCCTAAGGTGTGCATAAGGGTAACCTCTAGAATGACCTCCTGATTCACTTTAAAATCTCTTAGCCATAAAATCTCTTTGTATTTAATATTTCCTCCTTTCAGTCTAGGTCTTCTTCCACTAGTTGGCACTTGGTAATAATCCATCAAGGCCAGGGTGACTCATCCCTGGGAGTCATGTCCCACTCCAGAGGGAAGGTAGTAAGTTTATATGCTGTGTTTGCCTTAGAGAGAGGCCACATGTGAGCAACAAGGAGGCTTTCAGGAGGTAACTCATAGGCAATAAATAATATTAGGACAAGTTTCAATTTCAGAAGATCAAGGTTCATAAGTACAAGCATTAATATCAAGGACCTAGCATATTGGTCTGTCCTATTTTGATAGGCACTGACCATTTACTCTAGGGATTCTTGCCACTCCATTAGGGAATGTAGGACTCCCTAGCATGTGAATTCAATATGTTTTCAGTTACTGTGTGGGTATCCACCAACCTAGACAACTTCCCATGACCACTTGATCACATTCATTTTCTGTAGAGGGATGTCCCAGGTGCACCTCTATCCATATATCCTACCATCACTGACATCAGTGTTCCTCCCCTGCCACCATTGTTGTCCTTCTGCAATCCAAAAACAAAACCCCCCATATTAGATAAAAATAATAAAAAATAAAATAAGAATAAGAATATTAAATAAATATTTTGCTTTGTATCTTTCATCCCTGTATGATCTTTTATCATTTATGTATAGTGACAATTTATCCTCTATGTTTCTCCATTGTTTTATTTTATAACTTTGTTTTAATAAACGCTTTAGTTAACAGAAAAGTCATGTAGAAAATATAGCGGATTCCCATATACCCCACCACCTCTCCCTCTCATATTTTCCCCTATTAATAACATCTTACCTGAGTATAGTTCATCTGTTACAATCAGTGAACAATTATTGAAGCTTTGCCACTGACCATGGTTAAAGGTTTACTTTATGGTTCACTTTCTCTATCATACACTTTTTATGGGTTCTAACAAAATGTGTAATTGCCTGTATCTATCATTGCAAGAACCTGCAGAACAATTCCAATGCCCTAAAAATGTCCCAGGGTCCATCCATTCTTCCCTCTCCCTTCCCCTCAGAACATGGTCACCTCTAAGTTGCACTTTTTGAGGAATAAGTTTTATAGTCACATGCATTACTATTGAGGGCTTGAGAAGATATAGCAAATTTTTTTCAGGAATTTTATTGCCAGTCAAAAGTACAAAATAAATTGATGTCATTGGGATATTTTTTATGTAACATGAATAAAATATTCCCCTAAAATAAGATTATACAATCAAGCTACTATTAATTTTCATTTTTCATGATAGGTAAACTTTAACACTATTTTATTGTATTATTACGTATTTTATATTGTTAATATTATTTATTATACATCATAAAAAATGGTGTTGTTACAAACCTTTAATACCAAATGTGTGAGATTTTGATCTTATTTTAAAATTAACCTCCTAACATGATTTTCCCACACTGCATTGATTATCTAGATTCTAGTACATCATCATAAATAATTATTTCAATTAAAATCTCACATGATTAAATATGTATTTTAAAAACACAGGACTTAAAGTCAATTCTTATAATTCCAATTGAACATCAGTTATATACCTCAAAGTACACTTCCTTATATCCCTTTTTTATTTTATAATTTTTATATCATTTATTGAAAATTCCGGTTCCCAAAGATATCACTATTTTTTGCCTTTTCTGTAGCCTATAAGAAATATCCACTAATTTTATAATCACTATTGTTAGTGCTACTATCACTAACAAAATAAATTTCTAATTATTTTGAATTTATACCGAAAGCAAACAATTGAGGAGTTTTGCATCTATATTCATGAAAGTAATTTGTTTGTAATACTCTTTACTTTTTATCTGGCTTTTGTATTACATGAATGTGTCCTCAAAGAATGAGTTAGGTTGTTTTTTTCCTTTTTAATTTTTTGAAACAATTTGAGCAGGATTGGTATTAATAATTCTTGTGATGATTTGTAGAATTTATCTTTGAGGCCATCTGATGCTGGGCTTTCCTTTATTTGTGAGGTATTTTGACTGATTCAATCTGTTTGCTATTTGTATTTGGTATGCTGAGGTTTCTTGAAGAGTTGTAGGTTGTTCATGGGTTTCTAGGAATATGTTCATTTCCTGTAAATTGACTATTGTTGGCATACATTAATTATTGTGTTGTGTTATGATCCTTTTAATTTCTGAGGGGTCATAAGTAATGCCCCCCTTCTTTTCTGATTTTATTTATTTGCATTTTATCATTTTTCTTTTTATCAAGAAAAGTGTTATTTTACCCACTGTTTGTTTAAGGGTGTTGTTTAACGTGCCTGTATTCATGAATTTTTCATTTCTCCCCCATTATTGATTTCTAGCTTCAATCCATTATGGGCAGAGAAGAGGCTTTGTATAATTTCAATCTTTTTACATTTATTGAAACTTGTTTTGTGATACAACTTCTGGTTTATTCTGGAGAATTTTCCATTGGATAAAAGCAGAATGACTATCTTGCTGTTTTAGGTTGCAGTGTTCTGTATATATCTGTAAGGTCTTGTCCTTTCTTCATGATGGATTGCCTATTTTATTAATATATAGTGTCATTCTTTGTCTCTTATGACAGCATTGTTTTTGACATCTATTTTACACATGAGTAAAACTACCCCAGCAAGGAATTTACTATGTGCAAGGAATATACTTTTCCAAAGTTTTCACATTCAATATGTTTGTGTCTTTGGATATAAGTTGAGGCCCTTATAAACAATGTAGAGTGAGACTATGATTTGTTATCCATTCTGCCAATCTGTGCCTTTCATTGGAAAATTAAATCCATTAACATTATATGTTATTATGTTATTACTGTAACAGCAATATATAGCTCAGCGATTTTTTCCTTTGGTTTTTATATGCCATATATTTTTATGTCTCTCTCTCTTTCTCTCTCTCTCTCTCTCTCTCTTTTTTTTTTTTTTTACAATTTTAATGTCCCTTACTGATTAACTTAATTTCTTCACACTACTCCAATCCACTCTTTCCTGCTTCTTTCCTTCAACTTGCAGAAATCTCTTCAGTATTTTTTGTAGAGTACAGTTTTTTTTTTTTTTTTAACATACTCTCTCAGTTTTTGTTTAACTGTGAATATTTAAAACTGTCCCTCATTTTTGAAGTACAGTTTTGCAGGATAAAGAATTTTTGCCTAGCAGCATTTCTCTTCCCATTCCTGAAAAATGTCATACCTCTGCCTCCTCCCTCCGTGGTTATGGATGAAAAATTGGGATGTAGTCTTGCTGGGAATTCTTTGTATATGATTAATCAATTTTCTCTTGCTTCTTTCTGAGTTCTCTATCTTTGGCATTTGGCATTATGAAAAGCATATCTTTTGGAATGGATCTACTAGGATTTATTTTTGGGGATTACATTTTGTTTCTTAGACATATATATTAATTTAATTCTTAAGACTTGAGAAATTGTCGGCCATAATTTTCTCAAACATTATTAATGCCCATGTTCCCTACTTTTCGCCTTCTGGAACATCCATGTGGTATGAGTTTGTGCACTTTGTGCTGCCAAACAAATTCCTGAGAAAACTTTCATTTTTTTCTATTCTTTTCTCTATCTCTTCTGTCTATAAGATTTTTATTATTCTGTCTCATAACACACTGATTCTTTCTTTTGCCAGTTCAAATTGGCTGTTGTATGTCTTTGTGTATTTTTACTTTCTTCTATTGTACATTTCATCCCCACCATTTTTACTTTTATTTTTATATTTCCAAATTCTTGTTTCTGCTCATTGTCTTCTTTTTTAATATATATATATTTTTTAATTTTTAAAGATACTTAGATTACATGAATGTTACACAAAAAATATATGGATTCCCATATGCCCCACCTCTGACACACCCACAACCTCCCACATAAACATCCTTCTTTAGTGTGACACAAAACCTGCAATGGATAAACATCCTGGGGCTTTGCCATTAAGCATGGACCATAGTTCACATTATAGACCACACTTTCTCCCACACAGTTCTGCATGTTATATGATGATATGAAATGGCCTATATTGGTCGTTGCATGTCACTCAGGACAATTCCCAAGTACTGAAAAAGTCCTTGTATTACAACTGCTTTTCTGTCTCCCTGCCCCCAGAGGGCCCAGTGGCCCCTGGCTCCATATTAATGTTGTAATTTCTTTCATTGCTTGAATCACAATACGTCTATAATAGAATACCAGTAAGTCCACTCTAGTCCATAGAACTTCCCCCATTCCTGAGGAGTCTAGGATGGTGATGTCCACTCCACCTCCAACTGAGAGGAGGATAATATCCTGGGGGGAAGATGGGTGGGATTATCCTGCCTGCACTTTCAGACGCTCTCCATTCCCTGGGATGGCCATTGTCCATCATCGTCCCCTGCCATGTGTCATGGGTGAATCCATTGAGCTGTAGTGTAGGAGTTGGAGGACCAGAGAGATTCCAGGCCCAGCTGGCAGATAGACAGCCCAAAGACCCCAACTCTGGATATATTAATCCAACTCTCTCATTCTCAGAAGCACAAACTCCAAAGTAGGGCCCACTGTCAAGGCACCAAACTCCAGAGTTATCCACACTGAAATAGAACATGGATGTCTCCAGAGCCCTCAGGAGCCCCTCTAATTGGGGTGATATTCAGTTTGGAAGTCTATGAGGTCCTACTGAGATGTGCATAAGTGTTACCTCTGGGATGAACTCCTGACTCACTTTGAAGTGTCTTAGCCATATGAACTCATTTGTCTTTATCTTTTCCCCTTTTATCCCAGGCCTTTTTCCAGTTGCATTGCCAGTAGGCACTTGGTAGTAATCCCTCAGTGCCAGGGAGACTCATCCCTGGGAGTCATGTCCCATGCTGTGAGAAAGGTAATGCATTCATATGCTGAGTTTGGCTTAGAGAGAGGCCACTTTTGAGCAACAAGGAGGCTCTCAGGAGGCAACCCTTAGGCACCACATAATGATAGGCTAAGTTTTAATTTCAAGAGCAAAGCCTCATAAGCCTGATCATCAAAAATAAGGACCCATCTTCCTCTGCCAGACACTGCCCCTGCACTTGGAGGACTGTTGCTGCTCCCTTACAGAATATGGCAGGCTCTCCAGGATGGGAATTCAGTATTCTCTCATTTATTGAGTGATTCTTCACCCACTATGACAATGTCCCATGAACATTTGAATATTTTTATCTATCTTATATGTATGATCAGGTGAACTTTCTCCAATGCACCCACCATCCATGACATCCCCCACCAATGATCCTCTCCATCCCCAGTTGTACACCTTCTGTGATCCAAAGCTTCTTTAAAGATGGAGCCAATGTAATAGCCAAATACAATTAATAGGAAAATGAAATTAGTTTAAATATAAGAGATAAAATTTATGAAACTTAAAAACAAGTAAAAATTAAATTAAATTAAAAGATTGGGATATTTTAAAAATGAAGATTTAAAAAAATAATAAAAAATAGAAAATTTAAATTTAAAAAATAAAAGTAAATTTTTAAAATTCTGTCTTTTATCACTGCAATATCTAGTGTCCAGTCTGTACCATGGCACCTTCCCCCTATCATTCCCCAGTGTTGCATTATTTTTCATTTTGTTTTAAAGTAATTTAAGGTCACAGCAAAGTCACACACAGAATACAAGAGTCTCTCATATATGCAAACTCCTCTCCCTTTCCTCACCCCATATTAATATCTTTTTATATGTGGATGGTAGTAGTGTTATAACTGAAATACAAATAGTGAAATATACTTACTAAACATTGTCAATGGATTACAATAGATTTACATTTTAAACCATACACATTTATAAAGTTTGAAGATATTTACTATGTCCTGTGTCCATCACTGTAAAGTAATGAAGAACACTTCCAATGACCACTAAATACCCTCTGATTGATCTATTCTGTTCCTCCCTCCACATCCCCCTGGAGCCCACGAAGACATCCTGGCTTGACTTGTTGGTTGGCAAGATTCATATTTACATGCCACAAGATGTTTTGACACACTGGTTTGTCCTCCCTTATTAGGTACAGCCCTTGCTTTTGAGAGATTACACCTGTTTAATTCTGAATGAATCAGTCCCCACAAAGATGGGTGTCTAACTCTTTCCTGCTCATTATGTGGATCTCCTCCACTGATACAACACATTATGACAGAATGAACACTCACACACTCCCTAGAAACCTGCTCCAGGTGTGCCCTGTTGTGAATGCCCCCCAACCAACACCTTAAACCAGTGACCTTTCCTTGTCATATTGCCATAAGAGCATTCCCACCTCTTTACATTCAAACTGATACCCACAAATCCCAATTGTTCTCCTGGTCCCTCTTCAAACTCTCGCCCAGTATCCTGGGTATTCTAACCCACCTTTCCTAATCTACCCACCTGACAACCCTGCACCACCCAACCCTATAATATCTCTACCCTTCTGTCCTATCCCTTCAATACACAACTACACTCTATCACTTTATCATAGAGTTTATGTAGGGGCTTTACATGGGCAAATTCCTAAGCAAGTGGGCAGCAGGGGTTAAAAAAGCAGAAGGTGTGAGTTTCACATATCTTCCTAAAGCAAAGGGCTTTTAGGGAGGAAAGGAGTTGTTATCTATTTAAAGTTGTAAATTCCAGTTGAAAGGGGCATGTTGGGAGTGCTTATCTTCCTAAAGATGTGGATTTCAGGGAGAAAGGGAGGAGGGGAGAAAGTGATGAAAGGTGCTAATCTTCCTAAAGCTGTGGATTTCCACCAAGGGGGAGGAACAGGCTGCATCACTTTCTTCATCATCCTCTTCTTTGATGTCCTTATAATTCCTTATGGGGCATCACCTGCTAACATGGGAATCTTTTTTACAGTCGCCAAGAGCTGATATTTAACACCAGGAATTACTTGGTGTTTTAAGACCTTTAGGTGGGAGGTGATGTATTGTGTTAGGTACCATAGAATGCATGGCCCAAAAAGTTAACAGGAAGAAGACAGAGGCTATTACTGGCATGAATGGCAAAATCCAGGAAAGAATATACTGGAAGTAGTTCCTGTTGGCAGGTGCCTGGTATACATGGTTTAAGAGGTCTTTGGCTTGTTCTTTTAGCAGGGTTACCTTGTCCCTAACAATCCCTGAGGAATTTGCATAGAAACAGCGTTCTTTCCCCAGGGCCTGGCAGATTCTCCCTGAACCCGTGGTGAGCAAGTTGAATCCTTGCCTGTTTCGTAAAACTACTTCTGTCAACAAGTCTATCTGTTCTTTTTATTTATTTTTTATTATTATTTTTTTTTATTATGGGTAAAAATCAAAATTCTCACAATACATACAAACATTTGTAAAAGCTCAATGGACTCATCCAAGTCACCTGGTGAGGAGACAACGATGGGAAATGGCCATCCCAGGGAATGGAGAGGGCCTGCATCTGCAGGCAGGATCATCCCACCCACCATATCCATGGGACATAAGCCCTCTCTCACTTGGAGTTGGAGTGGACATCACCATCCCAGTCGCCTCTGGATTGGGGGAAGAACTATGGACTAGAGTGGACTTGATGGTAGTCTATCTGTTCTTGCAACCCATTGAGAGCCCCCTATATTTCTTCATGGTCATTTGATGCTTCTCGTGTTAGGGTTTGTATGCCCTCCTGAACAACTGCGAGTGAGGCCCCTGCTACTGCTTTGCTTCTGACTACTCCTTGTCCTAAGAGTAAAGGAATTGCCTGTATTGCACGTTTGGCTCGGGAGAGCTCTCCAGGCAATTCTTCTCCATACACTAAGAACAATGGTACTGGTCAAGCCATGTAACAGATGCCCTGGCCACCCTGAGGTAAGCACCAGTAGGTGTTGATGCCACAGACCCAGATGGTGGAGTTTGCAGTGCACCGGTCATACTCATTGAGTGGGTGGGTGGTGTTACAGTTAGCCTTTCCAAGAGGGAGGATAATTGAAGGGGAGCTGGTAGTTATGTTTTTACAGTTAACTAATTTTCCTAAGGGTTCAGTTATACAGACTGGGAGGGGCCTGGTTCCTGCTGTGGATCTGTCATGGGTCAGGAGGGTTTTGTTGAACATTACAGAGGCCGAGGTTGCACCTGCCGAGAAAGGGGTGAATAGCCCATGGGATGTGAGGTGCTCCTAACTCAGAGAAGGGTTAAAGAATGTAAGTCTACCCAGAGGAGACCAGTTTCTTGACAAAATTTGGCTAGGGTGGTTTGAGGGTTTGAGTCACGCATTCAACTTTCCCTGAACTCTGAGGCCTGTAATTGGTATGGAGTTTCCACTTGATCCCTAACATTTTTGCCAGTTCTTGGACTATGGCAGCCACGAAGGCCAGGCCATTGTCACTTCCAATAGACAGAGGCAGCCCGTGCCGAGGAATGATTTCTCTGAGTAAAGTCTTAGGCACTTCTCTTGCCTTTTCAGTGTGAGTGGGGAAAGCTTTGACCCAGTCTGAATAGGTGCATATCATCACTAACAGATATTTGTATCCCTGACTTGGTTTTCTGTGAAATCTGCTGTGAGATCTTCAAAAGGGGCTGTCTCTATGTGCTGGATGCCGGCCAGAGCATGGGGGAACTGTAGTGGGGTTTTTCTTGGCACAAACCTGGCACTGGCTGCTGATGGTGGCACAGAGAGAATCTAGTCAGGCTATGTACTAGTATCTCCCTAGTAAGGCTTCTAGAGCAGTTTTCCCTGGGTTGGTGAATTGATGGTATTGCTGGATAAGGGCATGAGTGGCTCCTTTTGGGATGAAAATCTGGTTATCTGGGAGAAGCCAAGTTCCTTCAGGGGTTCGGCTTCCCCCTTCTACCTTGGCCCATTCCTGTTCTTCCTAGGTTTATCTTAGGTGATTAGTTTCTTTTCCTAATAGGGACAGCTGTGGTATTGATTCTGGGACTTGTATTCCATGGGTTCCTTCGGCCACTTGCTAAGCTGATTTCTTTGCTAGCCTGTTTCCTTGAGTGACCATATCCATTCTTTCTGATGTCCCTGGCAGTGCATGATGGCAACTTTATTTGGGTCCCAGAATCCTTCTATATAAATTGCTCCATGGATATGAATGAAAGCAAATGCATATTAAGAGACAGGGTAAATGTTTACTACCTGCCCAGAGACTAACTGCAGGGCTTGGACCAGTGTCCAGAGTTCTGCCCATTGTGCAGACCATCCTTGAGGTAGAGATGCTGCTTCCAACACCTGTTTGGCAGTGGTGACTGCATATCCAGCAAGCTTCCCCCCATTTTTAACAAGACTGTTCCCCTTTGTAAATAGTGTCTGATTCAGGGAAGGGAGTGGTTTGTCCTGGAGGTCAGAGTTACTGCCTTAAAAGTCCTCAGTCATTTCAACACAATCATGTTCAGGGACCCCTTCCTTGTCTGGCAAGAAAGTGGCAGGGTTGAGACTGTACACTGTTTCTATTGTTACCCTGAGGTTTTCACAGAGTAAGCTTTGGTAATGTGTGAGCTGGGTGTTAGATATCCACCAGTGCCCATGTGAATTCATTAGGGCAGTGACTGCATGTGACACCATGACATGAATAGCCTGTCTGAGAGTTAATTTGTCAGCTTCTTTGATGAGAGTTATGGTTGCTGCCAGTGCTTTTAGGCAGGGTGGCCACCCTGCAGCCGCGGGGTCCAACTGCTTGGAGAGGTAAGTGATGGGCCTTTGCCAAGGGCTGACTGTTTGTGTGAGGACTCCCAGTACTACTTTGTTCTTTTCATGCATGAAGAGGTTAAAGTTTTTAATCATGTCTGGGAACCCCAAGTCTGGGTCTTGGCCGAGTTGACTTTTGATGTCTTGAAAGGCCCTCTGTTGAGCTCTTCCCCACTTGAGGGACTCCTTTTCTGGACCTGTCAGAACTTTGTAGAGGGCTTTGTCCATGGCTGCAAATCCAGAAATCCAGATGTGACAGAACCCCACAGCTCCGAAGATCTCATAAAGTTTTCTTTTAGTGGTGGGGGTAGGGATGGTGCAGATTACTTTCTTTCTTTCTTGTCTGAGCATCCGGTGCCCTTGTGTGGTGCTGAACCCCAGGTACTTGACATTCTGTTTACAGATTTGGGCTTTTCTCCAAGATACTTTGTACCCAGTCTGTTAGAAGTTGTAAGAGAGTATGGGCCCCTCTCCAGCAGTCCTCTTCCATCTCACTGGCACGTAGGTCATCTACATATTGTAAGAGGGCACACCTGAAGTCCTCTTGGGCATTGGTGGCCATATCAAGGTTTCTTTGAAAAGGGTAGGGCAGTTTTTAAAGCCTTGTGGGAGCTGACACCAGGTTAGTTGAGTTTTCTGCTGGGTTCTGGGATCTTTCCACTCAAAGGCAAACAGAGGCTGGCTTTGGGGGGACCAGCCCCAGGCAGAAGAAGGCATCTTTCAGATCTAAGCAAGTGAACCAGGCAGTTTCAGGTGGCAGCTGTCCTAGCAAAGTGAATGGGTTGGGAACAACTAGATGTAAGGTGAGAGTGTTGTTGATGGCTCATAGATCCTGGATTGTCAATATCCTGTCCTGTCTGGCTTCTTTACTGGTCATAATGGGGTGTTCCAGGCTGACTGGCACTCGATCAGGAGTCCCTCCTTCCTCAGGCGATCTATGTGTTTGATCATGCCCAATTACGCTTCACAGGGGATCAGATACTGCTGCTGCCGCACTGGGATTGCTCCAGGTTTCAGGTTGATGATGATGGGTGCATGGTTCTGTGCCATTCCCAGTGGGTTTCTTTTTGCCGAAACCTGGGGGGAAAGTTCCAGCAGTTTTTCCAGATTCTGACTTGAAATTTCTTCTGCATGAAGTCTCCATTCCTCACTTCAGGATGTGGTGACAAGGAGAGTGAGGCTGGTCCTGAGGCTTAAGTTTTCTGGCCTTTTAGGTTTGAAGGTAATCTGAGCTCCCAGTTTGGTTAGGAGTTCCATACCAAGTAGGAGAACTGGACATTTATGCAGGTACAGAAATTCATGAGTCACTTCGTGGCCATGAAGCTGGCAAGTTCTCAACTGGCAAAGAAGGCCTTTGGCTTGACTGCCTTCCAGTCACTCCTATGATGTTAGTGGGTTTTCTGCTAAAGGGGGTGATGGGGATTGTGACCACAGAATATTCAGCGCCAATGTCTACCATAAAAGTCATTGACTAGCCCCTGACTTGTAGTTTGACCATGGACTCATGGGGGCCAAGTTCCAGTGAGCTCAGTCACCCATATTTGGAGTCGAGTCATGCCAGCCCAATCAGATGGTCTAGGGGCTCAGGTCAGTATTTCCTTTGGGGATATTCCCTCCATGTGCTTGATTCTTTTGGGGGCACTCATTTTTCCAGTGTTCACTTTCTTTTCAGTAGGCACATTGGTTTCTGGCCAGGGACACCCTTTTGGTGCTTTTCTCCCCTTTTTGAGGTGGTTCTCCTCATCTGGTGGGGTCAGGATTTCCCAAGACTGCTGCCAATAGGGAGGCTTGATGTTTCACTCGCTTTTTGGCCTCTCCTTCAGTGGCTTCATCTCTATTGATGAACACTTTATTGGCGACCTCAAGGAGTTGAGAGATATTCATTTCTGCTAACCCTTCCAATTTTTGGAGCTTTCTTTTGATTTCTGATGCTGCCTGCACTACAAAGGCAGCATTCACCATTCTCTAGTTTTCTGGAGCCTCGGGTCAAAAGGAGTGTAGATTCTGAATGCCTCTCAAAGTCATTCATATAAATCTCCCAGAGATTCTTCAGACTTTTGAGTGACTAATATCGTTTTTGTCATGTTTGTGGGTCATTTTGCCCCTTCTTGGACCCCCTGAAGGAGCACTTCCCAATATTGCTGGAGTGTAGCCCATCCCTGATCAGAGTTGAAGTCCCTGTTTGGTTGGGTCTTTGGTGCCACCTCCTTTGAACAATCTTCCAGGTTTAAAATGCCAGTAGGGGCCTGCTCCTGCAGCCACTTTTGGGCTTTCTTCAGAATCCATCATTTCTCTTCCATATTAAACAAAGTCAGGAGGAGTTGGCGACAATCATCCCAAGTGGGATGATGGGTTTGGAAAATGGATTCCATGAGATCAATAAGGGCCTGGGGCTTTTCTGAGTAGGAACGGGTGTTGTGCTTCCAGTTTAAGAGGTTTGTAGCTGTGAAGGACTGGTAGTACAAAACAGGCCTCCCGGGTCAGATGGTCCCATCCTCGCTGATCTGGACTAGACCATGTGTCTCATGGAAGGGCATCTGTAACACAGGTTGTGCCTACTAGAGCCTCCTTGCTATTGGGGTTCTGGGACTTTCTCCAGAAAAGGTCGATGGTCCTGGAAGGACCAATGGTGAGGGTGTTTCTGGGAGATCTGCCTGTGCTCCTGGGCTAAGAGTGGGAGAGGCTAGTTTGGCCAGAGCATATGATGGAGGTGGTGGGTATCCTCCTGGGGATCCTTGAAGATTGACTGGTTTCTGGGGTCCCATTCTTTGTGCAACTAAGACCCTGCTCTGTCCTTTTTTCCCAACTCAGAATTGAACCCAAGGGTTATTTCTAACCAAGAGTCAATGAAAGGAAATTGATCGGGATGGCCAGGAGTTCCTGTGATAACCAGCCACACTGTGCAGACATTGACTACATCTAGGGCCCCTTCCAATGGCCAATCAACATTAAAAGTGGGCCACTCTAATACACATAAGGTTCAGAGGGTGCCGAGATTCATCTGGATGCCATAATCTCCAGAAAAGCCTTTTTTAAAATTCTTAGGCATGCAGTCTAAAACGCTGAGTTTTGACTGTGATGAGCCCATACCCTGTGTCAGTGGTACAAGACTGACCAAGAAAGGAATTACCTCTTTCTAGACCACTCAGATGCCCACCTGTCTGCATCACTTGAGGAAACTTCAGCTCATCTTAACTAAGGCGCCTGGGCAGAGTTTGGGTGGGCCATTATGCCATATGACATAGCGGCAGAAAACAGGTTAGGGCCCACTCAGGCTTCATAGCATGGCTGTGGAGTCACAAACTGGAATATCAGAGGCAAGCTTCTGTCATCCTCATTCACACACACAATCACTCAGAGATTATGCAGACCCTCCCACAGGGTCCGCCCTATCCTGGGATCTCAATATTCAAGACTTTGGGAAGTGATCAGTCTCTCCTACAGTATGGAACAGCACTGACTGAGGAGTTGGCACCTGGGGACTTACATTTCTGGAGTCTTCTGGCACTGTTCAATCCACCTCCCCACTGAGTCAGGCTGGGATATGGGGACCTGGCCCATGGGGACCACCTCGAAGGAGGTACCATTAAGAGGAGGTGTGGCACCAACCTCATTTGCTCAGAGATAACCATCAGCCATGACTGTCAGCCCAAAAGCCAGAGGCAAAACAGACCTGCTTGGTTAGGTTTCCTATCAGGGAGCCAAATATTGTAGTGGAAAAAACATAGACTATGAAAACCCAAGTGGCACTCAGAGAGACAGAGGAACTAAGTTTTCATTATGCGTGGGCGTAGAGGAAAATCCAATCTCCAAAATCTGAGTCCTGAGTTTTTACTTTCATGAGTTTATATAGGGAATTTACGTAGGCAAATTCCTAAGCAAGCGAGCAGGCGGGAATTTTGTATTGTGAAAATTTTGATTTTTACCCACAATAAAAAATAATAATAAAATTAAAAAAAAAAATTTTTTAAAAAAGCAAAAGTTGCAAGTTTAGCTTATCTTCCTAAAGCAAAGGGCTTTTAGGGAGGAATGGAGTCATTATCTATTTAAAGTTGTAAATTCCAGTTGAAAGTGGTGGGCAGAGAGTGCTTATCTTCCCAAAGATGTGGATTCCAGGGAGAAAGGGAGGAGGGGAGAAAGGGATGAGGGGTGCTAATCTTTCTAAAACTGTGAGTTTCCACCAAGGGGGAGGAACAGGATGCAACATTTTCTTCATCAATAGAACAATCTCAGACCTAGAATCTGTGAAAAGGGTGATATTGATTCCTTAGTCTAGCCAGAGTCATTTTTGAAATTGAGCAGAGATAAACCCTCAGTTCTCACTTTAAGACCTACAACTGATGGTAGGAGATTACTCAAATTGCTGTGGGCAATATTCTTATGGTGAGTGTAGATGCAATCAAGTGATTGTCAATGCAAATCTCATGTAAACAATACCTTCTCCTCAACAATGGATTGCTTTTGACAAAGCAATTGGAAACCATATCCTGATCAATTTGACACACAAAATTAAACATCACAATTCCACAAGCATGTTTTAGCTGAAAAAAAGTCTAGATATGATTGATTAATCTGTTAGTTTTTCTGTGGTTGCTTTTGAGAAAATTTATTTCTCTTTAGGTTACAGAAATTTTATTTTGATTTCTCCAGGCATGTATATCTATGGTTTCTTCATAGTTAAGTTTCCTTTGGGTTATTCAAACTGTAAATATATGTCTTGCTCCAAATTTGGGATGTTTTCACTGATTGACTTTTCAATTTTTTAAATTTTTGCACTGTATTCTTTTTCCTGTCACACTATGCCTCCAGTGATATGAATTTAAAACACTTTATTGCTGCCTCATAGTCTCCCAAGACTGTACATTTGTTCTCAATATTTTACAGCACTGTTATTCAGATTGTATAATTTTATTTATTTATCTCCAGATATTCTGACTTTACTTTTATGATCTCCAGCCTATTCCTGAGACTATCTATTTGTCTCCTTATTTCAGTTATGGTATTTTTCATTTCCAAAATTTATTTGATTCATCCCATTTTTCTTCTTCAACTTTTCCATTTCCATCAGTTACAAGAGTTTACTTTTATTTTTTGTAATGTTTTTATAATAGCACATTTAAATTCAGTCCGATAATCCCAACTTTTATGTCAACTGAGCATTCACATTTTTAAAATTGTCTTTCCATTGCAAGTCGAATTTTCCTGTTTCTTTATATACCACATAGTTTTAACTTGTATCCTACACATACCAAATATTTTACAGAGTGATTCTGGGCCTTGTTTAAATCTTGTGAAAAATGCTGATGTTTTTATTGTCAAAAAAATGTTCCCAACTGCATTTGTGATGCAAGATCTGAACAAACTCTCTTTATTGGGATTTTAATGGAAATTCTAAATTCTAAATCTTCATAATGCTATCAGTATCTGTCCCAATGCACAACATTCATTATCAAGCATAAAAAAACATGGTGATCTATCTGTTAGTTCCTTTGTGAGCAGTCCAATATTAAGGTATTAGTAAGGTCATTATCTTGCCCAAATCAGTAACATTCTGCTGCTGACTTTCAACAATCTTTGGAGATATTTGGCTTGTTTATCTGCCTCTCATTACATTGCAAATTCCTCTCCCTCCCAGCAATTGTGACAACTGGATCCTTTTTATAGGGCCTCCAGGGATACACTTTAAAACACACCCTCATCCATTTGGTTCACATCTTAGTAAAAATATTATATTCAAGTGGTCAAATTTACAATGGGTTTACACTCATAAATATGCAGATTAGGATTAAGAATATGTGTTTGCTGTTCAACATATTATTTGACATCTTACTACTATTTCTAGTAACATTTAGGCTAAACATTTTCTCTGAAGCAAGTCATATACTTGGCCCATGGATTACTCAGAGTGGGTAGGGTTATGGGGAATTAATTACCCCTGGGGTAGACTTCCAACAAACCCAAATTGTAACCTGCTTGGATGAAGGAATTCAGGGAATTATTTTGAATTTTGTCTTGAAAGTTTCTAGTAGGAAAGAATTAGAATTGTGCTCGTTGGTAACCTTCCTATTTTAGGGCACAGATTTGTACAATTTATGATACTTACCTCAATTTTCCACTTTAAAATCTATTTCTCCTCAGATGTGCTCACTAATAAGTTAATTCTTCTCACATCCAAGTCTCAGTGTCTGACCCTGGAGAAAACCAACTTCATTTGATTAACATTTCATATTTTTTGACAATTTTGGATTTAATTTTTTAAAAGTACATTATCATTTCTTGCCTATATTTTTCTACTGGATTATCTGCAAACATGCTATTGATTTGCAAGAGTTATTTATATATCTTAGATAACGACTTTATATCAGTAATGTATTGGATATAGTCTTTCTCACTTCCTCTTCTCTCTCTGTCTCTGGTTTGCATTTTTAATCAATAGTGTTTTTTGATGAACAGCAATTTTAATTCTAAAGTAGTACAATTTAGTATAATTTCCTTTATAGTTGATGATATTTAAGAAATATTTCCCTATCCAATATCATTATTTCTAAAATTATCATGATGCTTCACATTTAGATTCACAATCCACTTACAATTGATTACATTGATGGAGTAGGTAGGAAAAAAGAGGTTTTCCCCCTCTAAAATGAAAATGCAATTATTTACCATCATTTATTAATAAATTCTGATACTTTCATGTTGTGATCTGTAATGTATATCAGCTTGCTAGGTTATGATATCAAGTCAAGCAAACATTGTTCTGGTTTATTTTTTTTTTATTTATAAGTGTCTTTCATTGATGGATTTGCCTCTATCATTGGTTAACTGCATCTATGATTGTTTGCATCTATAATCAATAAAGGAGATTACCCTCAGCAAATGGGGAGGCTATTAAAGCAATCAGTAGGAGGTGATAAAAGCCAGATTTTAGGATTTTTGAAGTAAGAAAGATGAATTGTTGCCTCTACTTCAGCAGGCCAACATCTGAGAAATTCAACTTCACATTCATCATGTTTTCCAACTTTGGCTTCCCTATAGAATTTGGACATGCCAATGTCCACACTCATATGAGCAATTCTTATAACAAATCTCTTAGTATATGTTGTTGTATATCCTATCAATTTTATTTCTCTGATGGACCCTGATTTCTATATTCCCGATGGAATTTGTTTCAAATTTTTCATACATTATGTGAATATGCATGTATGTAACTATTTCTGGGCACTCATTTTTTAATGAATTTTTTCTTTATTTAAAAGAAACACTCTGCTCCCCAGTGTGACAGAGTTGGACTCAGTTGTGGTTTCCTTACTCATGGCTCTTCTGCCCCTTATATTTGAACTTATAGTTAGTGCTAAAGTTGAAAGGTATATTAAATCTTTGGACTGTCCATGTGCCATCTGGGCCATGAATCTCAACAGAGTTGCAACACTTACTCTCCATTTCATTGGATTTATCCAGGACAAATAGCAAGGAGACGATGATGGGCAATGACCATCCCAAGAGACAGAGTCTACAACTGCAATCAAGATAGTCTCATTCATCTTCCCCATGGCTTCTAAGCCCCCTCTCAATTAGAGGTGGACTGGACATCACCATCCCAGTATCCTCAGAATTGGTGAATGAACAATTAACTAGAGTAGACTAACTAGTATTCTTGTATAAACTTATTGTGATTCTAGCAATGGAAAAACTTTCATCATTGATGTGGAGCCAGTGGCCACTGGATGTTCTGTGGGGAAGGAGAGGGAAAAATAGGTGTAATGTGGGGACATTTTTCAAAACCTGGGCATTGTCCTGAATGACATTGCAATGGCAGACACAAGCCATTATATATCTTGTCATAATTTACAAGATTGTTCAGGAAAGAGTGTAAACTACAATGTTGACTATAATCCACACTTAGTGGCAATGCTCCAAAATGTGTTCATCAATTGTAACAAATATATCACAATAATGAAGGATGTTGTTAATGTAGGAAAATTCAGAAGGGGTTGGGAGTGGGACATTTGGGAATCCCCTATATTTTTTATGTTACATTTATGTAATCTAAGTATTTTTTTTAAAATAAAAAATATATTAAAAAAAAATTCTATGACCCTTTAACTTCTTTATCTGCTTGCTTTGTGTTATGGTTAGGCTAGGTCAACTTGGCCAGGTAGTTGTGTCCAGGTGTTTGGTCCAGCAAGCACTGGACTAACTGTAATAAAATAGCATTTATGGACTTCAGTCACCAGTGAGTTTACTGCGTGGATGGCTGATTAAATCTGCATCAACCAGGGAGATTGCATCATCAATGGGTGACGCTTTTATCCAATAAGTTGAATGCCTTAAAAGGGGAAGTGATTTCAACATTCAGAGAGAATTTCCCAGCTCATCATTGGACAGTCAACTTCTTCCAGAAACTCATCAAGGACCTTTCATTGGATTTTCTTTGGTGCCCCTGGTTTGCAGCCTGCCTGCAGAACCTGGATTTTTGCATCCCCAGGGTTGTGTGAGAGACTTATAAAATCTCATATTATTGACAGATATCTCCTGTTGATTCTGTTTCCCAATAGAACCTTGACTGATATAGCTTGGTACTGGGGGTGGTTCTTGAGGAACAGAGTCTTAAACATGGATGTCTGAGGTGGTTCTGTGAGTTTTTCAATTGGCTCTCTACTGCAATTGGACACAAGGGTACGAATGAATCCCTTTCCAATAATGAAGCAGTTGCTAATAGTCCATAGAGTGAGCTGGCAATAGAGATATGCAAAATAGCTTCACTGGATTACCCTACTTCCATGCTTATAAGAAAAAGGATCTGGGTGCAAGTATTTTCAACACTGTAACAGAATTCTGTGGAGTCAAAAAGTATAATGATATTGGCTGGCTCCTAGATACTCTGGATACAGTTATAAAAGAAACAGATGAGCTAAAGTTTTCAAATTTGAAACTTAAATGATGCATGAATGATGTGAAACTTGGTATGTGTGACCTGAAAGAAAATCTTATCTTCTGTAGCCACACATTTGAGATATCTGAGAATCAAACCCAGACTCTCATTGTATGAGTAGCAGAATTACAGGGGAAACTAAAATCTCAACCCTGCAGGGTTTCTGCAATTAAAGTGAAGGCATTGGTTGGAAAGGGGTGGAACCCCAAAGATTGGGATGGATACATATGGGATGATAATATTGGTTGGGGACATTGGAACCCTAAATTCTGCTGAGACTTTACCAGATAAACCTGCAACGGCATGCCCTGTGGAGACCATAACTTGTCAACCTTGTATCATCCATCCTTCAGCCTGCCCTAGGGAGTCTGGACCTCTTCCCAGCCCTGAGACAGCAACCAGCCAAACTCCAGTATACACTGCCCAACCTCCAGTCTGCCCTGAGGAATTTGCTTTCCAAACCCTACTTGAAGAGATTAATCCTGTCTCACCAGAATAAAATGCAAAGGAATGTCCTGAGGTCAGTAGGTTGCAAGACATTTCTAATCCTTCTCCTTTCCCAATTCTTCCACTCCTCTTGTCTTTGAGACATATTACTAGACTAAAATCACAACAATATCTCAAAGGTGAAATACAAATGTGACCTATGAGGAAGTATGCTATACTCTGAAAGAACTGCATGAGTTTCCCAACTTATATAGACAGAAACCAGGGGAATATGAGTGGGAATGGATACTAAGGGTATTGGATAATGGTGGAAGGAATATAAAGGTGGATCAGGCTGAATTTATTAATATGATCCCACAAACCAGAAATTCTGTATTCAATGCTGTAGCTCGAGGGGTTAGTTGGTTGGCTGACTAAAACATGGACCAAAAGATGGCCTAGCATGTCTGAGGCTGAGATGTCTGATTCGCCCTAGTATAGAGTAGATGAGGGGATTCAAAGACATAGAGAGATTAAATGCTAGAATGGATTTATCATTTGAGACCTGCCCACCCACCCCAGGAATTTCCAGAGAACACACCTTTAACAAGGACTGTGAGGAATAAATTTGTAAGACAAACCCCATCTTCTCTGAGGAGCACTGTGGTTGCTTTCCTCTGTAGTTCAGATATTACTGTAGAGAGGGCTGTAATGGAATTAGAATCCTTAAACATTATGAAGATGATTGGATCTTGGTTCAATAAAAGTCAAGTATTGGCAGTTAATCACCAAAGGCAACGTGGGCGTGGCTACCACAATGAAAGGCAGATTCAAAGCAGCAATCAGAATAGTCTGAGTCACATGGAGTTATGATGTGGCTAATAGATCATGGCATACCTATAAGTGAAATAGATGGGCAGTCTACTAAATTTCTTCTGGATCTGTATAAGCTGAAGGGTTCTAGGTCAAGTGAAGAAAACCCTAACTCAAATTACAGATGCAGAGAATCATGAAACCTTAATCAGTTCCGAGACTTGAGACAGTTTACAAACCCAGAGCCTCTTGAATGAGGAGTAGGCTAGGCCCCCTTGGGGAAGGATCCTATTAAACTACCAAAAATATATATTGTTAATCTTACTCCCACTTTTCCCCAGGGAAAGCTATGGCCTTTTGCCAGAGTAACTGTGCACTGGGGAAAAGGAAATGATTAGACATTTTGGGGATTATTAGACACTGGCTCAGAAGTGACATTAATTCTAGGAGACCCAAAACATCTCTGTGGCCTACCAGTCAGAGTAGGAGCTTATGGAAGTCAGGTGATTGATGGGGTTTTAGCTCAGGTTCATCTCACAGTGGGTCCAGTGGGTCCCTGGACCCATTCTATGGTTATTTCCCCAGATCCAGAATGCATAATTGGAATAGACATATTCACTAACAGGCAGAATCCCCACGTTAGATCCCTGACTTGTGGAGTGAGTGCTATTGTGGTTGGAAAGGTCACATGGAAGCCACTAGAACTGCCCAGACCTAGCAAAATAGTAAACCAAAGGCAATATTGGATTCCTGAAGAGATTGCAGAGATTAGTGCCATCATCAAGCATTTGAAGGATGGAGGGTGGTGAGTCCCACCATATCCCCATTCAACTCTCCTATTTGGCATGTGCAGAAAACAAATAGATCTTGGAGGATCACACTAGATTATCATAAACTTAACCAGGTGGTGACTCCAATTGCAGCTGCTGGTCCCAAAAGTGCTATCATTGCTTGAGCAAATCATTACGTCCGCTGGTACCTGGTATGCAGCTGTTGATCTGTCAAATGCTTTTTTCTCAATTGCTATTAGTAAGTACCACCAGAAACAGTTTGTTTTCAGCTGGCAAGGCCAACATTATACCTTCACTGTCCTGCCTCAAGGGTATATCAACTCTCTAGCCCTATATCATAATATTGTCTGCTGGGAACTTGATTGTCTCTACCTCCCACTAGACAGCACACTGATCCATTAAATTGATGGTATCACGTTGATAGGACCTACTGAGCAAGAAGTAGCAGAGACTCTAGATTTATTGGTAAGGCATTTGCGTGAAAGAGGATGGGACATAAATGCAACAAAAATACAGGGTCCTTCCACCTCAGTGAAATTTCTAGGTGTCCAGTGGTGTGGGGCATGTTGAGATATCCCTTCTAAAGTAAAGGATAACCTGTTCCATCTGGGCCATCCTGTAACCAAGAAAGAGGAAAAAACACTTGGTTGGCCTCTTTGGATTTTGGAGACAACACATTCCACATTTGGATGTACTACTCTGGCCCATTTACTGAGTGACCAGAAAACCTGCTAATTTTGATTGGAGACTGGAACAAGAGGAGGCCCTGTGATACATCCAGGCTGCTGTTCAAGCTGCACTACTACTTGGACCATATGATGTAGCAGATCCAATGGTGCTGGAAGTTTCAGTGGCAAATAAAGATGCTGTCTGGAGCGTTTGGCAGCCCCCTATAGGGGAATCACAATGATTAGGATTTTTGAGCAAAGCCTTGCCATCTCCTGCAGGTAAATACTCCCATTTTGAGAAACAGCTTTTAGCTTGCTACTGAGCCTTAGTAGAGAATGAACACTTAACCATGGGGCATCAAGTTACCATGAGAACTGAGCTGCCTGTCATGAGCTGGGTATTGTCTCTTCCAACAAACCACAAACTTGGGCATGCACAACTATGCCATAATAAAGTAGAAGTAGTATATATAGATAGGGCTCAAGCAGGTCCTGAAGGCACAAGTAAGTTACATGAGGATGTAGCCCAAATGCCCATGGTCATCACCACTGCCATGTTACCTTCTCTTCCTCAGCCCACAGATTTGGCTTCTTGGGGAGTCCCTTACATTCAGTTGATTGAGGATGACAAAACTCGGGCCTGGTTTACAGATGGTTCTGCATGATATGCAGGTTTCACCCAAAAGTGGACAGTTGCAGCACTGCAGTACTTTTCTGGGACATCCTTGAAGGATAGCATTGAGGGCAAATTCTCCCATTGGGCAGAACCTTGAGCAGGGTACCTAGTTGTTCGTTTTGCTTGGAAGAAGAAATGGTCAGAAGTGCATTTGTACACTGATTACACTGACTCATGAGCTGTTGCCAATGGTATGGCTGCATGAACAAGGACTTGGTAGGAACATGATTGGAAAATTGGTGACAAAGATGTCTGGGGAAGAGGTATGTGGATAGATCTTTCTGAGTGGGCAAAAAACATGAACATATTTGTGTCCCACATGAATGATCACCAGAGGGTGATTTCAGTAGAGGATGATTTCAATAATAAAGTGGATAAGAAGACCCACTCTGCTGCTAATGCTCAGCCTCTTTCCCCAGGCACTCCTGTCATTGCCCAATGGGCTCATGAACAAAGCGGCCATTGAGGTAGGAATGTAGGTTATGCATGGGCTCAGCAACATGGACTTCCGCTCACCAAGGCTGACTTGGCTACGGCCGATGCTGAATGCTCAATCTGCCAGCAACAGAGACCAACACTCAGCCCTCGAGGCACCATTCCTCGAGGTGACCAGCCTGCTAACTGGTGGCAGGTTGACTACATTAGGCCATTTCTACCATGGAAAGGGCTGCGATTTGTTTTAACTGGAATACACTCACTCACACTCTGGATATGAGTTTGCATTTCCTGCATGCAATGTTTCTTCCAAAACTACCATCTGTGCACTTACCGAATGTCTTATCTACCACCATGACATTCTACACTGCATTGCTTCTGATCAAGGAACCCATGTCACAGCAAAGGATGTGTGGGAATGGGCACATGCCCATGGAAGTCACTGGTCTTACCATGTTCCCCATAACCCTGAAGCAGCTGGATTAATAGAATGGTGGAATGGACTTTTGAAGACTCAATTACAGTAGCAACTAGGTGGCAAAACCTTGCAGGGCTGGGGCAATATTCTCCAGGAGGCTGTGCATGCTCTAAATCAGTGTCCATTCTATGGTGTTGTTTCTCCCATAACCAGGATTCATGGGTCCAGGAACCAAGGGGTGGAAATGGGAGTGACACCATTCACTCTTACCCCTAGTGACCCACTAAGAAAATTTTTGCATCCTGTCCCTGCAGACTTAAGCTCTGCTGGTCTACGGGTTTTAATTCCAAAAGGAGGAGTTCTGCCACCAGGGAACACAACAATGATTACATTGAACTGGAAGTTAAGACTGCCACCTGGCCAATTTGGGCTTCTCTTACCTATGAATCAACAGGCAAAGAAGGAATTACTGTACTGGTTGGGGTGATTGATCCTGACTATCAAGGGGAAATAGGACTGCATCTACATAATGGAGGTAAAGAAGAGTTTGTCTGGAATGCATGAGATCCTCTAGGGAGCCTCCTTGTATTCCTATTCCCTGTGATTAAAGTCAGTGGAAAATTGCAACAAACCAATCCAAGCAGGATTAACCACGGCCCAGAATCTTTGGGAATGAAAGTTTGGGTCACCCCACCTGGCTTAGGAACTACAGCCAGCTGAAGTGCTTGCTGAGGGTAACGGAAACAAGGAATGGGTGGTGGAAGAAGGTAGTGATAAATATAAACTTCAACTATGTGACCAGTCAAGAAAGGTTGACTGTAGTTGTCATGAACCCTTCTTCTTTGTTTTGTTATGAGCATGATTGCATATGTACACAAAACGAATTTCTTTGTTTTCCTCCTCAACATTTTCCACTATCATATGAAAAGTTGTATTAATTTCATGTAATAATATTTAAGGATGTCAAATTTAAGAGTGAATATTACCCAAGGACTTGCACACTATTCTGTAGGAAATTAATCCGTTTCTGGTTGTATGCAGGCGAGTGGAACATTGTGAGGCAGAGATATTTATGTATGCTTGTCTTTATTGTTTTTACTTAGAGACTAAGTATGGTTTAAGGTAATGCGCATGGTTGCTGAGTTGACAAAGGATGGACTGTGATGGTAGGCTAATGTGTCATCTTGGCCAGGTAATTTTGTCCAGGTGTTTGATTCAGCAAGCACTGAGCTAATTGTAATACAAGAGCATTTATGGACTTTGATCACCAGTGAGTTTATTGTGTGGATGGATGATTAAATCTGCATCAACCAGGGAGATTGCATCAACAATTGATGACACTTTTATCCAATCAGTTCAATGCCTTAAAAGGGGAAGTGATTTCAACATTCAGAGAGAATTTCCCAGCTCATCTTTGGACAGCCAACTTCTCCCAGAAACTCATCAAAGACCTTTCATTGGATTTTCATCAGAGCCCCTGGTTTGCAGCTGCCTGTGGAACCTGGACTTCTGAATCCCCAGGGTTGTATGAGAGATTCTTATAAAATCTTACATTATTGACAGATATCTCCTGTTGATTTTCTTTCCTGAGAGAACCCTGACTAATACAATGAGTATATATATATTCATATATATAATTATATATGTATGAATGTGTGTATATATATTTACATTACTGTATACATTTATGATTTTGACTAAATAAAATCAAATGTAAAAAATTTTAAAAAGGAAAAGAAACATTCTTAATTACTGTAACTCTCTATTAGGTCTTGAGAAACTGAGTATAAACACTAAAACTTCCCCACTGACTGAAAGACTGTTTGCTATTTTCTCTCTGATTTCATTAAATTAACCTATATTTATTATTAATAAAACTATTCCAAAAGCAGTATTTAAGAGTTATTTATCAGGGATCGATGTGGCTCAAATGGTTAGGTGTCCATCTCCCTTATGGAGGGACCTGAGTTTGATCCCCGGGAGCTCCCAGTAAAAATAAAGAAAAATATAGAAGGCACATGAGCCACCAGGCTCCCCAGGCCCCACGTGTGGGTGCATGGAAAGGCCATGCCGAGACACGCAGCAAGATGGTGACGTCATGGGAGAGTGACACAGGGTAGAGCCAAGATTATATGCACCGAGAAACCAGGAACTAATGTGGCACAGGCAGAGGAACTAATGTGCCTCTCTCCCACATTGGAGGTTCCCAAGGTTGAATCCCAGTGAGGACAGGAGGAGAGGGATAGGAAGAAAGGGCAGGAGGTGGACACAGAGAGCTGCCCAGCAAATGGACACACACACACAAAAAAACCAGCAAAAATGGGGGGGTAAAATTGGATAAAAAGTAAATAAATAAATCTATATATTAAAAAGTTATGTATCTCTTCATTTGTATAAAATAAAAGAAAAATTTATGAAATATTTATGTAATATTAAATCATTTTGGCCAGTTTCTTTCCACTTTAACTTTTAATTATCTGTCCATGATAATATCATCTATAGAGGTTAATAAAATATTTTGGGATATTTCTAATTAAACTCTCTGAAAATATGAATTTTGAAGATTATGTAAATACAAAGCTAAAATCAAGCAAATTTAAACACAATTTGGGTGCAGAATTTTTCATAATAATCAGGGCCATTAATAATACATTTAGCTGCTTTCCCTCCTCTCAATTATAGATGGAGTGGGCATCATCATCCCAGAATCCTTCAGATTGGGGAATAAGTGATACACTAGAGTAGACTTGCTATATTCTAGTATACACTTAGTGTGATTTTAGCAATGTAAGAACTTTTATCATTGATGTGGAGGCAGTGGACCTGGACATTCTGAGGGGTGGTAGAGGGGAATACAGGTGTAATATGGAGATCTTTTTGGGATTTGGGTCTTGTCCTGAATGAAATTGTAATCAAAGATACAAGCCATTATATATCTAGTCATAACTTACAAAATTTTGTGGGGGGGAGTGTAAACTACAATATAAATTATAATCCATGCTTAGTGGCAATGCTCCAAAATATGTTCATTAATTTTTAAAAATGTACCACAATAATGAAAGATGTTGTTAATGTGGGAAAATGTGATAGAACTGAGGAGCGAGGTATATGGGAAGCCCTATATTTTCTATGTAACATTTATGGAATCTGAGAACTTTTTAAAAAATTAAAAAGTATATTTTAAAAATTAGAATTTTTGAATATATGCAGCAGTGATGGAATTCTAGCAAAGCATAAATTGTCCACTATCTTCTTATATTTTTGTGAGAATAAGATATTCTCACAAAGATACAAGTCAGGAATGGAAATCCAGTTATCCAGTAAGGAAATGTGGAAAGTCCTATTGTCTTTGTTTGAGACCTCTGTGAACTGCATGTGAAACCAATGAGGTTTTTGCAAGATGTGTATGAATGAAACCACTGTCAGCCTGAACAAAAAGGGACAGATAAGGGACAGATGGTAGAGAGCATGACTTCCAAAGCAAAATCATAGAAGCTGAGTTCTGGTCTTAAGTCATCTTCTTGGTCAAGAGAGTGAACACATGCATGTGTGTGGAGTGGTTGAGTATACTCCATGGCTCAGATGGCCCATCTTCCCCTTTTTCAGAAGGTGTTCTGTTATACCAGGGTACCAATAGAGTGGGACACATTCCCCAGAGACTGGGGAGAGTTAGATCACTACTCCATTGTTCTGAGGGTGTTGTGCCTGTATGTCAGATTTTAGGGAGAGTGTCACCACAATGTTCTTGGAGGATGAAGTCTAGACCTTGGCTGCCACCCAGATGCTTAATGATGGTGGGTCCATGAAGATGGCCACTGGGTGAGCCCTAGAAAATATATGGGGCTCTGTTCCAAACCCCAAGAAATATCCTTCATCCTATGGATGAAGCTGTCGGAGAAATCTGATGGAATATGCCATGCAGATTTTAGGAACTCTTTTGGACCTTTAGTAATATTCCATCCAATTTCTCTCTATGAAAATGGAAACATTTATACTGTCACTGTCTCTTGTTTGTATTTTTGAAGCAGATAACTTGCTTTCTAAGTTTCATTGGTCTACAGCCAGAGAGAAATTTTGACCCAAGACAGATTGTATGCCTATAACTGATATTGATGTGATTTTGTACTTGGCATTGTTACTGAAATGAATTAAGACTCTCTGAAATATTGTGATGTAATGAATGTAGCTTGCATATGGAAAGAACATATCTTTTTGGTATTCAGAGGGCAGTGCAAAATGTAACAATATGAAGTTTTTCTCTGAATCCCCAAAAAGATAAGTTCTTAAACTAATCCATTTCTGTGCATGTGGGGCATTTAATTGCATTTGATTCAGTTGAGGAATCTTTCTGTTGGATCACTTGTTTAAATCACTTTAGGGCCTTTGATTAGCCTACATCAGAGAAGTATCACCCAGTTTGGGTCTCTGCCCTCTTGCTGGAAGTTTATATAAGCAGAGACCTGAAGGAAGAAACACCTAAAGAAAGACAGCTGTCACTTTTAATTTGTCATATGAAAGAGCACATCAGAATCAATTATAGCTGAGAGAGAGGCTGGAGGCTGAAATCAGTGGAGCAAAGGGGTATGGACAGAGGCCTCCAAGACACTATGCCCAGGTATCAACACAAGGTGGAAGAAATTGTCTTTTCATGTGCATGATTGCTCACAACTGAGCTGAGG
>JAKSZT010001178.1:6116331-6140179 GCA_026826555.1 Tolypeutes matacus | reverse complement strand
ACATGAACATTTAGTCCATAAAATAATCAAATACACTTACTAGGAAAAAGAAACAAGTGTGATAAGCTTACATGCAAGAGACAAACATAAGGAAACTCAGGGGAAAAAAAAAAAGAGAAGGAAAAAAAACCAAATAATCAAACAAAGAACAAAACAAAATAAAATATAATTAGTGGATTGGGACATTCAAAAAATGGGCAAAAAAGCAAAGGAAATGCCTTTAAAAATATATATATATATATATATTCATTTTTATTTCCTTTCTCTCTTCTTTTTTCCCTTTTTCCCTTCCCTTTATCATTGTGTTATCGGATGTCTGGTGTGCCATGACACCTTCCTCCTCTCAATCCCCATTGTCTCCCAATCTTTCATTTAATTTTCAAAGAAGTTTTAGGTCACAGCAAAGTCATACACGGAGTGCTGGAGACTCCCAGATACCAAACCACCTCCGCTTCCCCACCCCATATTAACTCCCCCTCCTTTTTTTTTTTTTTTGGTTGTTAGCATTGTTATAACTGTTATGCAGATAGCAAAATATAGCAACTAAACATTGTCAGTGATTTACAGTATAGTTTACAATTTAGATGATACAGTTAAATAATTTTGATGATATTTACCATGTCCTGTGTCCATTACTGAAAGGTAATGAAAAACCTTCCCCATGACCACCAAACATCCCATTAGATCTTGACTGTTCCCTTCTCCCCTGCCCCCCAGGGCCCATGATACCCCCCTCTCCTAACCCATGGAATGTCAAGATTTACAGTTACATGCCCTGTGATTTGAACCATCACTTCCTAAACCATCCACCCCCCAGTGCTGTACCACCAAACCAACAACACCACCGCTCATCTGCCCCATCCCCCAACATGCAACCACACTCTATCCCTTTACCATAGATTATGTCCATATGGGAGATGGCTCAAAGCCTGCTCTTCTCTTACTCTCCTTTGTCAACCTATCTTTCAGACAATGGTTCTCAGAGACTGCTCACTTTCCTCAGTTCAGATCAGTGAGGTCATATACTGTTCATCCTTCAGTGCCTGGCTTGCTTCACTCAACATAAGGTCTTCAAGATTCATCCACGTTATTCCATGTGTTAGCACTTTGTTCCTTCTTACCGCTGAGTAATATTCCATTGTATGTATGTGCCACATTTTGCTTATCCATTCGTCTGTTGATGGGCACCGGCGCTGATTCCATATTTTGGCAATGGTGAACAATGCCGCTATAAACATTGGTGTGCATATATCTGTTTGTATTTTTGTTTTCAGTTCTTCTGGGTATATACCCAGTAGTGGAATTGCTGGATCATACGGAAGATCTATTGCAAGTTTTCTGAGGAACCACCAAACTGTCCTCCACAGTGGCTGGGCCATACCGCAGTCCCACCAGCAGTGGATGAGGGTTCCTATTCCTCCACATCCTCTCCAACATTTAGTGTCTCCTGTTTTTTTAATAGCTGCCATTCTGATGGGTGTAAGATGGTATCTCATTGTAATTTTGATTTTCATTTCCCTGATAGCAAGCGATGTTGAGCATTTTTTCATGTGCCTTTTAGCCATTTGTATTTCTTCCTTGGAGAAGTGTCTTTTCAGGTCACTTGCCCATTTTTTAAATGGGTTGTTTGTCCTTTTATTTTCAAAGTGTAGGATTTCTTTATATATGCAGGATATTAGGCTCCTATCATATATATGGTTGCCGAATATTTTTTACCATTGCATAGGCTGCCTTTTTTTTTCTTAATAACATCCTTTGAGGTGCAGAAGTTTTAATTTTGATGAGATTCCATTTATCTATTTTTTCTCTGTCTGCTCGTGCTTTGGCTGTGAAGTTCATGAAACCATTTCCTATTACAAGTTACTGTAGAGGCTTCCCTACAATATCTTCCAAGGTCTTTATGATTTTGGCTCTTATATTTAGATCTTTGATCCATCTTGAGTTGATTTTTGTATAAGGTGTGAGATGGTATTCTTCTCTCATTCTTTTGGATATGGATATCCAGTTCTCCAAGCACCACTTGTTAAAGAGGACACTCTCTCCCAACTGAGTGGGCTTCGTGACCTTGTCAAATATCAGATGACTGTATATGCGAGGATCTATATCAGAACTCTCAATTCAGTTCCATTGGTCAGTAGGTCTATCCTTGTGCCAATACCATGCAGTTTTGATCACTGTAGCTTTGTAATATGTTTTAAAGTCAGGTAGTGTGATACCTCCAACTTCATTTTTCTTTTTCAATATATCTTTGACAATTCGAGCCTCTTGCCTCTCCAAATATATTTTGTGGTTAGTTTTTCCAGTTCCCTAAAAAATATAGTGTTGACTTTTATAGGGATTGCATTAAATCTCTAGATTAGTTTGGGTAGGATAGACATCTTGATGATGTTTAGCCTTCCTATCCATGAACAGGGAATATTTTTCCATTTATTTAAGTCTTCTTTGATTTTCCTTAACAGTGTTGTGTAATTTTCTGTATATAAGTCCTTTACATCTTTAGTTAAATTTATTCCTAGGTATTTGATTCTTTTATTTACTATTGTAAATGGTATTTTTTTCCTGATTTCCTCCTCAGTTTGCTGGTTATTGGTGTATAGAAATGCTACTGATTTTTGAGCATTGATCTTATAGCCTGCAACATTACTGAACTCCTTTATAAGTTCTAGAAGCCTTGTTGTCGATTTCTCAAGGCTTTCTATGTATAGGATCATGTCATCTGCAAATAATGAAATTTTTACTTCTTCTTTTCCAATCTGGATGCCTTTTATGTCCTTTTCTTCTCTCAGTGCTCGTGCAAGTACTTCTAAGACAATGTTAAATAGGAGTGGTGATAGTGGGCATCCTTGTCTTGTTCCCGATCTCAGAGGGAAGGCTTTTAGGATTTCACCGTTGAAAATGATGTTAGCTTTGGGTTTTTCATATATACTCTTTATCATTTTCAGAAAGTTTCCATCTATTCCTATCTTTTGTAGTGTTTTTATGAGAAAAGAGTGCTGTATTTTGTCGAATGCTTTTTCTGCATCTATAGAGATAATCATGTGATTTTTTTCTTTCAGTTTGTTTATGTGGTGTATTACATTGATTGATTTTCTTATATTGAACCATCCTTGCATACCTGGGATGAAACCCACTTGGTCATGGTGTATAATCCTTTTGATATGTTGTTGAATGCGATTAGCAAGTATTTTGTTAAGGATTTTAGCATCTAGGTTCATTAGAGAAATTGGTCTGTAATTTTCCTTTCTTGTGGTATCTTTATTTGGTTTTGGTATTAGGGTAATGTTGGCATCATAGAATGAGTTAGGTAGTATTCCTTCTACTTCTATTTTTTGGAAGAGCTTAAGTAGAATTGGTGTTAGCTCTTTCCGGAATGTTTGGTAGAATTCAGCTGTGAAGCCATCTGGTCCTGGACTCTTCTTAGTTGGGAGGTTTTTAATGACTGAGTCTATCTCTTTACTTGTAATTGGGCTGTTGAGTTCATCTATTTCTTCTTTCATCAATGTCGGCTGTTTGTGGGTTTCTAGAAACTTGTCCATTTCCTCTAAATTGTCATTCTTGTTGGCATATAATGTTTCAAAGTATCCTCTTATGATACTCTTTATTTCTGTGGGGTCAGTAGTGATATCACCTTGCTCATTCCTTATTTTATGTATTTGCATCTGTTCTCTCTTTTTCTTTGTTAGTCTGGCTAAGGGTTTGTCAATTTTGTTGATATTCTCGAAGAACCAGCTTTTGGTTTTGTTTAAATGGAACTTTTCTTCATTTCCACCTCAGATTGCTCATTCTTATAAAAATAGTATTGATTTTTGCTTGCTGATCTTATGTCTTGCCATATTCATATATGTGAACTATGAATATGGAATATTGCATACATAAGATGGTTTTTGCAAAATATCAATGAAAATAAACTAGAGAGAAGGAAAAAGGATAGCAGCTATGCATAGCAGTGGAAACATAGAGAGACTGAGGGCTGATGGTATTTTGTCTGTTTCTTGGGATTTTTTTATTATTATTGAAAAAATGAAAATGCTCTCATAAAATTTGAAGTGATTATACCAAATAGCATTGCTTGTACACTTTGTATGGATATTTGTTTTATTAATATGTATCAAATTAATTGATTTGTTTTAAAAAAGAAAGAATGCTGGGTTTTGTTGAATGATTTTTCTGCAACAATAGAGAGTATCATGTAATATTTCCTTTGATATTTTAATTTGGTGTATTACAAGAATTGATTTTCTTTGCTGAAACTTCTTTGCATACCTGGGGTAGATACCTCCTGATCATGGTGTATAATTCTTTTACTGTGTTTCTGTTTCCAGTTGCAAGTATTTTATTGAGGATTTTTGCATCTATGTTCATTAGAATGATTGGTCTGTAATTTTCTTTTCTTGTAGCATCTTTATCTGGCTTTCATTACCTTGTTTTGACTTCACAGAATGTGTTAGGTAATGTTTTCTTCTCTTCAATTTTTTTCAAGAGTTTGAGCAAGATTGGTATTAGTTCTTTTTGGCATGAATTGTACAATCCAACTGTGAAGACATAGGATCCTGGGCTTTTCTTGGAAGGTTTTTGATGATTAACTCAATTTCATTTTTTTCTTATCGGTTTTTAAGGTATTCTGTATCCTCTTTAGGCAGTGCAGGTTGTCGAGTGTTTCTAGGAATTCTGCCATTTCATCATAGGTGTCTAATTTATTGGCATACAGTTGTTCATATTATCCTTCTATGATCCTTTTTATTTCTGTGGGTGCTGTGGTGGCCACTCCCATAATTCTGATTTTATTTCTTTTCTTCTCTCATTTTTTCTTTCTTAGTCTAGCAAAGCTCCTGTCAATTTTATTAATCTAAAGAAAATAGCTTTTGTTTTGTTGTGTTTTTTGTTCTTAATTTCATTTATTTTGCTCTAATCTTTATTATTTTTTCTCTTTTTCTCTTTTTTTCTTTTTCTTTTTTTTTTTTTTTTTTTGCTTATTTTCTTATGAGTTTATTGTTCTTTCTCTAATTCCTCCAGGTGTGCAGTTAAGTATTTGATTTTGGTTCTTTCTTCCTTTTTAATGTAGGTATATGAGGTTATATATTTCTCTCTAAGCACTTTCTTCACTGAATCTTATAAGATTTTTTTTTTATGCCAATATATTTATTTCAGTTGTATAAGAACAAGAGTGTAGTTTTGGTATACTTTGAGAAAGAATGGAGGATACATTCTATGAAGACTACATTTTCTTAAATGTGTAATCAAGTTATTGTGGCTGGATAATATAAACAAAATGGATACATGGTTTATGAAAGCAGAATTTTGGGAAATATTTTAACAGCATTTTTGGTTAGTTCACAAAATTCATCAAGATGAAAATGTCACAATAAAAGAAATATTCCAGTTGTTCTACCACATAGATCCACTTATGCATGAATTTATTTATTTATTCATTTGCTTATTTATTTTAAGGTAATCTCTTTCCCTCTGTTGGCTTTTAATTCACCTTTCAAACCATTGTCTTTTCACAAAATATTCTTCATCAACTGATTCATTACCTACTCTTCAAGGCTTACTGCTCATCACTTTTCCCTATTTGCCCTCTAAAGCACAGTCTTCAAAACACTATACTTGAAGATTTTGGGATGGGGATGCCTACTCTGTTTCTAATTGAGAAGAAGCTAAGATCTCATAGGACATGTATTTATCAAATATAGTGCTAATTATAGGTTCAAATACAAGGGGCAGAAAAGCCAGGTGTAGAGAAATTATAAATGAGTCTAACTCTTTACACTGGGAAGCATAAATTCCAAAATAGAGACCACTGACAGAGTGCCAAATTCCTGTGCTGACTGCCCTGCTTATAGTTTCTGGATGTCTCTAGTGTCCTCAGGAGCCCTGCTATTTGAGGCACTGTTTTTTATTAATTTTTTTATTTTTATTTTTTATTTTGTAAAGATACTTAGATTACATAAATGTTACGCAAAAGATATAGGGATTCCCATATGCCCCACTCCCCACACCACCCACACCCTCCCACATGAACATTCTTCATTAGTGTGGCACATTCATTGCAATTGATAAACACATCCTGGGACTTTGCCATTCAGCATGTATAGACTTCACATTGTAGTCTAAACTTTTTCCCACACAGTTCTGCATGTTATGTGATGATATAAAATGGCCTATTTCTATCATTGCCACGTCACTCAGAATGATTCCAAAGCCCCCAAAGGCCCCCCTATAAGAACTGTTTTTCCCTCTTCTATGCCCAGAGCCTCCCATGCCACTGGCTCCACATCAATGTTGTAATTTCTTTCATTGCTAGAATCACAATATGTCTAGAGTAAAATACCAGTCAGTCCACTCTAGTCCATAGCTCATCCCCCAATCACAAGGATTCTGGGGCGGTGATGTCCACTCCACTTCCAATTGAGTGGGAGCTTATATCCCATGGGCAAAATAGATAGGACTATCATGCTTGCAGCTGCAGACTCCCTCCATTCCCTGAGATGGCCGTTGGCCATCACCACCTCCTGGCCAGTTGTCCAGGGTGAGTCCAATGAGCTGTAGAGTAAGTGTGGCAACACCAATGAGGTTCCGGGCTCAGCTGGCACATGGACAGCCTAAAGATTTGAGTCTCTGGACATGAACCTACAAACTCCAGCACCAGGTATAGGTTTAAATAGAAGGGACAGATGAGCTATGTGCAGGGAAGACATAATTGAGTCAAACCCTGTCACTCTCAGGAGCACAAACTTCAAAGTAGGGCCCACTGGCAAGGCACCAAACTCTGGAGCTATCAGCCCTGACCATAGGACCTGGGTGTCTCCAGAGTCCTCAGGAACCCCATTATGAGGGATAATATCCACTTTGGAAGTCTCTGAGATCCTGCTGATATGTGCGTCAGCATTACTCTAGAGTGATGACCCAACTCACTTTGAAGATCCTTAGCCAAATAAACCCATTTCTCTTTACTTTTCCACCTTTTATTCAAGGTCTTTTTCCAGGTGCATTGCTAGTTGGTACTTGGTAGCAATCCCTTGGTGCCAGGGAGGCTCATGCCCAGGAGTCATAACCCATGCTGGGGGAAGGTAACGCATGCATATGCTGAGTTTGGCTTAGAGAGAGGCCACTTTTGAGCAACAAGGAGGCTCTCAGGAGGCAACCTTTATATAACCCATAACAATAGGTTAAGATTCAATTTCATGAGAAAATGTTCTAAGCCTCGTCATGAATATCAAGGGCCCATCAGTGGATCATCCTCCTTCACCAGTCACTGCCCATGCACTTGGGAGATTGTTGCTGCTCCCTTAGAGAATGTGGCAGAGATCTCCAGGATGGGAATTCAGTGTTGTCTTCAGGTATTGTGTGAGTCTCCACCCACTGTGACAATGTTCCATGAACATTTAAACATTTTTACATAACTTTTAAGTATGCTCAGGTGAACTACCTCTCATGCATCCCCCATCGCTGACCCCACACCAAAGATCCTCCCCCATCCCAATTGTAACCCTTCTGTGATCCAAAGCATCTTTGATAATGAAGCCATTACAATAGCCTAATATAATTAATAGGAAAATCAAACAATAATGATAAGTTTAAGAAATAAAATAATTTAAAATTTACAAACAAACTGGAAATAAAATAAAATAAAAAGATTAGGATATTAAAAAATGAAAAATATTAAAACAATTTTTTTTGACATTTTGCCTTTCAGCACCGCAATATCTGGTATCTTGTCAATATCTGGTATCTTGTGGCACCTTTTCTCACTCATTGACCAGTGTCTCACGATATTTCATTTTGTTTTCAAAGAAGTTTTAGGTCAGAGCAAAGTCACACACAGAATACAGGAGACTCTCATATGCCCAGCATTCTCCCCCTTTCATCCCACCCATATTAATACCTTTATATATGTGGATGGCACCTTTGTTATAACTGATATACAAATAGTGAAACATAGCTACTGAACATGGTCAGTGGTTTACATTATGGTTTACATTTTAGACAATACACTTTTATAAATTTTGATGATTTTTACCATGTCCTGTGTTCATCATTGTAAATACCCCCTGCTTGATCTAGTCTATTCCTCCTTCCCCCTCCATTCGGGGCCCACTTGAAACCCTGGCTTCACTCTTGGATGACAAGATTCATAATTACATGCAACAAGACTAAGGTCTTGACAAACAGGTTTGTCCTCCCTTATTAAGGACAGCCCATGCTCTAGAGAGACTGCTACCTGCTTATTTGTGAATAAATCAGTCCTCCCGAGGATGGGAGTCCAACTCCTTCGCACTCATTATGTGGGTCTCCAACCACTCATACAACACATTATGCAGAATGATCACTCACTCACTCCCTAGAAGCCTGTTCCAAGTGTGCCCTATCCCGAATGCTCCTCCATCCAACACCCTAAACCAGTAACTCTTCCTTGTCATATTGTCATAAGAGCATTCCCAACTTTGTACTTTCAACTACATACCTACAAATCCCCAGTTTTCACCTGGTCCCTCTCCCAATCCTCCCCCCAGTACCTTGGACCTTCCAATCCACCTTTTCCAGTCTACCCACCTGTGAAGCCTGCACCAACCAACCCAGTAATATCACTTCCCTCCTGTTACATCCCTTCAAGATGCAACTATATACTTTCATCTTACTATAGATTATATCCATGTAAGTGTTGCCTCAAAACTTTCTTTTCTCTTTTTGTTTCTTTTAAACCTATATTCCAGACAAGAGCTCTCTGAGTCTGCTCAATTTTCTTAATTCATATCAGTAAGGTCATGTACTGTTCATCCTTCAATGTCTGGCTTGCTTCACGCAACACAACGTCCTCAAGATTCATCCATGTTATCCCATATTTTAGCACCTTATTCCTTCTTACAGCTGAGTAATATTCCATTGTATGTATGTACCAAATTTTGTTTATCCATTCATCTGTTTATGGGCACCTGGGTTGATTGCAGCTTTTGGCAATAGTGAATAATGCCACTATGAACATTGGTGTGCATATATCTGTTAATGTCTTTGCTTTCAATTCCTCTGGGTATACATCCAGTAGTGGAATTGCTGGGCCATATGGAAGTTCTATACTTTAATTTTTGAGGAATCATCAAACTGTACTTTACAATGGCTAGACCATTCTACATTCCCACCAGCAGTGGATCAGGGTTCCAGTTCTTCCACATCCTATCCAACACTTATATTTTGCTGTTTTATTTAAAAGCACCATTCTAATGGGTGTAAGATGGTATCTAATTGTAGATTTTATTTGCATTTCCCTAATAGCTAATGATGTTGAGTATCTTTTCATGAACTTTTTAGTCATTTGTATTTTGTTCTTGGAGAAGTGTCTTTTCAGGTCATTGGCCCATTCTTTTGAATAGGTTGTTTGTCTTTTTGTTTTTGAGGTGTAGGATTCCTTTATATACACAGGATATTAGGCTCCTATTATATATATGGTTGCCAAATATTTTCTCCAATTCCTTAGGCTGCCTTTTTACTTTCTTGATAACATCCTTTGAAGTGCAAACGTTTTTAATTTTGAGGAGATCACATTAATCTATTTTTTCTTTCACTGCTCGTGCTTTGGGTGTGAAGTTTGGGAAATCATATCTTAGTATAAGATCCTGTAGATTCTTCCCTATGTTATCTTCCAAGGTTTTTTATGGTCTTGCTTCTTATTTTTAGATCTTTGATCCATCTTGGTTTGATTTTTGTATAAGGTGTGTGATGGTGTTCCTCTCTCATTCTTTTCGATATGGATATCCAGTTTTCCAAGCACCATTTTTTGAAGAGGCCATTCTCTCCCAGTTGATTGGGCTTAGTGGCCTTGTCAAATATCAGATGACTGTATATACAAGGATCTATAACTGAAACCTCAATTTATATCCATTGGTTGGTATGTCAATCCTTACGCAAATACAATGCAGTTTTGAACACTGTGGCTTTGTAGGGTCTTTTAAAGTCAGGTAGTCTGATACCTCCAATTTCATTTTTCTTTTTCAATATGTCTTTCGCAATTCAGGACCTCTTACCTTCCAAATAAATTTTGTAGATAGTTTTTCAAATTCAATAAACATGCTGTATTGATTTTTAGTTGGATTGCATTAAATCTTTAGATTATTTTGGGTAGGTAGGATAGATATTTTAATGATGTTTAGTCTTCCTATTCATGAACAGGGAATATTCTTCCATTTATTTAAGTCTTCTTTGATTTCCTTTAACAGTTTTGTGTAGTTTTCTGTATATAAGTCCTTTACATCTTTAGTTAAATTTATTCTTATGTATTTGATTCTTTTAGTTACTATTGTAAATGGTATTTTTTTCTTGATTTCCTCCTCAGATTGCTTATTCTTGGTGTACAGAAATGTTGCTGATTTTTGAGCATTGATCTTATAACTTGTGACTTTATTGAACTTTTTTATAAGTTCTAGAAGCTTTGTTGTACATTTCTCAGAGCTTATTATGTATAAGATCATGTCATCTGCAAATAGTGAAATTGTTACTTCTTCCTTAATAATTTGGATGCTTTTATATATTTTTCTTGCTTCAGTGCTTCTAAAGCAATGTTAAATAGGAACAGTGATAGTGGACTTCCTTGTCATTCCCAATCTTAGAGGGAAAGCTTTTAGGATTTCATCATTAAAGATGATGTTAGCTGTGTGTTTTTATATATTCCCTTTATCATGTTCAGAAAGTTTCCTTCTATTCCTATATTTCACAATCTTTTATCAGGGAAGTGTGCTGTACTTTGTGGAATGCTTTTTTTGCATATATAGACATGATCATGTGATTTTTTTCTTTCACTCTGCTTTTGTGGTGTATTATATAGATTGATTTTCTTATGTTGAACCATCCTTGCATACCCAAATGAAACTCATTTTTCATAGCGTATGATTCATTTGATATGTCGTTGAAAGCGATTAGCAATTATTTGGTTATGGATTTTTGCATCTAGGTTCATTAGAGATTTGTTTGTAATTTTCCTTTCTCGTTTGATCTTTGTAAGGCTTTAATATTAGGGTAATGGTGATATCATAGAACAAGTTAGGCAATGTTCCTTCTACTTCTATTTTTTGGAAGAGCTTAAGCAGGATTGGTGTTAGTTCTTTCAGTAATGTTTAGTAGAATTCACCTGTGAATCCATCCAGTCCTGCACACTTCTTAGCTGGGAGACTAAAGAGTAGACTGGGTCTAGTTCTTTACTTGTAATTGAACTGTAGAGTTAATCAATTTCTTTTTTCTTCAATGTGGGCTGCTTGTGAGTTGCTAGGAATTTGTCCACTTCCTATAAATTATCATTCTGATTGGTATATAATTTTCAAAGTAGTCTCTTATGATACCCTTTATTTCTGTGGGGACAGTGGTGATATCCCCTTCCTCATTTCTTATTTTGTGTATTTGCGTCTGTTCTCTTATCTGTTCTTTGTTAGTCTGGCAAACCATTTGTCAATTTTATTGATCTTCTCGAAGAACCAGCTTTTTGTTTTATTTATTTTCTCTAGTGCTTTTTTAAATTTTCATTTAATTCTGCTCTATACATCATTATTTCTTCCATTCCACTTCCTTTGGGTTTAGTTTGTTGTTGTTTTTCAATTCCTCCAGGTGTGCAATTAGGTCTTCTATTTTAGCTCTTTCTTCTTTTGTGATATATGTGTTTATGGCTATGAATTTGCCTCTCAGTACACATTTTTCTGCATCCCATAGGTTTTGATATGTTGTGTTGTCATCTTCATTCATTTCAAGATAGTTATGGATTTCTTTTGAGATTTCCTCCTTGACCCACTGTTTGTCCAAGACTGTGTTGTTTAATGTCCATATCTTTGTGCCTGCCTAATCCGGTTTTCTGGCCTTTACCAATTTTCAATTTCATTCCATTGTGATCAGAGAAATTACTTTATATAATCTCACTCTTTCTGAAATCATTGAGCTTTTTTCTGTGCACTTGAGAAGAATGTATATCCCACTGTATTTGGGTGTAATGTTCTCTTTATATCTTTTAGGTCCAGATAATTTATTGAATTTACCAAAGTATTTATTTCTTTACTGATTCTTTGATGAAATGTTCTGTCTAATGGTGAAAATGGTGTACTAAAGTTCCCCAAAACATTTGTAGAGGCATCTATTCCTCCACTTAGTATTTCCAGTGTTTGCCTCATGTATTTTGAGGTGCCCCTGTTGGGTGCATAAATGTTTATGATTGCTCTTTCTTCTTGAATGACTGCCCCTTTCACTAACAAATAGTGCCTATCTTTGTCTCTTAAGATCGTTTTGCATTTAAAGTATATTTTGTATGATATTAGTATATCTAATCTTGCCCTTTTTTGGTTAATGTTTGCTTCTGAGATTTTTTTCCAGCAATTCACTTTCAGCTTCCTTGAATCCCTGGGTCTAAGGTGGGTTTCTTGTAGACAACATATAGATGGGTCATATTTCCTAATCCATTCTGCCAATCTGTGTCTCTTGAATGGTGAGTTTAATCCATTAACATTCAATGTTATTACTCTCAAGGAATTACTTACAAAGAAAACCATCTTTTCTTTGGTTTTATGTATGTCATATGTTGTTTTCATTTCTCTTTTTGTCTTTTTAGTTGTTCTTACACTATCCTACAGCTCTCTCTGTCCTGTTTTTTTCCTTTCAACCTGCAGAACTCCTTTTAGTATTTCTTGAAGGACAGGTTTCATATTGGCATACTCTCTTGATTTCTGTTTATCTGTGAATATTTTGAACTCTCCATCATTTTTGAACGCCAGCTTTGATGGATAGAGATTTCTTGACTGGAAGTTTTTTCTTTTAGTACCTTAAATATGTCATACCACTGTCTTCTTGCCTCCATGGTTTCAAATGAGAAATTCAGCACTTAATATTATTGAGGTTCCCTTGAATCTGATGGTTCTCTTTGTTCTTGCTGCTTTCAGTATTTCTCTTTCCCTTGAGTATTGGATAGTTTAACAAGTATATGTCTTGGAATAGGCCTTTTGCAATTTATATTGTTTGGGGTGTGCTGCTCTTCCTGTATATCCTTATCCTTCAATAAGGTTGGAAAGTTTTCAGCCATTATTTCCTCCACACTTCTTCTGTCCCCTTTCCCTTCTCTTCTCCCTCTAGGATATCTATAATGCATTTGTTTGTGACTTTTTGTTGTCATTCAAATCCCTAAGTCCCTCTTGGATTTAAAAAAAAATTTTTTTTTAAAGATACTTAGATTACATAAATGTTATGCAAAAATATAGGGATTGCCCATATGCCTCACCTCCCACACCTCCCACAACCTCCCACATAAACATCCTTCATGAGTGTGGCACATTAATTGCAATTGATAAACCCATCCTGGGGTTTTGCCATTAAGCATGGACCATAGTTCACATTGAAAGCCACACTCTCTCCCACACAGTTGTTATACACATCATATAACACATATGTTATATGATGATATAAAATGGCCTGTATCTGTCATTGCAATGTCACTCAGGACAATTCCCAAGTCCCAAAAAAGCCCCTGTATTACAACTGCTTTTCCCTCTCCCTGTCCCCAGAGCCTCCAGTGGCCACTGGCTCCACATCAATGTTGTAATTTCTTCTATTGCTTGAGTCACAATATGTCTATAGTAGAATACCAGTAAGTCCACTCAAGTCCACAGCTCTTACCCCCATCCTGAGGAGTCTGCAAAGGTGATGTACACTGCACCTCCAATTGAGAGGAGGTTTATATCCTATGGGGAAGATGGATGGGATTATTCTGCCTGCAGTTGCAGACTCTCTCCTTTCCCTGAGATGGCCAGTGTCCATCATCATCCCCCGCCAGTTTTCCTAGGTGAGTCCAATGTGCTGTACAGTAGAAGTTGCTGCTCCAGTGAGGTTCCAGGCCAGCTGGCACATGGACAGCCCAAATACTCAAGTCTCTGGATGTACACCTACAAACTCTGGCACCAAATATAGGTTTGAATAGAAGGGACAAATGAGCCATGTGTAGGGAAGACATAGTTGAGTCCAACTCTGTCAATCTCAGGAGCACAAACTCCAAAGGAGAGCTCAGTGGCAAGGTCAAAAGAGCTATCCACCCTGACATAGGACCTGGGTGTCTCCAGAACCCTCAGGAGCCCCACTATGCAAGGTGATATTCACTTTGGAATTCTATGATATTCTACTGAGATGTGCGTGTTACCTCTGGGATGGCCTCTATCTTTTTATCTATATGTTCTACTATCTGTTTGATTTTAGATGTACTCTCTTCCACATAACTAATTTTTCTCTCAACCTGTTTAAATCTACTGTTATGTGCTTCCAGTGTCTTTTTTATTTCTTGAATTGTGCCATTCATCATCATCATATATGTTATCTTTTCATGTATGTTTACAATTTCTTCAGTATGTTCTCCCTGTGTCTTCTTAATATCTTTAATCTCTTCTTTCACTTCATTAAGTTGGTACATAATATTTGTTTGGACAGCTTTGATTAGTTGTTAAATATTCTGCCCCTCTTCCTGGTTTTTAGTTTTTTTCTTTGGACTGAGCCATGTTTTTCTGTTTCTTAGTATGGTTTGTAATTTTTTGTTGCATTCTGGTCATCTTTTTAACTTGATGGGTTTATTCAGTTGTTTAGCTTCTCTCTGTGCTCAATGGTTTTATTTAATTGTTGTTTTATGTGTGCATTAAGTTTTGTCTTTGACACCTTGTTTTTCTTATTATATTTCATTGCTGTTGTCTATGTTCCATTTGAGGAAATAATTAGAGTCAGAGAAAGTGAAAGAAGTAAGACAAATAAAAGGATAATAGTAATAAAAATAGAAATCAATTGAAATGAACAGTTTAAGACCTTGAAAAAAGTATATTTAACTTATGTAAGCAGTGTAGAGTACTAGGAATAGAAAAGTTGGGTACCGAGAATGAAATGAGAAACTAAATAGGGAAAAATATATAGACTGATTTAAAAGGCCAGTATGATGAGGAAAGATGGAAAGATACAAGAAGACACAAAAAGATAAAAGTTAATAAAAGAAAGAAAGCAGGATAGATGAGGTAGAAATAAAAACCATAAAAACTGGGACTAAATAAAGAGAAGTGGAATGTAAGAACAACAACAGAGAGTAGAAGATAGAATGATGAGGGAAGGAAAGAGATAGCCTTAGGATACAAATTCGGTATACACAAAAAAGGGGCAATTAAGGAAGAGGAAACACAGTAACCAAGAATCAAACCAGCAGCAACTTGAGGAATTTATTTCTTCATACAGCTCCATCCAGAATGATGCCCTGAAGTCTCCTACTCTGTGGGTTACCAAAACAGCCCACTAAGGCAGGATCTTGCCCCCACTCAGCAGTTTTTTGTGAGAGAGATCTGCCTATGTTCATTTGAAAGAAAAAAAAATTGGACCAGATAAAAGGAAAGAGATAGGAAAACAAAAAGAATAATAGTAGTGATATTAGTAAAATGCAGGAGAGCAAATGTACAAGACCAAGGAAATTGAAAAATTAACATGAGTAAGAACCACAGAGGAATAAGATTAGGAAAGTGGAATTGAAACAATGAAACAAGAAACAGAATAGAGAAACAAGTATATAGAATGAATTAAAATGCTGGAATGATGAGAAGAGGGAAAAAGAAAACAGAGAAGAGAGAAAGAAAAAAGTGAAAAAGAGAAAGAATACAGAGAAAAATGGAGAGAGGGAGAAATACAGATAAGAAATATTGGAAACCAAATAAAAGAGTTGGAATGTAGTAACAACAATGGAAAACAAATGATATAAAGGTGAAGAAGTGAAAAGAAATACATAGTTAGAATAGATCAGTAAACAAAAGAATAAAAGAAAGACAGAGCAAAAATAAACAAGCAGAGCAAGAAAGGGAGTGGGTACAAAACTTATTTAGCTACCTTTATTTAGTGCACCTCTTTTCTCTTGCTTTTAGGATTCTCTCTTTATCTTTGGCATTTGGTGTTCTAATTAGTATATGTCTCATAGTAGGTCTGCTATAGTTTATTTTGTTTGGAGTATGCTGTGCTTCCTGTACATGTACATCCATGTCCCTCATAAGTATTGTGAAATTTTGAGCTAGTAATTCCTCAATCACTCTTCTGGCCCTTTTCCCTTTCTTTTTCCTCTTGGGATACCCATAATGAATATGTTTGTGCATTTTTTACTGTCATTCAATTTATTGAGTGCTTGCTGATTTTTTTTCCAATTTTTTATCTGTTTTATTATCTGTGTGGTTTTGTAATGTTCTATCTCACACTTTTTAAATTCATTTCATGACCTGTTCAGATTTGCTGTTGTGTAAATCTAGTATATTTTTCATTTCTTCCAGTGTGCCTTTCATTACCATAAGATTGTTATATTTTATGCATGTTTACAATTTCCTATGTATGTTCACCCAATTTCTTTTTTTTTTTTTTTTGTTAGGTCAGTAAAAAGAATTTATTTGTGAAATGTGGGAAAGAACAGAGCTTACTGAGAAATTGGAGAGAAGGACAGAAATACACACCAAGGTTTTGTGTGGACACCTCTAGGCAAGAGACTTCAATATCCTTATTCTCTACCCTCATCTCATTGAATTGATTAAGGATATTTGTTTGAACAAACTTGATTAGTTATTCCAAACTCTGTGTCTTCTCCTGCTTTTCAGTTTCTTCACTTGATGATGCATATCCTCTGCTTCTTAGTATGACTTGCAATTTTTTGTTGATGTCTAGTCATCTATACATCTTGATAAGTTTGTTCTGTTGGGCAGTTTCTTTCTATTGCTTAGTATTTTGCTTTCGTTTGGCCTTCTATTAAGTGTCTTCTATGACACTTGATTCCTCTTATTCTAAGTGAAAAAAATAAAAGCATATAAAAATAAGAAAAAGGAAAGAAAAATATAGAAACATTTTTTAAAAAGGTTCCAACTTTTGGTTTTGTTGTTTCTCTCTATTGCTTTTTTCTCTATTTCAACTCTGATATCTATTATTTCTTTCATTTGGCTTGGTTTGGGATTAATATGCTGTTGTTTCTCTAGTTCTTCCACATGTGCAGTTAGGTCTTTGATTTTATCTTTTATTCTTTTTTAAAGTAAGCAATTAGAACTATAAAATTCCCTCTCAGTCTTTGCTGTTTTGATATGTTGCATTCTCATTTTTATTCATCTCAAAACATGTACTTCTTTGACCCACTTATTAAGAGTGGGTTGTTTAATTTTACTTTATTAATGAAATTTTCCTTTTCCTATCTGTTATTAATTTCCAGTTTTATTCCATTATGATCAAAGTGCTGCTTTGTATAATTTCAATCTTCTTACATTATTGATATCTGTTTTATGCCCAACATATGGTCTATTCTGAAGAAGGATCCATGAGCACTTGTAAAGAATTTATATCCTCCTGGTTGTACCCTTACATCTGAGGTGAGTGTCTTGTCAACAGATTATAGTTGACTTATTTTTTAAATCCATTCTGTCAGTCTATGTCTTTTGGCTAGTAATTCAATACAATAATTTTCAATGTTATTACTGGAAAAGCATTACTTAATTAATCCATTTTATCCTTTGACTTTCTGTTCTCATATCTTACTATTGTTTGTCTTTTTATCCTTAAAGTTATCCTTAAAATTAATCTTCATGTCTCCATTCTTCTCCAAGTATCTCACCCTTGTTTTCCTCCTTTCAGGATTTAGTCCTCTCTTTAGTATCTCTAGTTTTATGGTAACAAACTCTCTCAATTTTTATTTGTATGTGAAGAAACTAAACTCAGCCTCATTTTTAAATGAAGTTTTATTGAAATATATCCTTCATACATGAACATACATCAGGAATAAGTATATAGTAACAGTTATGCATTTACAAAACATATTTATGTATCCTCATACAAGTCTTCCATACATCTCCCCACCCATCTTCCTTACATTGTTTGAAACATTTGTTACAAACTATGAAAGAGCATCATCAAAATATTACAACTAACTGTAACCAATATCTGACCTTCGGTGTATTTTTCTTCCAAACCACCCTATTATTAACACTCTTTATTAATTATATATATGAAATGACAATCCATCTTCTACCACTAGATTCATTGTCATACAGTCTTATACTTTGTACAATACATTCAGAGTCCATGATCAGTAACTCTCATTTTCTGCACAGAGTTGTACTCTCCTGAACTCAGTCAAATTTAGAATGTTTTACTTTTGGAGTATTGAAAATTTTCACCCTCATTTTTGAAGAACAGTTTTCCAGATAAAGAATACTTGGTTGGCAGTTTTCATCTTTTAGTACTTTAAGCACATTATACCACTGCTTTCTTGCCTCCATGGTTTCTATGAGAGATCAGCACTTAGTCTTATTGAGGTTCATTTGTATTTGATGTGTTGATTTTCTCTTGCTGCTTTCAGAATCCCCTTTGTGTCCAGTATTTGTCATTCTTCATACTAGGTGTCTCAGTATAGGTCTATTCTGATTTATTCTCTTTAGGATATATTGCCTTTCTTGGATAATGATATTTATGTCTTTCAAAGAGGTATTGAAGTTTTCATCATTATTTCCTCAGATATTTTTTCTGCCCCTTTCTGTTCCCTTCCCCTCCTGGGACATGGAAAATGTATATATCTGTGTGATACATGTTGTATTAGTCAGCCAAAGGGTTGCTAATGCAAAATACCAGAAATCTGTTGGCTTTTATAAAAGTTATTTATTTGGAGTAGAAGCTTACAATTTCCAGGGCATAAAGCATAAGTTACTTCCCTCACCAGTTGGTTGCCACATGTTGGAGCAAGAAGACTGCTTATATCTACAAGAGATCAGACTTCCTATTCTTCTTAAGGCTCTATGGTCCCAGCTTCTTTAAATACCAGCTATAGGCTGGGATAAGTCTTGTCTCTCTCCCAGAGTTTGTTTATCTCTGTGGTCAGCTGCTCTGTCTCTCCACAAAGCCAGCTGTAATCTATCAGGCAAATGGTTCATCTCTCTTCCCAGGTCCTCTGCCATGTTAAATCGAGTTTTCCCTCTTTCCTCACATATCTGGTTCTTTGTGTGCTTACTTCCCAAGATCCAGGATGAAAACTCTAACTTTTTCCTCTGTCATGTTTTTTTCTCTGTGAGTCCCTGCCCATCAAAGGGGCAGAGACTCAACATCCTAATGGCATGGCCCAGTCAAAGTCTTAATCATTATTTAATCATGTATAAATGAAACCTCTGAACCTAATCCAATCTAATATGCCCAAAGGAATATACCAGTTCACAAACACAATCCAATATCTATTTTTGGAATTCATAAACTGGTACTCATATCAAACTGTTACTCATGCTGTCATTCAATCTCCTGAGACCATGTTCTATTTTTTCCAATCTTTTATCTTTCTCTTTTCCTGTCTTTCCAAGTTCATATGTTCTCCCCTCAATTTCACTAATTCTGTCCTCCATCAATATAAAGCTGCTGTTATATAACTCTTATATATAATGTATAATCTTATTTATTGTGTTTTTTCATTAACATAAGTTCTATTAATTTTCTTTACAGCCTTTCAAATTGTTCTTTATGTTCACCCTGTGTCTTCTTAATATCCTTGATCTGTTTAGTCATATTTTCCTTTAACTCCTTAACTTGTTTTGGATTTGTGAAATTATCAATGATTTGTTGTCTAAAATCTTGGGTTTTACCAAGATTTTTAGTAGTTCCTGTGCTGAGCTATATCTTCCTGTTTCTTTCTATGACTTGCAATTGGTTTTTCAAGAAGATAAACCAAATTGACAAAACCTTAGCTACACTGTCAAAGAAAAAGAGAATGTAGATATAAATAAATATAATCAGAAATGAGTGAGGGACATTAACACTGACCCTGCAGAAATAAGTGAGATCATATGAAGATACTATGAACGACTTTATGCAAACAAACTAGACAATGTAGATGAAATGGAAAAATTCCTAGAAACATATAAACAACCTCTGTTGCCCCAAAAGAATTCAGAATTCTCAATAAAACATACACAAGGAAAGAGATAAAAAAAAATCATGAAAATCTCCCCAAAGATGAAAAACCCAGGACCAAATGATTTCACAGGTGAATTCTGCCAATCATCCAAAGATGATCTAACATTAATCTTGCTCAAGCTTTTCCAAAAAATTCAACTGGAAAGAACGCTACTGAACTGCTTCTATGATGCCATTGTTCTAATACTAAAACTAGATAAAGATGCAATAAAAGAAAATTACAGACCAATTTCTCTAATGAATATAGATGCAAAATTCCTCAACAAAATATTCGCAAACTGAATCTAAAACACATTAAAATAATTACACATCATGATCAAGTGGGTTTAATCCCACTTATGCAAGTATATTTTAAGCAGAAGAAAATCAATTAGTGTAATAAACCACATTAATAAATTCAAGAAGAAAAATCCCATGAGTTCCTTTATTGGTGCAGAAAAGGCATTTGACAAAATACAGTACACTCAAAAGATCAGAATAGAAGGAAACTTTCCAAATATGATAAAGTACATACATGAGAAAATCACAGCTAGCATTTTCTTCAATGTTGAAAGACTGAAAGCTGTTCCACTGAGATTGAAAACAATGCATGGATGCTGACTATCCCCACTGTTATTCCATATTGTGCTAGATGTTCTCACTAGACTAATTAGGTAAGTTAAAGAAATAAAAGTCACCCAAATAGTAAAGAAATAAGTAAAACTGGTGGTATGCCCTGATATTGTATATCTAGAATATCTCCCAAAATCCACTACAGAGCTGCTAGAACTAATTGACAATTGAGCAAAGTGGAGGCATACAAAATTAATATGCAAGAAGAAAGTAGTCTTTCAGTACATTACTGATGAGAAATCTAAGGAGGAAGTCAGAAAAAATCTTTTTAGAATAACAACTTCTCAAATATTCATGAATTAACTTAACCAAATACAAGAAGGCATGCACTCAGGAAACATCAAAACATGGCTAAAGGAATCCAAAAAAGACCTGAATAAAAGGAAGAACATTCATTATTCATGGATTTTAAGACTAAATAAAGTTAAGAAGTCATTTCTACCCAAAGTAATTTCCAGATTCAATGCAATCCAAAGAAATTCCTACAAATATTTTTACAGAAATAGAAAAAAAAACAATTATCAAATTTATTTGGAAGGTAAAGTGACACAAAATTGTGGAAAAAAAAAACATTTAAAAACATGGACAAAGTTGGAGGGCTCTCAGTTCCTGATTTTAAAGCACATTACTTAGCAACAGTGGTCAAAATAGCATGGTACTGGCATCAAGATAGAAATATTGACAACTCGAACCAAATCATGAAATCAAAAATTGATCCTCACCTCGAAGGTCAAGTGATTTTTGACAAGGCTGTCAATCCCACCCAACTTGGTCAAACAATCTATTCAACATATGGTGCTGGGAGAACTGGATATTCATATCCAAAAGAAAGAAATTAGATCCCTATCTCACACATTAAACAAAAATTAACTCAAAATGGATACAGCACCTAAATATAAAAGCTGCAATCATAAAACTCCTTGAAGAAAATGGAGGTAAACATCTTCAAGATATTGTGATAGAGGTAGTTTCTTAAATCTTACACCCAAAGAAAGAGAAATGAAAAGGAAAATGATACATGGAATCTCCTCAAAATTATACACTTTTGTTCTTCTAAAGACTTTGTCAAGAAAGTAAAAATCAACTTAATCAATGAGAGAAAATATTTAGCAACCACCTAACAAACCAGTTTTTAATCCAACAGTTTTTAATCCAAGTTATGTAAAGCGTCCATACAACTTAATATTAAAATATAAGCAACACCATTTAAAAATGGGCAAAAAAATTTGAATAGACATTTCTCAAAAGATGAAATAAAAATGGCCAAAAAGCACATGAAAAAATCTTCAACATCACTAGCTATTAGGGAAATTTGATAAAAACTACAATGAGGTACCATTTCACACCTTAAAGAGTGGCTGTTATCAAAAGTACAGAAAACTACAAGTGACGGAGAGGATGTGGAGAAATAAGACCACCATCTCACTGCTGGTGGAAATGTGAAATGGTGCAGACTATGTGGAAGACAGTTTCGGCAGTACTTGAAGAAGCTGAAAATTGAACTTCCTTCAGATCTAGCAATCCCTTTACTAGAAAAATATTCAGAAGAACTAAAGCAAATATGCAGAGACTTTGTTCACTGATATATAAAGGTAATTACTTTTTTAATTTTGTTATTCTGTGTATTAATTTAAAATTTGGCAAAGCAGTAGAGTCATCAAGAATTTTGTTTCAAAGCTCCTTACATGCTAGGTATTTTCTTTTCTTTTTTTAAAAACAATTTATTGAAGTATATAGTTCATACATGAACATACATAAACTATAAGTGTTCAGTAAACATTATGAACTTACAAAACAAACATGAATAACATCATACAGGGCTTCCACATATTACCCCACCACAAATACTTTGCATTGTTGTGAAATATTTATTAACAAATTATGAAAGAGCATCGTCAAAGTATTACTACTAACTATAGTCCATATCTTACTCCCTTATATATTTTTGCAAGGATTTATTTATTTATTTATTTACTTTTATCCATTTTTAACCCCCCTATTTTTGCTGTTTTTGTGTCCATTCGCTGGGCAACTCTCTGTGTCAGTTTCCTGCCCTCTCTTCTTATCCTTCTCCTCTCCCTGTCTTCACTGGGATTTGATCCTTGGAACCTCTGATTTGAGAGAGAGGCATCCTACCACCTGTGCCATCGTAGTTCCTGGTTTTTCAGTGCATCTCTTCTTGGCTCTCCCTTATGTCACTCTACTGTTATGTCATCATCTTGTTGCATGGCTCTCAGGGCCTGATGGCGCACCCACGCATGAGGCCTTGTGGAGTACCTGCTCGTGGGGCCTGGCAGTGCACCCACGCATGGGGCCTAGTGGCCCATGCACCTTCTATATTTTTCTTTTTTTAATTTTTACCAGGAGGTCCCGGGGATCAAACCCATGTCCCTCCATTTGGGAGACAGACACCCAGCCATTTGATCCACATCTGTCCCCCTGCTATATGTCTCCAGGTTGACCAAAGATACCTAGATCATTTTTGGATGATTGGTAGAATTCACTGTTATCCTGTTAACCATGGTTAACAGGATAAATATAAGAATGTTCATTCATTAACTATAACAAAAGTTTAATACACATACAGGGTGTTATTAATGACATGGGTTGAGAGAAAATATGCCAAATATAATATATGGGCTATAGGTAGTAGTAATAATTTGAGCATACTATCTCATAGTTTGAAACAATCATTTTAGAACAATGTATTTTGTTGGTGGTGGGGTGTTCTATATGAGGCCCATATGATGATATGCATGTTTGCTTTGTAAGATCACAACATTTACTATACATTTATTTTTATGTATATTCATGCAACAGTGATATACTTCAATAAAATTTTATTTGAAAAAAGTAGAAAAAGAAAAAAATTAAAAAATATATATAAAATAAAAAAATAATGAAAAAATAGAAAAGACAAAAGAAACAAAAAATATATAAGAAATGAAGAAAAGAGAGGTAAAAGAATAAAGGAAAAAGAAAAAGCAGAAGAGAAAGGAAAAGAATGAAGAAAAATGCAGACCTTCATCTCAGGTCACAAGCTACAGTTAGGCTCCTCCTCATTAACCGCCTTTGTCTACCAATAAGCCACCAGCCTCTCACTTATCCACAGGTACACAGATGAGGAGGGAGGGAAGAAGGAAGAAAAGAGGGAAGGAGGAAAAGAAGGGAGGGAGGGAGGGAGGAAGGAAGGAAGGAAGGAAGGAAGGAAGGAAGGAAGGAAGGAAGGAAGGAAGGAAGGAAGGAAAAACAAAAACAAAAACAAAAACAAAAACAAAAACAAAAACAAAAA